>PVHX01000159.1:0-397931 GCA_004024805.1 Geosciurus inauris
CTTCACTTAGCATAATGCTTTCCAATTCCATCCATTTGCCTGCAAATGCCATAATTTTATTCTCTTTTATTGCTGAATAATATTCCATCGTGTATATGTACCACAGTTTCTTTATCCATTCATCTATTGAAGGACATCTGGGTTGCTTCCACAGTTTTGCAATTGTGAATTGTGCTGCTATAAACATTGAAGTGGCTGCAGCACTGTAGTACGCCGTTTTTAAGTCTTCTGGGTATAGACCGAGGAGTGGGATAGCAGGCTCAAATGGTGGTTCCATTCCAAGTTTTTTAAGCAGTCTCCATACTACTGCTTTCCAGATTGGTTGCACCAATTTGCAATCCCACCAGCAATGTTTAAGTGTACCTTTTTCTCCACATCCTCACCAGCACTTATTGTTGCTGGTATTTTGGATAGCTGCCATTCTGACTGGGGTGAGATGAAATCTGAGGGTAGTTTTGATTTGCATTTCTCTAATGGCTAAAGATGTTGAACATTTCTTCACATATATGTTTCTTTAGCCAGTTAGAGACAGGAATGTGAGAATAAAAGATGTGCCCTTGAGAAATCTCTAGATGTAGTTCCTTTTAGGCAGTCTTTTTTGGGGCCTCAGATGCTCACAAAAATGTGGTTCTTCACCACCTTCTTCCTACACAGATATGCATTTTATGAAATAGAGAATTGTAGTGCCATAATGTAGTGCCATTATGTGGTATGTAACACCTAGAACGTTATTATACTAAGGGTTGGGTGTGGTGGCACACTCATGTAATCCTAGCAATTTGGGAGGCTGAGGCAGAAAGATTTGCAAGTTCAAAGCCAGCCTCAGCAACTTAGTGGAGGCCTTAAACAATTTGGTGAGACTCTGCCTCAAGAAAAGAAAGGGCTGAGGATGAAGCTCAGTGGTTAGGTGCTGCTGGGTGTTCAATCCCTAGTACCAAACATATATATATATATATATATACACACACACACACACACATATACACACACATATATATATATATACAAATGCATATATATAATATTAATAAATGCATATAATGTATATTATACTAGGTAATATAAAAATGTAATTTTCTTAATAGTGTTTGGAGTGATTCTTATCAAAAGTGTGAGAACAGCGGGCACGGTGGCCCACACCTAATCCCAGCACTTTGGGAAGCTGAGACATGAGAATCACAAGTTCAAAGCCAGCCTTAGCAACAGCGAGGTGCTAAGCAACTCAGTGAGACCCTGTCTCTAAAAAAAAAAAACCAGAAAATAGGGTTGGGGATGTGGCTCAGTGGTCGAGGCCCCTGAGTTCAATCCCAGGTACCAAAACAAAAAAGTGTGAGATCAAGTCCTTGGTCAATTAGCATATTCTTTCTTTAAAAACAAGTTTCTTTAAAACCTTTTCTAGGAGCAAAACATTCCCAAAGCTTGGAAGAGAACATATGATTTATACTTGGCTAGTGCTGTGATAAGAAGGAATTAAAATTCTTACATGGAAGTGAAGTACTTATCGGATTAGATCATTAAACATATGTTATATTAACTAACTATTAAACTCAGAAAAACTACGAAAAGTATACTAAGAAGACAGCCTAAATTTTTCTCTAGGTACTTATTTTAACTAAAACAAGTTAATCCATATCAAAATTTTAATAATAACATGTTATTTACAATACATCCGGCTCTACTCTAAATGGTTTATGTAAATAAACTAATCTATTTCACAAAGAATCTTGGAAAGTATTTCCCATTTTGCAGATATGAAAATTGAGGCACCTATCTCTGGTTTAAACCAGTCTGGTTCCTGAGCTCAGATGCTTAACAGCTTAGAATTAGGCAACCTATGTTTTAATACTGTAAAGAACCAGAAAATTGATTTCCCAAACAGAAATAGTTTACACTTGAATTGACATTAAATTTGACTATATTGTTCGTATTGTCCAGAAAAACATGGAGAGACAACTCATTAAGTCACTGTGCTATATCCAAAAATAAATACATACAAAGTCCTTTCTTTCCATTTATACACAAACTAATAAACTGAAATTCAGGAAAGATGCTAATGCATTTGTAGACAATAGGTTTCTTATAGCCCACTCCAAGTTCAATAAAAGAAAAATAGCAGTTGTGCATATGTAGTTTCTAAAATCAATCACACCCCGGCCCTCTTAGGATCATCGCTATGTGAGTAGCCCTGAGTGGTGGGAGATGATCACATGCTCAAGCCCCTCTGTTCTTCATAATGACCAAAACAGCAAAATAGATTCTGATTTGTAGGATCAATTTAAGTATTGAATCTGCAATTAAAAATCTAACCAGTAACTCATAGTTTCTTTGGGGCTATGAGCCATTAGCCTGAACCTATGATGCAATATCTCTTAGGACCAAATATTATAAGAGCACCTTCTTTCAAAGTACTCATTTTAAGAGAACAGCAGGATTCAGCTCCCATTATTAAAGCCCTCTCCAAAGATACAACAGATGTTGGGTCTGTGTGCAAAGCAAACATCAGCCCTGCTAATGTGGTCTGTGCTGAATTCTTCATACTTGGACATTTACCCCAGTGCAGAGTCAAGGTCATTAGAGTGAAAGGTTGTAATGCTCACAGTTATTTTGCTCTTTATATTTCTTTGCATAAATTTAGGGAAGACAAAGGTGCACAGGAATAAAAGAAGGAATGTCTCCATGACTGCAAATGTCTCTAGGTACCATAGAGGCTGGGAAACAGCCCAAGTGGGCAGTAGAATCAGCTACTGTTTGGTTAGACAACTTGACCTGGATTTGGCTAAGGATCCACTCTCCCTCTTCTCTTTCCTTCTTTGCCTTCTGACCTATGCAAGGGAACGTTAACCGACAGAATGGCAAGAAAAGAACTAAGAGGCTAGCAACCACAGCCTAATTAAATTTAACATATAAAGAAGTGGTAAAACCACAAGCAGCAAAGGAGTGCTCAAGTTCAGCATGGCCATTGTTTCTAAACACAGTGGATGCCACAAGCTGGGAACAGGATTTGCAGAGGAAAGCAGGAAAGTCATGCTCATGGTGAAGAGCTGAAGCCTCTCATGAAGACAGGAATGAGGAGAACAGAGGGCAGGTTTAAGAAAACAATAACTGAAACATTTATGTCAGATAGAGAACAGCCAACAATTAATTCGTTTCAAACTCCCTTCTCTATAATAACACAATGCTGGGGCAAGTTCAACCTTTTGGGAAAGTATATTTAAAAAAATTTGCCATGTAGAATCTAGCTTAAAGTCAGTCTTGGTCTGTACATCACCCAATCTGTTTAAAACTCAGGCTCTACCATTCCCTGGCTCTGTGATGGGGACATGTCCTATTATTTCGCTGGCTTCTGACGGCCCTTGAAGAGTAAAGGATAGAGATTAAGGCAATACTTCTAGTTTATTCCTTCCACTCTCAAGATTGACGATGATCACTTAGCAATCAATTACATTCGTGTTCCCATTAGCATTATTTTAAACCTTGGCGATATTAAAAACACTTGACAATAATGCCATAAGACTTGACCAATTTCTGCAGGCACCAACCATGTTGTTTTCCTTTGGGGTTTAAGTGAACTGTTAAAATACTTAGATCATAATAGATACAATGTCAGTGATAGTGATAATATCATTTTCATAAATTATAGCAGCAATTTAAAATGGCATTTGCTATTTTTTTTCTTGCTTGGGCATCACACTTATTTTCTATGCTATAAGATACAGTGGCAGGCTTGGAACTCATTCAATGACCAGTCTCTGCATTGACACAATCCCATCTCTACCATGAGCCCCATAGGAATATTGTTTAATTAATACTACCTCTGAGATAGCAGAAATAACATTCAAGTTTTCAGTTCCTAATGTATGACAACAGATGATTTGTCATCCAGCAGATAGAGGTAAACCTTTCTCAGCAATGTGTTTAAAAAGTTCTATTACTTTTATCTTGCATATTGGCAGGTACCTGCTCACTGAGGTGCTTGCCAAATATCCATGTCTACATCACATTAGGCAAATTTTTGATGTACTGTTGAACAAAGATACTTTAAAAATACAAGTTTTGTTATTTTGCTATTTTTCTATCTTAATCTTCACTTTAAAAAAATCTTCAAAAAATAGGTCACTGTTTACTTCCACCTGAGGAATTAAGACCATGTCAATATATTACTATCAAGGAAATTGTTTTCCTTGCCTAATTCTGGTTTTAATAAATGTCACAGTCAGCTGGGGAAATTACCATTCAATCAAGTTAAGAGAACCAGAAAAGTGAACCTTTTATCCGATATTTTTTATCAGACAGGTAGCCTCTGAGAAAAATGCCAATAAACTACTTAAAAATCTGTTTATTTGACTAATTTCCATGGAACTGAATCATATAAACATGTGTATTGGGTTAACCAATGCACACTAATAAAATCTAAAAATAAAAAATTTTTCTGCTATTTATAAGTTTTATTAGAATTAATAGTTCCGTGATAACAAAATGGTAATGACATTTAAACACTGGAACTTATACTATTGAGGTTTAACACTTTTGAAGAGTTATTTGAAAGGTAAATATGGCAGATGTATAATTCCCAATATAGTAAGGAGGCCTAGTATTAGCTTTATAAAGATGTTCTGAAGACATTTTGTGAATCATGATTTGGAGATCAAATTTTCAAAAGTCAGACAAAAAAATGTTCTAAATCATAGAATAAATTACCTTAGGATTGATGCTCAGTGTCTGAAACTTCTATTACTGATTTTAATGGCTCTTTTTAGAACATTCAGAATTCATAAGAAACCCCTAAATTCATTTTTCCCTAATGGATTTAACCCTACCCAGGGTCACCTGCAAATTTATTCTGGTATGTATTGAAGTCTTCCATTTGTTTTAATAAAAATAATCATGCAAAAGTCCTGGACATATTTATTTAATATATTTTAAAGGAGACTAGGATGTCAAGGGTATTTTCTCTGTTTCATTTCATTAACATAAATCACTCTGGTTAAGATGAAACACGGTACATGTGAACTGCATTAAAGCAACCCCACCCCTTAGGAAGAAAGTTAGCCAGACCAGCTCAGGGAATAGCCTCAGTCCAGATTTTGAACACATTCACAAGCAGGTGCAGAATTTTCACACCAAAACCAATAGAAAACTGTGTGCTCCCACATAAACATTGGTTACTCTCCCCAACTCTATTTTGCTTTGTTTTATGGTTGTTTGGATTGATTGCTCTTTTTTGTTACATATATAAAAAACAAAAATATTATAAATATAGTATATATTTTTATATATATAAATATTTAAGAAATATTTATAAATATAGTGTGTAATACACACACAATGTGCATGTACACATACATACAATGGAACAGAAAAAAATGTCTTTACTTTGATCTCCTTAGCATGTGCCCTCAGATGAAAAATGTATTCTAGTTGAATCTGTAAAATTCAAGACAATTCCCTAGCCGGGCACGGTGGCTCACGCTTGTAATGCCAAGCACTTTGGGAGGCTGAGATAGGAGAATCACGAGTTCAAAGCCAACCTCAGCAACAGAGAGGCGCTAAGCAACTCAGTGAAACCCTGTCTCTACATAAAACACAAAATAGGGCTGGGGATGTGGCTCAGTGGTCGAGTACCCCTGAGTTCAATCCCTGGAACCAAAAAAAAAAAAAAAAAAAAAGACAATTCCCTGTCAGTGCAGTTTCTCTAATCTCCCAGCCTTGTAGCATTTTTTCTCCTTTCCATTACTACCTAGCATAGCCATTAATTTTATGTAAGACTCCTTACGTGGTGTGTTGCACATTGATTCATTCCAATTAAAGACAATACAACTCTTTGGGGTTATATGAACCAAGGCATATTTATTATAAAGCTAATGAAGCCAAAAGTCCCTCACTCACATGAACCCTTTCCAAGTCCCTGAACCTATTGTTAAACTTTTTTATATTTCTATAATTATACAGGATTGAGACTCACAAAACTGAAGTTAGTCTCTGAGTAGGAATAACACTCCTATGTGGTTTGAAATCATCATTGCTTGACTATAATTGTCCCCAGGCTCCTATGCATGTCCACAGAAGGTTGGGATGCTCATAACCTTTGGATTAGCAGGGCTTTCCTTTAGCTGTACTCTCTACTACATGTCAACATCCCATGTTCTGCTCATTCTATAATTGTATCATAGTGATTTTCACTTGTAACCTGGTCTTGAATACTTCTGTATCTTCTGTACAGTTACCCTGTAGTTTGGCACATAGAAGATCTCTTTCAAGACAGCTTTATGCACATTCCTACTCATGAAAGTTACCTCCTCAAAGCACCAGGGTTTAGCTGATCAAGAAGCCAGGACAGTGCTATGCCATTTCTGCGTCCCTAAGCAGCCATGTCAGGAAACCTCTCTTTGGAGGACAAGTTTCCAATAGACTCATGGCATTTCCCCCACAGGACTGTACCTGCCTGGGAGAAGGGACAACTTCATTGCTGAGTGTTTTTCCCCGCTTAAAGAATTTTTTCACAATGCCTTTATTTTTATTTATTTCTTTTTATGTGGTGCTGAGGATTGAACCCAGTGCTAGGCAAGCACTTTACCACTGAGCTACAACTCCAGCCCTGGAGTGGTTGGTTTTATATTGTGAAAAAGGAAGAAAGTCAAATGAATCTAAGCATTCAGGAAACCAACTTTGAGCTGATGATTCCATAAAAGAAAAAAATTCAATGGAAAATGTTTTACTTTGATAAACGTGTTTTAAAAGAGAGAACTAATTACAGACATTTGATGCTAATGCAATTTTTAAAAGTTGATTGGATGATGTAACATAAAGCACATAAATCAACCAACATTTCAGAAAAGTTACATCATATAAATTTAATCCTTAACCTTTCATGTACATCCTTTGAAAATTAAAAATGAAGCTTCAATGGAAGGCAAATAAAAGATCACAATTACTAAGAGATAACACTAAATCAAAGTGACAAAAAATGTAGAGGGGCAGAGGCACAGCCTAGATGCTCCTGGTGGAAATCTGGTGAAAGCACAGGGAGCCAATGCTTTTGGACAAAGGGAACAACCACTAATTGCAATCATGAGAACCAGTTAGTTTTCACGATATCCTAAATCCATTCATAATGGCATTGGGAATTGCCATTGTCTGAAAGTTTGTATCCTTCCAAATTCATATGTTGACATCCTAACTCCCAAGGGAGATGGTATTAAAGGTCCAGGCTTTGAAAGGTGATTGGATCAAGGAGGCAGGGCTCTCAAGAATGGGATTTGTTTTCTTATAAACAAAAGAGACACCATAGATCTGCTCTGCCCCTTCTACCATGTGCAGACACCATCTATGAACCAGAAAGTGGGCCCTCACCAGAAAGCACTGGAATCTTCCTGCCCCTTAATGTTTGACTTTCCAGCCTTCAGAACTGTGAGAAATGTTTGTTATTTAGAAATCCCCCAACTTACGATATTTGTTATAGCAGCCCTAACAGACTGAGTCAGGAATGCACTGTGTTTTCATTTTGAATCAATGTGAGGACACAGTCCATGCCATTAATTTCCTGTGTGATCTAAACACCCTTTCCAATTCATAAGGATGTTTGGGGATAAATGAGATACTAGAATAAATCAGAGCTTTTGACCTTTCAGAGGACAGATACTTCTTCTGTATTTTAGACCCAGGAAAAACTTGTTAGTGGTTCACAGAAGGAAGCAATCTGTAGGTCTCATTCCAGGGAAGAATTCTTCCCTGAACTATCACTTTAGGAAAAGAATTGTCGTACCTCTGGCTCTCCCAGAGGAAAAAGTACAAGAGTCTGTATCATATAAGCATTGTGCCTTCCAGCCACATCTTGATTTCCTAGGCACATCTCATTGTACAAATGAGAGTCACTGTAGCCAAGGAAAGCTGCAGCCTTTCATGTCATTCAAGAACTGCATTTTCTTCTTTTCCTATTTTAACCTGGAAAATGTGACAAAGGTCCAGTTGTCATAATATATTTCATGACAACTGAATGCTTTCATGTACATCATGCTCTTTTCTTGCTTTTTTCACTATACAATTCAACCCAGAAGAATTCCTAAAGGCATTGGTAGAGTACTTCCTCATGCAGTAAAGCAAAAGATGGTTTCAAGGACTAAAGACTGCTGAATTACTGCTTTGATAGCTGTAATATCTTTTGAACAAATATGTGATAAATATACCTATGGCTTAATAAAGTTCAGAATATCTGTACATCTACAAATGTTATATTTGGAAACAAAATGGCATTGCCACTCCATGATAGCCACAGGGTCCATACCCAAAGCTCCATTGTTCTTTAACCAGGAAAAGTAATACATTTTAACATTACTGTCTTATTTCAGGTCATGTTTTTTCATCATCGACAATGTTCACTTAATGGACCCTCTGCCTTTATTAACAGAGACAAACTTATTGTCTCTTTCTTTTCCTCAACAAAACATGGTCGTAAATAACGAATGGGGTCTTCAAACTTTGTAATTCCACAAATGGATTTATTCAGAAAACCAATTATATGTTCACAATGCAATTAGTTCCTAATTGCAAGAGTTATAAAAAAACTCAAATCCACATTTTTAATGTGTCATATCTGATATAAAATACATTTGGGAGATAAGGTGTCTATATTTAAACTGAAACAAAATATACAGAGTGACTGTAAAATATCACCAATTTGCTATAATTTTGAATGGCAGTAACTTTACCCTAAGAAAATTCACTGGGTGATTTAGTAGTGATATCAAAGGAAACTGACCCCCTTTTCCCTTTTACTTTGTTGATTTTGTCTCTCCTCCTTTCTTTCTTTGTCTACATGATGGTGCATTGTCTAAGAACCACTCAGATGCAACCAGTGGGAAATGGAGAGACCACCTGTAGAATATAGGTTACTGGAGGGCTCAGTGTATGTGATAATATAGTATAATAATAATGTGTAATATTTTGCACCTATTTTTATTAGATTGTGAGATTCTTAGGGGCAGGTTTATTTTACTTTTATATTATCGTGTTTATTGAATTAGCTATGAACTGATCAAAATGCTCACTGATTTTTTTTATCTATATATCAGGATTTCAAAACTGTGTTCCATGGAATACTAGTTTCAATGAGATTTATATATACATATATACATATATATATTATGCATGTACGTGTGTGTGTGTATATATATGTGTATATATATACACATATATATACACACACACACACACACATATATGGGGGGAAGCTGGGAGAGCTGGGAGTTCTTTGTTCAAATAATTGGAGGAAATAATGCATGAAATAACATAAAATTACTGCTTCAGTTCTTAGTTTTAACTATGCTTTTACATAACATATACTTTGAAGAAGATATTTTTTGACTAATGAATATTTTATTACTGAGACACACTTATTATCCTTTATATCTAGTGTTTAGCAGAATATAGTTTAGGGACGCTTTTATTGGCATCTCAAATTTGGAGCCAATACTGAGTCCTTTGGTCTTGTAAATATCTTTATTCTGCTGATCTCACTCTGTTGAGGCTGCTATAGCAAAACACCATGAAGTTGATGGTTTAAACAACAGAAATTTATTTTCTCACAGTTCTGGAGACTCCAAGTCTAAAATCAGCATGTCAGCATGGTTGGGTCTGGTGAGGGCCTGCTTCCTGATTAGCAAGCACTCTTCATTGCACAATGTGCTCCCAAGGCCTTTCCTTGGTGTGTGTACAAGGATACAAAGGAAGAAAACAAGCTCTCTACTGCAGCCTCTGATAAGGGCACCAATTCCATCATTGCAGGGCCCCATCCTCAGAATCACACCTAACCCTGAAGAACACCAAAAGGCTCCCTCTCCCAAAACTATCACATTGGGGATTAGGACATCAATATATGAATTTGGGGGCAAAGGTACATGGTCATTCAGTCTATAAGAGTATCCAATGATAAATGAGCTAATATTCAAATGAGCTGAGTACTCTTAAGATTCTTCCTTCTTCTGGTGTGACAATACTCAGGTCATCTCTCACGGGCAACAACTCAAGGGCCTCCTTAATTTCTTTTAGAAGAGGCTGGCGAGTAGAGTCTTAGCTTTGCCTCCCCAATACTAATCTCCCTGGCTTCTCACTATGGTTACTTAGGCTCACATATACATTATCCTAGTGAAGAGCTAGTGCCCAGTGCAGCTTATGCACAAGAACACTCAGAAAAAAGTATCAGATGAATTGTCAGTAGGATCATACATGAAATTGGAACACATTAATGTCAAGTTCACTTAAATAATGCAAAAAAAAAATGCTTAACTTTTTCTTTCACAAAGAGCTGAGTCTGATGGTGTCACTTGTGACTTTCCTAACCAAAGGTGATGAATAGGGCAGGAAATAGGACCAGACTGCATGTCCCTTGGCTTTCATAGCATGACCTGATCTCATCTGAGAGGGCTAGGGTTTGGATAATTGGTAATTAATTCAAGTTCATAATCCATCTATGCCAGTTAGGCCACAAGAGGAGCAGCAGCAAGAGTGGAAAGGATGGAGTGCTCAGTGACACCAACCTCTGAGAAGGAAACTTCCTTGATTTTGCTTGTGGGCATCAAACTAGATTGGGAGTTGCTTTTGTGCAACTTCTTTGTGAGAGACCTAGAAGCTGGGATTTAATTTTGTAGAGTCTCCTGAGGGGTCTTTATTCCTCAGGGTGTCAGGACAACTCTCACACCACAGGAGGGGTCCTCACTTATTTCCACTTCAAAGGGGCATTAATAATAATCCTCCTTATTACAGAATCCAACCAGACCTTCTGGTGTGATGATTAATTGGGAGGTGTTGTTCTCTGGGTTTTTTTTTTTCCTTTTCTTTTGTGTTTTGTTTCAATATATCATGTGTAATCATTTCAGTCCCTAAATATAAATGTTCTCTCCACACACACACACACACACAAAAAAAAAAGCACAAACAAAAATGTTTTGAAAAGTAATCACTTGTTTAAAAAATGGAAATTGGGCTTCTGTGTTGTGAGGAATGGATGTGCGTAACGGTGAAATTCAACACTGGTAAATGATCTGACTACCTCAAAGTGAAGTTTTTGCCTTCCTACAGTGGCCTTTAACCCTGCCCTTTCCTCCAATCTGAGAAGAGCTGATGTTGATGGAACATATAATGGCCCCTTTCCTGTGTAGTAAAGTCAGCCATAAAGCTTAGTAATTAAGGGTACCAGGGAGGCCCAGCCCAGCAGGCTAGTGGTGTGGCGAACACTTTTAGAACTTCAAACAATATCAAAGTCACTGAGAAACGGGCCTAGCTCAGTTCTGGTTTGAATTAAGCCTCACTTCCACACGCACTTTTCAAATCCAAGCTCAAACAAGAAAGCCAAGGCCTTCTGGATTTCATTAGAGCCAATTATCTTATCTGTTTCATCTCAGGCCTGACCCTGAGGCTGGCAAACAGCTATTCAGTGCATTTGTGTGGTTGTTGGAGAAAGCCTCCAGTCAGCCATGGCCCGAGGACCTGCTAATTAAAACACCGTTGCCCCCCTGCCTCCAGTGATTAAATATTTTCAAGCTTTTGTAAATAATTTTTCCATTCTTTGCCCCAAGCCTCAAAGGTCCAATACATGCAGTAATTTATTTAGTTTGTCAGAGAATACTGTTGGAAATAGGGTCATAATGGAACCTTTGGAAACTTTTATATGTCTTCGTACTTCTGAAAGTGACAGTTTATAAACCAGCCAAATGTGTATACTGTTTCTGATGTAATTATGTCCTAATGGCCTTTCTCCTTTTGAAGTGATATAGTGTGTAACAGGCTTACATTTTGTCAATAATCATATTTCCTCAAATGTCTACATGATATCTAGAGTCAGAATTTAATGAGATCTTTTAAGTCCTAGAAATTTGGTCAAGGTATATTGCCTTTTCGTTTTTTGCCTGCGGCTGGGTCATAGTCCCATTCTGACTTACAAGATGACTGTCAAACTCTTGTGTGCTCTCTGTGACAGGGACCTACTAGAGAATACTGAATTTTTTTCCAGTGTCAGATTCTAAGAACTCAGTGAGTGATATGGTGATGCCACTTCAGAAAAGAAAACATTCGGGAAGAGGAAGAATATTTAGAATTAGAGTTATTGGTTAAAAATATTCCCTGGTCTTAGTTTATATTGGGAATGATCTGAACTAAGAAGGTCTCTTACAGTTGGATTATGGGGAGAGGGAAGGCATTAGGGACTTCAGAGCCCAGATATACACTGAAGCATGCATGGGCTTGGTAAACACCCCAGGAAACCAAAAGGACTTCCCTGCCTCCCAGGCTCCTATGCTCCATATGGCCACGTGTCCCAATGTGCATGTGACTCCAGACCCTTGGAACAAAACAGACTGAATGGCTGAGCACAGCCTCTCCTCCCTCATTCCCTGGGCACAGTCACACAGGCTCACAGTTTCTTTAGCCAATCCACTCACGTTTTATTGGAGGAAAATAAAAACCTGGAGTTTTGTTTGTTGTTGTTGTTGCTCTTTTTGAAGTATTACAAGAAGAATTTTCTTTGGGCTCATTAGCTACATCCAGTATGCACTAATACACCTATGAAAAAGAACTATGAGACGGGAACAGCTCTGCTTCTGTTGTTTTTAAAATGACACTTTGGTCTTATCCTAAATAATAGGCTTTTAATAAAAACATCCACCAAAGGCAAACAATTAAACAATACATAAAGCACCAGGGGGCAACCTCGTGGTTCAGTTACAGTCTGGAGCCATTCCAAAGGAGAGCATGTGGGTATTTTACAAGGAACAATACACTTCTCCAAAGATATTATAAAACAACAAAATTTTAAATCAGGTCACATAAGCCCTTCTAACTTGGTATAGGATTTTATGGTCAGCCCTGGCAATGGGATGATTTCTTTAGCTTCTAATTTCTTCTAAAGCATGTTAACTGTACCAAATCTTACATATCACTGTGATTTTAAACAGAAGATAAAATAATAATTTATTTTTTAAAAAGTGTTGATACTAGCAAATACAGACAAGTGATCCTTCTTTCATATTAATTAAATATTTTTCTTTTGGATTCTCTATGTAATTATTTATTATTAATTGACACATCCTCAAAGAGCTAAGATAAATGGAACATCTTGGCACCTTGGCAAACTTTCAGCAGACTTCAGTTCCCTGAATAGTTTCAAACTTAATCCGTTAATTTAAACTGAGTCACAAAACACAATACCCACTGGACATTATCATTTCTGCTCCTAGTGTCATTATGGTCATTGAAGATAAGGCATCCCTGAATGATTTCTACAATTATATTTTCATTTTAAAGACTTGGACATAAAAATTAGTCAAGAAACTTGTAGACGGGGGAGAACTTAAGTATATGAATCAAATCAGAGACCTAGTGGGGCAATTCTAATATCTAGGAGATTTTTTCTGAAACTGGAAGTACAAAATAAGAGACCAAATTCTTTGGGTTACAAAATTTTTAAATGAGAAATCTATTCCTGTTCTTTTCTTGTTCTTGGTTTTTAATAAATTCCCCTTCATTTCTTTGCCTTTGGCTACTATTCCGGTAAAACTGTTTGTTTCTGAAATTTAGTTCATTTCAGTAACTCCATTATTGCCTTAAATTCAAGAAGTTATGAACCAGCTAGATATATACAGTCTAAGTAAACCAACATTTTGTTTTCAAATGCAATGATGTATCTCCTTGCATACCAACACTTAAATGGTATTTCTTATTTATTTATTTAGGTACCAGGGATTGAATGCAGGGGCTCTTAACCACTGAGCCACATCCCTAGCCCTTTTATTTACAGACAGGATCTCCCTAAATTGCTGAGCCTGGTTTTGAGCTCACAATCCTCCTGCCTCAGCCTCCTGAGCTGCTGGGATTACAGGCATAAGCCACCACACCGTGCTCTAAATATTATTTCTTGATGATATTTTCTACAGGTGTTTGTTTTAAAATGCAAAATATCCTCAAATTGAGATGTGAATAGACACAAAATTCTGCTGAGCTTGAAAGTCGATTTAATCATCTATTTCTCCTCTCCTCCCATCCACTTTAAAAATTGTGAAATGTGAACTATAATGGCAAGAATGTTATTTTGCTCCCTTTTCCATTAAAAGCTATGCAGTTCATAAGCTCATGGCTCTCCATATGGCTTTACAACATTAGTGCTGTACTTCAGAACAGAAGATGTTTAGACAACAAATATCCAGTACTGTGGTGCCCACAAGAAAGATGGGCAGATTCATAACAGATACAAGAAGAAGCCATCGCCCTTCTAGAAGAGTGCCAGAGGAGTCTGAATGCCTGCATAAATGAGAACAGATGTTGATTTTTAGTTTCATCTCCATAACATCAAATCCATTGGGATGAAATATGGAAAACTGAGTCTATCATCCAGATGCTTGATGTCATGCAAGGACTTGAACCTCTCTCTGAAGGTCTCGCCCACCAGCAACTGGTGTGAACTTCAATCCAGCACCTCAAATGTAATGTTGGAACAGATTTTCAGTTGAACAGAATTTTCATGAAAATGATTCCTACACCTGGGAAAACCAATAAGTAAACTCTCCCTAGTAAACCATAATAAAAATCTAGTTTCCATAAGAGGGACTAAAAATCTATATTTATAATATATCAAAACAATCTCTTTTTCACATTATTCATCACCTCAATAAATCTAGTTATAGTAAACTTTAGATGTAAAATCATGGAAAAAAAATTACTCAAATTTGAGAACACAATTTAAAACCCTAAGATACTGAAATTTGGTTAATTGTTCAATGAGGATAAATGACTTTTATTTGGGCCAGAGCTTTATCTTACCAATAAATGAAACAAAATCTGCAAATACTCACTGGAACTCTGAATAAAAAGTGTGACTTCATTATTTCTTCATTAAATTTATCTTCCATTTGGGCTATATCATATCATAAATAACTACAGAATTCCATTATTACTAGATGAGATAATTTAAGTTGATGAATTGATCTGAGCTGTTTGACAGTCCAAAAGATCTGCTATTTCTAGCCTAAAAATCTTCACAGTATGTCATGAAAAGATTTCATTTCCTGCTATCTCAGAGTACTGCACATATGTTGGGAGGATTTTGTGCAAGGCAAGGGCTTTATAATTCAGTGTTTCATCTTAAAAATAAAAACAAATTATTCCTAGGCACACAAAGGACCTGCTTATAAAAAACTATTAGAGAAAATAGTTAATTAAACATAACCATTCTTTTATTTAGTCCTTATTATTTGTTATTCAAATTTTGAAAAAAATTTTTGGCTTTAGAACTATTCTAAGGCAGATAAAACATATTGTCTTAATAGTTTCATAGTTAATCTAAACTTTTAAAATAATAATGAAAATAAATTGTAGCATTTGAACTACTTTTAGTTATTCACTGCAAATATCATTCACTTTTCAAAACTTCAGGCACTTCAAGACACTTCCTGGACGTTTTATCTGAGCTCTATACTGTCTAATAATATCATATCTCTTTGATGCTCAGCTCAAAAATCAGGTTTGCAAGTTTCCCAAGGAAGACAGGTGTGCATAAGATCAATTTACTCTAAGGGTCAAAGAGCAAAAATTCTAAGGGTATCTGGAGACACACACCTATAGAAATTGTAATTTTTTGATGAAAATTGGTACAATATGTTACACAGATGAGAGAAGAAAAATCATTCTTAAATTATGTTTATTCCTGAAGCTAAAGAGCAGAGTCTTCTAATATTTATTCCTGTGGATTTTTCCTTGTGATGTGTTTTGATCAAATATATTGAAATATTGCAACATGATGCATATAAAGAATAGAATATGGGTAATGAATAGAATTGTAGCTCACATCAGCCATAAATTCATACGTATTCCTTCTTATTGAAATAGAATATTAATAGATGAAAGTCATTACTGCTTTGTTCCCAAGATTGATTGACGGGTTCAGACTTGAGACCCACATCTTATTTATTAGCGAAGTCTTTTAGAAAGAGAAAATGTGGGCTTGATTTGTGAGCTATGATAAATGGTCTGGAAAAGATGGTAGTCAGGCCAATTTGATATGTACAGTATTTCATATTGGCAAATTGTTTCAAGAAATTCTACCCTCTTTCCCCAAATGTTTTGGACATCCTTGGGAAAGTACACACTATCATGAGTATAATGTATTTGCTTGTCACCAACGATTGAGGATCCCTTCCAAGACTGGAAAGCATCAACTACAGTTCTCGTAGACAAAATAAGACCCCAAATCATTTGACAGTATTGAATAGGATTCTTGGATGACAACAGATCATTCCTTATTTCAAAATTGGATTTGAAAGTTCATTTATCACTTTGTGTTCTATTAAAACATTTAATTTGGTGTTAAGTTTAATCTCATCCCCCTTATAAAAAATCAAAATGCATACATAAAAAAGAAATATTTCTTTTAACAAAGATAGAAAAATATATTTCCCATTGTAAATACACTGGTGATCAGAAGGAAAAAATTGTTGCAGGGGTTTAATTGGGTAGGCTATCTTCTGTCAGATGAGAAAAAGGCACAAGAGGTAGCTTGAAGATATTATATGAGATAAGAGTGGTAAAAAAATCTAGGAAGTATTTTTAAATTTTAAAATAACATCACCAGTTTAGATATCCAAGCCAAATGATGGATAGGCTAAAGGGCATTTGCAAAGGATTTCTCAGCATATTATTTTGTCACCCACTACCTTTAACAGAGGAACCAGTTTGGGGCCAAAGAAGACTGTCTTCACAATGACACTTGCTGCCACAAACCACTGGAGACCATTTATCAGTTCTGTGACACAGATCTACTGGCACTCAAAAGATTTGGTATTCTCATCTGGAAAATAAGAACACTTAAGAACATCTCAAGATCTTTAAGCAGCTAGCAAAAATTAAATACTCAATGAATGTTCTATATTATGAGGTCAGTATTATCATTATAATTTTTTACAATGGTGTTGTTTTCTATTCATTTAATAAGAAATTACATTAAAGTCCAAGAAAAATAAGAAAAATAACCATAAAAATATTTATTAAGTGGCCCTTACCAAACAGAGAAATTAAATATTTACTTATGGTACCATTTTGTTTCTTAGGTAGAAGAGAGACTCCTCTTTTTCAGTCAATGCACATAGCAACAACATTGGGAAGTTTGTCTTTTAAAATTAATTATAATAATGATGATGTTTGATACAATAATGATGAGAAAAACTAAAATATTGTACTGATTTATTTGTCTTGCCACAAAATTATCTACCATCATTCCAAGGAAGAAACCAACCACCCTTGGTACGCTGTAGGCTGACCATTATTAACTAGTTGTCTGAGGAGCATTAGCACTACGAAAATGACAAAAAACTCTATTCTACTCTGCTTCAGTTAAATGCACATTTTTATTTTTACCAGAAGCAGGGGAGCAATTAGAGGAAGCCATGATTTCTATTTTAAAGACTGTCTTAGGAACAAAATTGGTGAACTAAAAACAGACATGATATCTGGTCTGTTTTCCAACCACAGTATTGCATTAATAGATTTAATTTTTTTGTGTGTATTACAGCAAAAAAGCATAAGCCAAAGGCAGGAGAAAGAAGTACATGCTGACTGAGTAATTTAAATGTGTTCAAAGGGTTCAATGGCTTAATTCTGTAGCAATAGCACTACCCTTCTAAAAATTCTAGTTGGTTATATGGCTAAAGTATTTTAGCAAAGTCTACCCTTACTATCTCACCACATTTTGATTAAATAGAGATACTTCATAAGCTGATAAAAGGAAAAACACGTGGTTTACAATAAAAAATCAACTTTTTAATTACATTTTTATTTCCTACATTGGACAACTTTCTTAAGGCCCATTTTTCAATTGGCACCCTGGCAACCTCAGTGAAACTGTATCATTCTGGTTCAGTTTTGCCCTGAGATAAACTTCTCTGAAGAGCTGATTTGTACAGATCCTTTGCCTTTTGAAAATCTTTATCAATTAAAAATACTAATTAAAGTAGCTATAGATTACAACATGATAACTTGAAGAGATTTTTTTTTAAATCAAAACTTGCTCATATCTAAGGAACCGAGATCATTACTTTATGATGCTTTCCTAGCTGGTCCTCAATGTTTGCCAAATATCATTTATTATTTCATCAAAACCTGAATTTAAGTACCTTGTACAGTCCTCTCACAGTATCCAAGACTGACCATTTTAGATAATAAAATGTGTGAATGCTCAAGTTCCCTATATAAAATTGTGTAGTGTTTGAAAATAACTAATGCGCATACTCCTGCTTACTTTAAATTATTTCTAGACTATCTGTAACACCTAATATAAGACACATGCTATGCAGATATTTCCTATATTATACCATTTAGGGAATAATGACAAGAAAATGTGTACATATTCATTATAGCTGTAATTTCTTTTTCAATTATTGTCTATCTATAGTTGTGCAAATTCACAGATATGGAACCCACCTGTGCATATAAAGGGCATGTGACTGAACTTCTTTTTGGAAATTGAAAGGCTACATGGGGATTGTCATTCATTCATTCACTTATTCATTTATTCATTCAATAAAATAGGTAATTCAAGGAGTACTATCATCTGACTTCTGAAATGGAAATCACTGCTTTACAAAACAATAAACAAACAAACAATAACCATTGGAGATGTTTTCCTCATTAAATATAATTAGAAGTATGACATATACTGCTGTCTCTTGCCCACTGTAAATGAACCATGTGAATGATCATATATAAATGATCACATTAACATTTAAAAGACCCTTACAGACTTAGTCTTTAGAAAAAAATAACATGCTGATGCGCATCAAGAGACCATGAAGAATTAAAACCATTGGAACAATCTTTTGAAATGATTGGGACAGAGACTGCTGAGCAGGCATCCAGTAAAACACCTGTTGAGTAAAGAGAGGATGTTTGACACTCTTACAGTCAAATGAATGGACACTCAAAGTTGTTTGTAAAGCACTCCTTGAGAGGCCAAAAAAAGTCATGACAGGTCATAAGATGTTATGTAGCTTCTTCAGGTTTTTCTAGTTCACTTAATACCAGAGTTTTTCAATGCTCCTCTTGCAGTTAGCATCATCTCTCTTCTCTGATTCATTTAACCAATATTATTGAATGCCTCTTTTTTTTGCCATGTTGTGCACTAGGCATTCATAGGTTAAGGCAGAAGGCAGTGGGGCACAAAAATCTCACATTTCAATAAGTTCACTGTGCTTTGCCATCCTGAGTATTTTAAGTCCAACACGAAGAAAGCAGCAATGTGGCATGACAAAAGGAGCATGGATTTTAGATCCATAAACTGATTTCACATCATGGCTCTTCCAGTTAGTGGTTCTGTGACTTATACAAAGCATTTCAGAGTTAACCATAATGCCTATGAAGTTTCTAATCTAGGACCTGGCATGTTAAGACCTCAATAAATATAACCATTATTACTTTATAACATGGTAACCTTGGTAACATATTTGATTTTATGTAATATTTTAAAAACTCTCATGAAAAATTTAAGTATAACCTTTATTTCAGGGATGAATGACAACTGCTTGGAAAAAATAAGAAGTTATCTGAAATAATATAAAAGTCATCTTTAAAGCTCATAGAAAACATAAAAATGTTGGCTTGCCAACAATTTTACTTTTGTTGTAGAAAAAGCACATAACAGAAACCACATAGGTGACATATATGTCAATTTTTAGCTAGTAAAAGAAGTAACCATCTTATATCTCACTATAAATGTAGCTTTACAGAGAATGAGGTTTCCCTTCCAAAGATACTTATGGTAGTCTAGAAACAATTAAAAACTAAGAAAGTAGAAAATGTACTGTTTACTCCCCCACCTCCATTTCCTGCAGCCACACACACATGCCGGAACGATCTTCCATTTTAATACTGTGAAAGAAGGATTGTATCAAGTAGGATGGATGTTTTAGTCAGCTCTCCATCACTGTGACAAAGTTCCTGGGATGATCAACTTAAAAAGAGTAAAGGTTTATTTTGGGTCATGATTTCAGAAGATTCAGTCCATGAGTTCTTGGCCCTGTTGCTTGTGGCCTGTAGTGAGGCAGAACATCATGGCAGAGAGCATCTGGCAGAAGAAACTGCTGATGTCACGGAGGCCAGAAGGAAAAAGAGTGAAAGGAGCAGGGGTCCTAATATTCCCAGCAAGGCACATACCCTCAACTGATTTAACTTTCTTTCATTAGACCCCACCTTCTACAGGTTTCACCATCTCCCAGTTTCAACATCTCCCATCAGCTGGGCATCAAGCCTTTAGCACATGAGCCCTTGGGGAACATTTTCAAATGACATCAATAGGCTTATACAATAATATTACATCAAAAATTATAGGGAGTCTATCTTACAAGGAAAGACAGATGACAATGATAGACAAAGGTGAGTAAAAGACTTAGTGAAGCATAATCCATTTTCCTTCCATCAATCTCACCTTCCTGCCCTGAGGCAACAAAGAAAAAACACTCCATCACTCTTGTGACTTCATAGTTTTTAGTCTATTCTCTCTGCCTACTGTGAATTTCTCCCTACTCCAATTCCATTTTTTTCCTCTTATAAACTCCCACTCATACTTAAAACACAGGTTGAATAATACTTGATGAAGCCTTGCCTAAAACCCTTCAAGAAGAGTTATTTATTTTATTCTAAATATTGCTATTCCCTAGAATAATAAATATCACTTCTGTAACAATCCCTGAGAGCAAAGACAGTTCTGAATTCCAAGTGCTCACCACCGTGCTTGGCAGATACGTTCAATGAATATTTTTTTGAATGAATAACTTATTCTTGATTCTTCCATTACAAATTCACAAGTATTTCTGAGCATGAACATTGAATAGCAGATATGATATCATTTAAAATTAATAGGGTTATTATAGTTTAAATCTGGAATAATTATGAACATGAAAAAACACAATTTTAAACTTCTATGGTTTAGGTAAATAATGCCACTTCTCTCATTAAACTCAGGTAATGGTGACCTTGCTGGGAAGTTCAGAAAAGTTTGCTAATATAAAGTGTCTACATTTAAGGTCCAGAGATGTGCTGTTCTTGAGGACAGCCACTTTTCAGGAAAATTTAATTTACTTACCATTTCAATCACAAAACAATATTGAGCACTTATATCTGTTTTCATATTATTTAGTGAAAATGGTTGTGTTCAAAGGGATTCTTTAGAAAACTAATCCCATTCACCATTCACTTTCTAATATGAGAAGGAACAGGAACAAAATGTAAACCGTCCTTCCCTGTTGTGCATACAAGATACGTTTTTATACAAAGCTATATCACAAGTAGTATTACAATACTGAGAAATCTGATCTGTATTACAGATCAGTGGATATGATGATATGTTGTAGTGAGAATGAGAATTAATTTGTATACTTCAAGTTACAAGGTTAACTTGGGAAGCAGACAAATTCATATGTCATATGTATTCAAGTCTATTATCTGATTCCTTTGAGATATCATTATGGTTTGGATATGAGGTGTCCACCAAAAGCTCCTTGTTAATAATGCAAGAATAGTCAAAAGTAAATGATTAGATTATGAGAACTGTAACCTCATCAGTCTATCCTAATGTGAATAGAATGAGCCAAAATAAACCTTTCCTCCTCTAAGTTGTTCTTGCTGGGAATTTTGGCCATAGTGAGGTAAAGCTACCTAACACAAAGTAATTTTGTTTGTGAAGTTCCAAATACAAGAAAAGAAAATTCATAACACTTAAACTCCTATTATTTCTTAATATAATATTTATATATTTTACTGCTAATTAAAGCAAAATATCTTCACAAACAACCGAAGTTTACATTATTTCAGCAATTTTAAAATAAATATTGTAGACATTGCCATGTATATTTGTTTCCCAAATATCTGTATTGTGGGTAGAATTTTCTTTGTATTTTCAATACCAAGCCAAATATATTTAATTTAAATGCATCTTTTAAGTAACTATTTCCCTGTAACTTTTCCTGGATGCCTTTTCTAATGAGAAGTCCCTTCAAATGAGAAAATGAAGTGTGCATGGAACATAAGGTGACAGAAACCCATTAAAATTTCATGTTTTGGAAAATTTCCCCATTATTTCCCAAAGTTTCAAATGCATTATTAATAGGCTTTTCTTCTTGGGAATTTATGAATGATAAATTTCAAAACTATGAAGAGTTCTCAAGTTGCTTTCCATGTAATTGTTTGCTTTTACTTTCAACTAAACATCTAAGTAATTATGTATTACCAATATGCTAAAATCTCCTTCTAAAATCTTGCAAGTGAGGCACATAGTGACATGTTCTGATATTTGTTCTTAAAATGGACACCTTTCCAAAGACTGAACTTTTTTTAATTCCAGAAAAGAACTGCCCTTTCTTAAATTACATTCCAAAAAAAGTCTGCTTAAATTATTTTTTAAAATTCTTTGCTTTCAAAAAGAAAAAAGAGAGTGGCAGGATGCAGTATGGATATAGTTCGTTTACTCCTAGAGAAACTGAAAACAGCCAATTAATTAGTTAATGTCTTAATGTGAGAGGGAAAACATACAGAAGTCATTTACTCTAATCAAATGAGATAGCCTGGGCTGAGGTAAGCTGGCTCCTCAGAATGAAGAATGCCAACCTGAGCTGTTTAAAACAAGGATTCTGTAGTCCCAGTGGAATTTGGGAAATATCTGTTCAGCAAAATTAAATAGGTAGTGAAGGGCTTTTCAGAACATTTAATATGCTAATGTCTATTGTAAATCACGTCATGTGTTATAATAGGCAGAATTTTCCAGACAGAACTATTTAAAAATAAAGTCTTTGCTCTCCTTTCTTTGAGGGGAATGGGGAGCATGTCTGGGCCACTGGCCAATATACCTGTATAAATACAATTAGGTCTTGATACACCTTTTTTTCCTTACACATATTCCCACATAGCTTTTAGCAATACTTTACCTTAGTTAGAAACTTATGTTTCTCTTTCACATTTGGTGTCCTTTCAACAGAAATTCAGTTTCTAATTTGGCATTTTCAGCAAGCAAGAAGTACCAACCTGAATGCTTCAAGGTACTCAACATCTCCCATGGGGGGATCAAGGCCACCTGTCCAGGCAATATTTACATTGTAGCCTTCTCCAAGGCCTGTCCCAACCTGGGAAGAGAAAAACACCAGAGTAGGTAGAGAAGAGGGCAAAGGGAAGAAAGCAAACAAAGAGGAAAACAAGCCATGGGACCTCTTGAAATAAACATCAAACAATGTGTCAAATCAGCCCAACCTTGCTTGACAACCAGTGCTCTGGGTTATGCACTTGTTCTGCACTGGTTCTTGGTCCTGTGGGACAATTCAGTAATCTCGTGTAATTTAAAACACCAGCAAAGGACAAGAAAATTAGGGGTAATCATGCAATGTAATTACCTGAAAGATACAAATAAAAGTGGGGCTCTAAAGAAATAAACCGAACCTCATTTGGGGCTCCACTGCCAGGGAAAAAGTTCCCTTCATCATAGCGATGGAGTGAAATATACAGGATGCTGGGGTCAGCATAAAAGGCCTGCTGTGTACCGTTTCCATGGTGAACATCCTACAGGGAAAAGAAAACAGATGACACATACAGTCATGTCTAACTGCATGGAGACAACCTTTCTGATTTCTAGTTCCTTGTCTTCCTACCCCACCCTCCTTCTCATTTTCTCTCTTCTCACTGTGTCCCTCTTTTTCTTTCTTCCATTCAGCTTGCTTCCACACCACCCCCTTTACTTCCTGAACTTTCAGGCAAATTACCCTTTAATGCACTCATTTTTTAAACTGGCTTCTAAAAATCAGGAAACCACAGCGAGCATGCCCTGGAGACTCCAGATGAGCAGTCATTGAAAAAGCCCAGTCCTTTGGTACAATTAGATATTTATACACCGGCTCTTTGTACTCTTTGCTTCAGTGATGGAATCTTGCATCCTGTTTTATGGAGGAATTTTATGACTTATTAACTGCCAACAGTTCATAACCCCTCAGGCTTAATTAACTGGCCTCATTGGCCCCTGAAAAAAAGACTAATGTTTAAACTACAAACTAGTATTTTGCAGAAGGATCTATGGCTTACAGAGCATTTTCGCAATTCTTGACAGAACACTAAACATGCGTGTATGCATTGATTTGCCAAGTCCCACCATTAAGGTCAAAGGCTTTGCAACCAGCTGAATAAATTGGCTTTCTTGAAGCATTCAGTTCAGTTAGCAATCCCTCAGCAGTTAGAGTCACTTCAAAAGAGATGCCAGATGCAAAAAGGACTTCATACTTCATTTTGGTAAAATTGTGACGGCAAGAGTCGAAGACACGGGGAGTATGAGCTCATTAGCTCTTAAATCATTTGGGCCCAGGCAGAAAGATGGGATGGGGCTTTGTACAATCTTGTTCAATCTGCCTAATTTTAATATTATATCATGGCTCTCTTCCCAGCTTTCTTCCTGATCTTTTTTTTTTTTTTTCTTTTCTGTTTCCACACCACTCCCCTTTCCAACTCAAAAAATAAAAATAAAAGCCTACTTCATTAAAATGAATGAAATATTCTTTGGATATTTGCATATGACAGTGGCTCAAAACTTGATAGTTCTTTTTTTGTTGCTTTTAATATAAACATGTCAGAATTGATATAAGAATGCAAAATAAAACTCATAGCATTTTAAAAAATGTCTTTAATGTCTTTGCAGGTATTAAGAATTATGACAAATATGCTTACTATCTTCTGAACAAAAAAATGAAACACTCTTAAAAGCTGATAATCTATTCATTTGTGTTCAGTCAAATATTATTGCTATGTCATTAACTTATAAAGTATATAATTTTTGGTTGTGTTATAAAAAGTTTTGGTAATTTACAACTACATATTTTACTTTGTTTTATATCTGTAAGAATCACACTATTTTTAACAAGAATTCCTATAATTTTGAAGAGATAGCAAAATTATTTCCTTCATGTGAACAAAAATGAAATTATTCCATGCATTAAAGACCTTATATTAATTATATAATAATTATGTGGAGTATGTGATATTAGCCCTAATTTAAAGAATAAGAAAACTGAGACTCAGAGAATTTCAGTAATTTACTAAGACCATACAGAGAGTAAGCTGTAAGACTAGGTCTTGAATCCATTTCTTACTCCAAATGACAAATTCTTAATTATAACAGTTAAATTCATACCCATTATCTCTTTGGTCCTCTTAGCAAATTTGAGAGGTAAATTCATTGAGCATTATTTCTCCTTATTGAGATTTATGTAAGCTGTCTCCACTCCAACTTCTAGCCTAGAACTGCTTCATTAGACATTACCAAAGCCTCCTTTTGGTACTTTCTGAAAACCCAAACTGAGCCTGTCATCCATGTGGTAGACATACAATAATCCTTTCCACCTTTTATATAGCATGCCTACTCCAAATTAATTAAGAAACCATAACATTAGGGAAGATATGGATCATCTCAGAAAATTGTTCCAGCTAAAGACATACACGTCAGGGGAAAAAATAACTTACTAAAACTATATTAATCCCTGGATTTCTAAATATTCAAAGAAAAGGAAGAGATAGCAAAATTATTTCCTTCATGTGAACAAAAATGAAATTATTCCATGCACAATGACTTTATGTCTACAACTAGATATCTAGAGAATGGACCAAAAAGAAAAAAAAACCTTAACAAAAAAGTAAAGAGGTGTTTCCATTTCCTTTATACAAAGGGTATATGTATATGTAATTGGAAAACCAGAAAAATATTGCCTTGATTACTCTTGTTTCTCTAGGAACATTGAATTGAACAGGTTTCTTATTAAAAGGTCAAATAAAATGATAATTTGAAATGTAAAATCATTTGTTCTTGAAAAATATGAAAAATATGTTGGGTTCTTATTAGTGCATACTATTCTGAAGAAATACAATCTTGTTCACAGCATAATAAAGTTTTGAACTGACATAATTCATTAAAATATACAGACCCATTCTAGTATATTTTACAGAATCCATGATTCTGTATTCATAGTCATTAAGCATTTAGAGAATAAAGTTAAATCCAAGCATGTCTTTTGTTTTGTGGAACAACTTACAGTATAAATTTTAAGATATCTTTATTTTTTCAGTTTTCCTTGGTATAAAATATTCACACAAACCACATACATACATATATACAAAATGACCTGAGACTTGTTTCTCCATAGCAACAAATATATACTATATATAGACTAAGGTAGGAAAATTATTGGTGCTTATGAAAAGTTATTATAGAAATGAAATGAATTGAATCATTACAAGCCTTCAATAAACCATGCCTCTCAGATATTCTGGGAAATGTGAAAAGTGATTTCTGGTTTAAAAAGTATACTGTAAAAATGGATTCTGCACAAGAATTTAGAACCAATATGTTTTCAATTTTATGTCAAAATAGCTTTGAATAAATCATGTATTTTACCAGCTAATGTTATCACTCATAATTATTTAACGCAAGAAGTTGTGACAAAGGTCTAAATGTATTTGATCAAGAATGGAATTTTCCCAACCATAAGGACATTTGTAGTAGCTATTCTTTTCAAAAAAGAAAATCTAATAAGCATTATTTTCTAATTAAAAGTCACATTACCCAAAAGCTATCCGAGTCAGGCAGACAAATCTACTTCTAGGACATAGCCTCAACACAATGGCTGGTCTCGTTCGTGTTAAAAAGCTGTACACCTGCTCCCTTTCCACACAGTGAATGTGTTTGGGCTCTTCCACACAAGAAGAAATGGAATGAATGCCCTTCACACACCAACTAGAATCAAATCTTCCCAGGATGCTCAATGCATTTGAATTTGGCTGTGACTCAAAAAAGAAAATGAATTAAGAACTCTGGTTCTATATTTACTAGGCACATAAAAAGCCCTAAACTAGCTGTGGGACAATGGAGTAGCTCTGCTTTTTGTTGGCCCTAGAATGTGTGGAGCTAGTTCACACCCACCAGCCAACATTAATGACTCTCAATGTGCAGGAATGAAGCTTTTCACTACTGGAGAACCTTCACCCCTTCTCTTTTGCTAACTCGCAGAATAGACCTGTCAGCCAGGGAGAACGGATGTCTCAGCGCCACGTGGCACTTTAAAACTTCCTTCTCCACAGCTGGAAGAAACAGGAATTTCCTCAAAGTAGCCCTGCAGCTGCACAATTTGGAAGACTTGAAAGTAAGAATATGTGGGCTGGTGGTGATCTCAGAGGCAACCCTTTGGACAGAACTTCATACATTTACAGAATTTGAAACAAAAACTTCTCATCTGATACAGCCTATTGGGAAATCAGTATCCTTTATGATTGGATAATGGAGCAGATTCATAATCAAAGGCCAGCCAGCTTACAGGAAACTCCTTGCAGCTACCAAATAAATTATTTTATAAATCGTATCGGATTATCTCCGGCAGTCTTTTATTTCTGGGTTAATGTACAAAAACAAAAGTTTACATATAAATCCTCTGAAGTACAAAGGTACAAAGTATCCTTCTATCATAAAATAGGCATTTCAGTTACAATTCATTGTTTTTGAGTTGGAAATCATAAATGTGCTTTCAAAAGGGACTCTAAACATTTCTTGATTATCTTCATAGAACCATAAAATGATAGCAGAACTTTCTCAGAAAGTAATCATAGAAAGACTCTTAAGAATAGGATGGACAGCTGACCAATCACCTTGCCCCATAATCTGGACAAATTTAGAAAGCTTAGCAATTTTTTTTTTGCACAATCTTTGGTCCTTATCTGCTATCCTTTCTTCCGTTTTTGGTTTATCTTTCTAGTACAGAATTTACAGTACTGGGAACATACTAATTTCTTCAAATGTAATGTCTTATAATTCATGCAAAATTAATCATTAATTACTTAAAATGCCCCTTTGTATGAATATGCATGTCTGCATTTTTGCAAAACTTTTAGGACCTTGCTGCTGCAGTATATCTAGGTCTCTGACACATTTTTTAAATGCGGAACTGTGACCTACACTAAAACTTAAGCATGTTTGGAAAACACATGGAAAGCTAGGCTTCAATATTCTGTCTACAAAAAAATGTTCACAGGAAGCCTACAATCCTGAGTGTGAAAAACATCCATTCCCACCAAGCACTAGAAATGGTTATCTGTCGTCCATTCCTTTTATCTTCATTTTAACTTAACTAAGTATTTCTTCACATGGCTTTGTTTGTGCTCTCTCAACCCTTTGGTGTGCCTGTTTAACTAAATCAGAGGGCTGGAGGGTGAGGCCATGACTTCCAATAAGATTTAATTATGAGTGCAGATATGAACAAGATTTAGACTATTAAGCCTTGCACTTCAAAAAAACCTTTAACATATTTTGCCTTTAAATCTTTTATCACCTGCAAAAATTAATTAAGTGCAGATGTAGCAGGTTCGGTTTGGATGCCAGGGTTCATTTCCTGTCTATGACTTGTCAGACAACCTATTACACCTCCTCATGAACTGGAGGCAAACCGAAAACGGGGTCATAAATCACCATTCAGTTCTCTTTCGCCCTTTCCTGGATTGGTCCTTTTTTGTATGGGGCAGATCTCCAGCTCATTATTCATGAATATACTTTAGACAACATGCCAAGTGTCATCTGCATTTAAACAAACCATTTGTTAAACAAATTATAACTATTGTGTAAGAATGCATCAGGTCAAAATGCAAGACTAAGTTAATGCCTCTGACTTTTAATCACTCAGAGTTCCTGCAGGGAGTCATCCCAAACTGGCATCTGAGACCTGAGATCTTTTCAGAAAAAATGACATGCTGACTTGTTTTAATAATACCACTGTTGCACAACAAGCGACATGATTGCTAACCAGGGGAAGTGGCCAATTGGTTACCAAAGCAACAGCATTCTTTCCAGCACATCTGACTATTTTAAGTCTATATTCTGTAGGGAAAAGTAAATTCAGGTTCTGTTGGGTTATTTTAACTGTGGAAGTATCAATTCATTTAAGGATCATAAAAGTTGCCCTGATCTGCGCCTTCTTCTCATTAAATTGCAGTTAACACCATGAAAGTGAAACGTGAATGTTTATGGTTTCAGAACTGCAATCCTGAATTTAATGAGTTTCCACATTCAAAGGAAACACACCCTTCAGTTGTTTGCAAGTGCTAAAAGCAAGACAACCTAACAGAGAAATACAAATCCACTCCCTTTTATCTAGAGTCGCTGAAAACACAGCTCTGGCCAGGAATACATACCAGATCTACAATCAATATCTTGCTTATATTTAGTTGGTCTCTCAAGTATTTGGCGGTAATTGCAACTGAATTAAAAAAGCAGAACCCCCTGCGGAATAGAGAAGAACAGAGAAATAAGAAAGCAAATCATCCAGGAAAACCATTATAAATAATGTTCAGAGCATTTTTTAAAATGCTATATGATCTCTGAAGCCATAAATCTGCTTCTGGGAGTACCTCGCAAGATTTTTCAGTCCATCTGCTAACAATTAGAGGCTTCAGAAACATGCATGGGGCAGGTGACCGCCAGGAACCGTGGCGCTTGGAGATGGGCAACAGTTCCTGGTACTTACATGGCTGCGGATTCTTCAGCGTGATGGCCTGGGGGCCTCACAACAGCAAACCCATTCTGTAAGAATAAGACAGGTTTTCAGCGGGCAGTTATGAGGGGTTTGCTTGGATCTCTACACCCTACAGAACTCAGGTACACACTTAAAATACTGTCTCTTAGATGCTTCCAAACTTGTTTTCTTGTCCCTCTTACCATGTTGCAGAATGGATAGAAACAATATATATGATCACACTTTCTCAGATCATGTCTCAAAAGGAAGGCTCCCACAGAGCCAGGGGAAGAACAGAAACTTGGAGTTGTACCTAGCTGGCAGACATGCATGTCAGCTATTATATTTGCATGATTCATTTTCAAGAACAACTTCTTTCATGACATCAACATCCTACAAAGGGAGAAATTCACTCTTGGTCTAAGTTTGGGTCAACGGTTGGAAAGACCTGAGAAGATCCAGAGTGAAAATTTTTTACCTGGATCCCCTCAATGGTTATTTCCACTTCCATGTCAGCAAAATGATAAATTTACACTCGCACACTCACATAGACACAAAAGAAACCTCACAAAGGTGAAAAAGAGAACAATGGAAAGCCCATATTTCTTCCAGTCTATAAATTTAGCTTGGATGACTGCCAAGACTTGCAACTTTATTGGATTCCCTAAGTCAATTTCTAGCCCAAGTTCTGGAATTTTATAAAGAATTCCAGGGCTGAGTAGCAATCAGATCTATCCATGATCAAGGAATGCCTTAACCTACAGATTAGTTGGAATGCATCACGGGAAGCTGAAGTAACTCCAGCATGAAGGCAGGGAACTATAAATCCTTGCAAAGCCAGCGTGCTCAGAAAAGTTGGTTGTCTGATGTGAAAAATAATCATTCATCACACGGTTCACACCACCTTTCACTTAACTATGACTTAAGTAACATGCTCAAAAGAGAATACTTCTTTAATACATAATCTTCAAACTTTTGAAATAATTTTAATATACCCAAGAGATTTTTTTTCCCAAATCTTCAACTGTAAGCATAAAAGTATTGACAAAAATCATCTATACTCTAGATCTTTAAACACACATATGATTTTTGTCACAGTAATTAACAATGAGTTGATTTGCTGTATATTTTGGTGTGCATATATAACAACAATCTCAGAAGCAAATTAGGAATTGCTGTGCTTTTATATGTGTCCTAAAAGTTATGCACTGGAAACTGATCACCAGTGTAACTATATGAAGAGGTGAATTGGTCTTAAGGGCTCTGTCCTCATGTGGGAGTGGGTTAGTTACTGAGGTAGTGGGTCCCTGGTGAAAAGAACGAATTTGACCAGATTTTCCTGTATCTTATATGTGTTGCTTTTCTTTTGCTGTGTTATGACTAAGCATGAAAGAAATCACCAGATACTGATGCTAGGCTCTTAGGCTTTCCAGTCTCCAGAATAGTAAGCCAAAAGAACTTCTATTATTTATCAATTACCCTGTTTATTTTGTTATAGCAGCAGATAATGGACAGAGATATAAGATAACAATGCTGATTAGAAATCTTGCGAGGCAAGAGGATTACAAGTTTGAGGCCAGCCTTGGTAATTTAGCAAGACCCTATTTCAAAATAAAAAGGACTGGGGATGTATGTAACTCAGAGGTAGAGTACCCCTGAGTTTGGTCCCCACTATTGAAGAAAGAAAGGGGGGAGGGGGGAGGAGGGGAGAAGAAGGGAGGGGAAGGGAGAGGAAGGAGAAATCTTGGAATGGTAATAAAACATATTCTCTGTTCTTATTCTTAAGAATCTCTGGCAATAAAAGATTAATATGAAAGAAGTATGAAAGTTAATGAACTATACAAGATTGAAATTTTTTTAAAAATTCCCTATTTTCTTCTTGATCTTTTAATTGTTTTCCAAATTTTATTGGTCCATTATACTTTTACATAATGATGGGATTTGTTGTTACATATTAGTACATGTGCACACTATAACAATATAATTTGGCCAATATCCCTCCCTAGTACTTCCACCCTCCCTCCCCACTTCCTACCTTTCCTCTGATCTTCCTTTTCTTTTCATGTGATCACCTCTCACCTTTCTTTTGGTTTTTCTTCTCTACCTTCCACATATGAGAGAAAACACACACCCTTGACCTTCTGAGTTTGGTTTATTTCACTTAACATAATGATCTCAAGTTTGATCCATTTTCCTGCAAATGACATAGTTTCATTTTTCTTTGTGGCTGAATAAAACTCCATATTGTATATACACCACATTTTTTTCAGTACTGCAGCTCTTTTTATGTTTTATTTTGAGACAGGGTCTCACTAAGTTGATTAGGGCCTCTCTAAGTTGCTGAGGCTGGTTTTGAACTTGAGATCCTCCTGTCTCAGCCTCCCAAGCCACTAGGATTACAGGTATGCACCACCGCTATTCTAGGCATGCGCCACTGTGCCTGGCCTATACCATACATCTTTATCCATGTGTCCATTGATGGACCCCTAGGCTGGTTCCATAGTTTGGCTATTGTGAATTGTACTGCTATAAACATGGGTATTCATGTATCACCGTAGTATGACAACTTTAATTCTTATGATCAATACAGAGGATTTGTATAGCGAGGTCATATAGTGGTTCTATGCCTAGTTGAGATTAAAATTTTAATATTCTAGGCTAAGAATATGGAGTGCTATTATAGATCTGCTGAGAATGGAGAATTCTGTAAATTCTGTAAATTATGATAGATGCAATTTAACTCACTGGCAAAACAAAAAGATGAAAACAACAACATATATAAAGCATGGGGAATATAATTAGCATGTAAAAATTTTAGATTAACAATACTAAACATCTTTTATAAAATCAATTTAAATATTATATTTTTATAGATAAAGGGCATGATGACATAATGGAAAGAAGAAAACATCCAGTAACCAATAATTATAAGAAAAATATTCAACTTAACAAGTAATCAAATAAACACAGATTAAAACCCAAATGAAAAGCCGTTTGTCCACTCGGGCAAATGGAATATTAGAAAATTCTCTCTGCGGATAGAAGTTATAGCTTATCCACTTATATATGCTGTTTATAGAAGGGTAACTTACATTCTTGCTGGAAAATAATCCACCTGATATATCCAGAGCCTTTAGAAAGACATTCGTATTCCTTGATATGGTACTTGTAGAATTTTTGCCTTAATGATGTTATTAACTATGTATACAAGTATTTATGTAAAAGTTCATGTTTAATTGATAATGAAAGATTAGGAATTATCTCAATTAGCTGATATTAAGAGAATGGTTAATAAATTATGACACATTTATATCATGGAATACTAGTCATTAAAAGTTTGTTAGCTGAATGTAGAGGCACATGCTCCTAATCCCAGCAGCTCAGAAGGCTAAAGCAGGAGGATCACAAGTTCAAAGTTAGCCTCAGCAACCTAGTGAGGCCCTAAGCAACTTAGGAGACCCTGTCTCAAAATAAAAAATAAAAAGGGCTAGGGATTTGGCTCAGTAGTTAAGTTCCTCTAGGTTCAATCCCTGGTACCCCCACAAAAAAGTTTGTTATATTCAGTGAAACAGAAAGGACTTTATAATGTTAACTTAAAAAGTACTAGTGTCAATAATATACACAATAAGATATCTCTGAAGTGAAAGTAATAGATGTGATTTTATTTTTCATGATAATTTTATATATTTTCCAAATGGTTCTAAAAAAATTATGAGTTCTTTCAAAGAGAAAACTGTAAAACAAAGAGAAACCTGAGAGGTAGATGTTAATAGGTCTTACCCAAAGAGTTGTATTCACATTGATAGAAAAGGATTTTTAAAGGACATTCTGGGCAAAGTAAATGCCAGAATTATCAAGAAGAAAGCAGCTTAAGAAAGCATTATGTACAGGAAGTTAATCCAAGCAAAGTTCATGTTGAGAAAAAATATATAAAAATGAAATTACACAGACATTAGCTGCGTTACAGAAGAAGAAAAAGAGAAAATTTGAATTGCATCCCCTCCTTTCTCTTTCAGCCATATTCCTTGAACAGAAGTCTGCTTTTCACTTATCTTCTGCTATAACTGCCACCAATCCCCTAAACTACTTCTAAACTGCTTGATTTTAGGTTAAAAATGATCTTGCCAATTTCAACAAACCTTTTCAGTATCCACCAAACCTTCCATTATGCCCCCAGGAACATCTAAACCCCTACAACCCCTGAGGGTTCTCAGTACGCACCACTTTCCTAGCTGAAACCTGCCAGGGCTGCCTCTCTGGCAGTCTGCTCACACTGTAGCCCTTCTCCCCCAAACCTCCTAGACCTGCTTGCAAAAGCAGAGCTGGAGTTCTCCTGTTTCTCAATGTTGCTTTGAGATCATAAAGCTCACTTCACCCACTTCCAGAACATATTCCTATAAAACAACAACAACAAAAGCTTAAGTGACCCAGGAAAAGAGAAGATAGAACACAAGAAGATGGCTGAGATGGTGCTGGCTAAGGCACTCCAGCTCCCTTGTGCTCTGTTGCTATAGAGATGTTAGTCTCACCACCTGTAGTTTGGATCCCATCCTCTCCTACTCTCTATTTATGCAACTTCTCTCACCCACAAGGTGAAGTTATATTAAAATGTCACTCCCTATTAAATGTACTCCACTGAGATTCAAATGGGCTCAGGCTTCTACCATTTTGGAGTCGATAGATGGATGGATAGATAGAAAGATACACACATACATCCTAAATCTCATCAACTCCGCCAGTTGCTACACTTCTTTTAAGATCCCAAATTCTTGTGAGGTATTATATCCTGCTTCCTCTTTGCTCCTTCTCCTAACCTCTGCCTCAATCGACCAACTGCATCACTAAAGAAGCTCTTACAAAGGTCACCAATGGTCTTTATGTCACTGAATCCAATAATTTTACTCTTTCAACCTACCAGCCCCTCATTGGCTACATCTTCATTTATTAAAAGATTATTACTCTGGCTTCTTGACTTCATTCTCTCCTAGTATTCTTACCTCTCTTTTTACTTCCTAATCAGTCTTCTGTTCATTAGTTATTGATATTACTAAAGGCCACGTGTTAGGCTTCTACCATTTTTAAGTAGACAGAAAGATGGATCTAGTTGCTACCTATTATGAGACATTCAATGGATTTCTCTTTCCAGGATGAATTTTCCTCTGAGCACAGAGCATCATATTAGCCCGCCTACTTGATATCTTCACTTGGATATCTCAAGGTCATTTCAAATTCAATATATTCAAAATCAAACCTTGATCTCCAAGTCTTATTTAATTTAGCAATGATATCTTGATTTGTCATTTACTCAGTTAGAGATCTATGAGTTAGTGGTCTTTCATGGCTCCTTCTCCATAATCTTTTTTCATCTCATTTTATCTCGTGACCAATTCCTATAGATTTTATTATTTAAATTGATGTATTTATACATCTGCCTGTTCCTTGAATAATTTTGCCTTTTAAATTTCTGCCTTTCTTTCCATCATTTCTATAGTAATTATTCCTATTGATTTCAATATCCACACAGAAAATCCATTCAAGTGGATTTTCTCCTTACCTTTAATAAATTTGTCTACTGTTTATAGTCATACTCCTAGACCCTGTCATTACCAATAACAACTTCACCTTCATAATTTCAGTGCCAAGCATCCTAATCTCCTGTTATCATGCCTTTCCAGTGAAAACCTCAGATGCACTGGGACTTCCAACCCACTTACCTTATTTAATTTTTGCTATTCACCATCCTTCCCACCACCACGTGCAATCTCCTCCTTATCTAGGTTGGACTTCAGGTCCACGATTATGTTCACTTACCTGCTGTACTCTGTTACTTTGTCCCTTTCTCCCTCCAACATACCCCCTGGCATATTAGTCCACGCGAACTGTCATAGCAAAATACCACAGGCTGGGTGGCTCAAACAACAGAAGTCCATTTCTCCCTTTCTGGAGGTTGAAAGTTCTGAGTCCATGCCTAGCAAGGTTTGACTGGTGAGGGCTCCTTACCTAGTTGAAGATAACCACTTTCTCACTGCAGTCTTCACATGGCCTTTCTTCAGAGCACTCAGAAAGAGCATTCTGATGTCTCCTCCACCTTACATGAAGGCACTGGTCCTATTGGATTAAGGTCCTTCTGACCTTAAATAACCTTTATCCTCTCCTTACAGGTCCTATTCTACACAGTTACATTGGGAACTAAATGTTTAACGTCTGGATTTGGGTGAGGCACATTAATTCCTCAACATACTTTCACTTTGCCCCTTTCTCCCTCCAACACACTCCTCTGGTACTATCTTGGAAGCAAAGGACAGCCTTCACTAGACAATGCAAATTGCAATCATCTTGATTGTGGGCTTCTAAGTCTCCAGAGCTGTGAGAAAACACATTTTTTAAATAAATTACACAGCCTGTGGTATTTTGGTTTAGAAGCACGAATGGATGAAGATACTCAGAGACCTGCCAAATACTTCTGAGAACTCATCTACATTTATAATGATGTACCTATACATGTGATTGATTAATTTATATCCATTATTGTGATGTATATGATCACAACCCCCTTTATCAAAGCATTTCCTTTTGCCTTACCATTTAATCCTCTACATTTCACACAGTACCTGGCATATAGCAGGTGTGCAGTAAAGAATGATAAAAATAAATTTGTGAGTAGATTCTATGTTGAATTTTTTCTTTTCCCACTGTCCATTTCTCCAGTCTGGACTTGGCTTGAAATTCTTCTTTAGTTTTGCAAAGGGTCAAGTTTTTGCACCCCAGTTATTTGTAGGAAATCACTCATTAGACTTGGCAATACCTTCTTTCTCAGAAATACATAAAACACTTGTGCCTTATAAATGGAGCATTAGGATAGAAGAAACAGGCCTGACATCCTTTAAAATAAAGATATTATTCTTATAAAAATATCTTTCAGACTGGATTCTGAGCTTTTGACAGGGAATGTGTTTAGTTATTTTCTGTATCCCTGAATGTCTGACACAGAGATTTGTTGTATTCATACCACATCAACCAGGTTTTTCCTTGGCTGAAGAACATATACTTCGTCAATGAATGTTTTTCTTTCTTTCTTTTTTGATGCTGGGAATTGAACCCAGGGCCACTCTACCATTGAGCTACATCCCTGGCCCTTTTTATTTTAATTTTGAGCTAAGTCTCTCTAAAATTGCCCAGGCTGGCTTTAATCTCACCATCCTCCTGCCTCATCCTCCCAAGTTACATCAATTAATATTTTTCAATGAACCTTTTTAATACTTAATTTTACTGATTTTAAAGTAACAATAATTTACTACCCTTTCAAAACATAATTATAAGAAAATGTGCATAATGTACAATAAAAGATTTAGTGATTTGGTTTATTATTTTGTCATAAATACTAATGATAATAGATTTTTATTTTATAGAACAAACCTGTTCTCACAAACTTTGGAGAGCATACAATGCACTTACTTATACTTTTCCCTTTTAATTTGTGAGTGTTGAAGGCTATTATAAAACCTAGAAATGTCAAATTATTCCATACAATTTTGATTTCTTTTCTACTTTACCCAATGTAAATCTCTATGATTTATATTTTATTCAAGTTTATGATGACCAAGTAATTAATATAAGCAAATGCATATTAAAGTATTTTTATGGATTTTTATCAAATTTATGGTGATACAGTTTTTGTTTCAATAATCTGATTTACATTTGTTTTATATTTTCTCCAGTCATGAGCATGACCAATCATAGAGCTTTGACAGTATTTTAACATCATCAACATTAACAATGTTTCAAGTACTGAATGTGCTCACACCTCTCCTTCATTATTTAGATGAGCAAAATGAAGTGTTCTTTGGTGTCATCATGTGGGGAAATACAGAATATTTGATTACCCTATGTAATACATGTGATATCCAGGAAAGAAAATTTATGATCCTTCTCATATTTAAAAGTGGATTTGAGGAAAAGAAATCTAATCATTTTAGATTATCCTAGTTTTATAACTGATAAAATTTATATTTTCTGGGCAAATTTATCAAAATGTCAGTGAAATTTTCCCTAGGCAAATAAAGGGAAGAGAGTTAACAAAGTTCTGAAACTGCTTTTAACATTCATTTTTGACTCCACATAAACTGAGTTTATTCATAAGGTCATTATGAGTACAGAAAATTCAGAATGTGGAAAATTATCTAACCATTTTACTTGTGTTCATAAGGTTGTCCCATGGGCAGTAGAAATGCACATCTCTAACATCCATGGCCATTACAAACCATGGATGAATTCCATGGTTCCACTACTAATTCCAACTTATACAGTATGAGCTAGGTTTCAAAATCCAGGAAAACAAATGTCTAATCACACTTGTGAAAGTGATATAGTGAGAGCACATTATGTACCAGAATCAACTAATAAACATAGAATCTAAAACAGAAGAGCAAAGAAGAATTATACAGACTTCAAGAAAGAGAAGTGAACTAGAGCTTAAACTAACAGTACCTATAATGTCTAGTCATCTCATTAGTCACTAATTTTGATTTACTTACTCTGGATAAAAGGATAACAGGGAGGAGTTCAGAAAGCCTATTTGACCTTTATGAACTGACAACAAGAGATGAAATTATTGTGGTTATTTTTAAGAAGTAGTTGATCAAATATTATATTTTTACTTAATTTTTTTAAAAAAGAAACGTATGTTTTGGGAAGCTATAAAACATCAGATAAACTCATCCTGTGGAGCAAAATGTTTTCTGCATAACACAACTGCCTACTATCCAAAGATTAATTGAGCATATCAGAGCAGCTGATTGGGAGTTTGTTTTTAAATTTCTCATTTTGTGCACTGCTAATTTTAGAGCTCATTAATTGCCTCCCAATCTTGAGTATCACTACTAAGGTATTTCTAAATGTACCAAAGTATCAATGCTTAGTGAAATAATATGTAACAAAACCAAGCACAGCATGGAAAAATTCTACAGCATGCATTTCCAAGTAAAGATGTGATGGTTGAATTATTACTTCCAATGCATTTGCTGAACTGGAAATTCATATGCAATGTTTTATGTGGTTGAAATATTTCACTAGAAGCCAAAATTCTAGCTATGCCAAAATGCATCATCAATTGTGAAGATGACTTTAAGAAACAGTCCTTTCCTATATGTAGGTTGAAGGATTTTGTTTTAAGGAAAATAGTTGGTTATATTTTAATCTACTTTGATATTAAATAATAAATGTAGTTATCAAATACATGCATGTGCCCTTTTATTTTGGTTAAAAGAAGTGCTGAAAGCAACCAGAACCTAAAATCATATGATTCTGTTAGCATGGCACAATTTTTGTCCCCCAAAATTGGTTTGCTCTTAAGTGTCTTTTCCAACATCTCAGTAAACTTGTATTCCATGTATTCAAGTCTTTTATCTGTAAGAGAATAATGAAATCAAAGGATGTAATTTCTGGTTAAACAGGTTTTAAAAACTTTATTTGTTGGAATAAACTTATTCTTTATATTAGGTAGTGTAGAGGTCAACAACATGGTAAAGATAAAATGGTTTTGAAAAGATTTAATTGAATAAGGATCCTGAAGTTCTCCTCTTATACTAAAAGTTTGTTTTTAAATATCAGTTGAAGGGATTGTGTCATTTGTTGGTCTTATTAGAGTTCTTTAGTCGTTTTGGTGTAGAAGGTAGTGAGTGGGTAATCACATCTGTTAACATAATTTAAATATAAATAATATTGCTCATTTCCTACAGTAGCACTTCAGTTATAAGAATTCCCCACTTCTAGTTAAGTAACATTGAAAAAGTTCATCAAAATTCTCTAGTGCCTTGTAGAACACTTATCACAGTTCATTTGAACTTGATTTGACTATACTTCCCCATCTAAAACAGTGCTGGTTACACTGTAGTGGTATAAATGATCATAGTGGTATGAAATTTGATTCTTAAATTGAAAACTGTTCAATGGAAATTAAACACAGTGCCCTTGTTTACATCATTGGATATTAAATTTTGGGGGTGAGATTGTACAGGAAAGTTGGATGGACACTACTTTTCCCTCCTACTAGTCTCTAATAATGGATTTGGGAATTTAGATTATCAGGTAACAACTCGAGAGCAGAGGAGTACAAAGATATTCTCTTCTTCTGTCTTACCTCCCCCACTTCTGTTTACCTTATAAGAATTTGGGTGACAACTGGCTCAGATTCCACTTTTTAAAAAAAAATTTTCATTAGTTGTTGAAACTTTATTTATATGTGGTGTTGAGAATTGAACCTAGTCCCTCATATATGCTAGGCAAGCGCTTTACCACTAAGCCATGACCTCAGCTCAGATTCCACATTTTAGGAATAGCTCAGGAAGAGCTATGCTGTTGATAAGCTTCTAAATAAGCAACAATATCAATTTGGCCATTAAGAATATGACACAGATTATCATTTATTTAATATGTCTCACATTGGCTTCCTTCAAGGTCCCTATTGATAATAACTGCAAATTCTTGGCTTATTCTAAATACTTTCCCTTCATCTACACTAATCTCTGTGATAAAAATAGTTCCACATGATTTATATTATGGAAACAATATTGTGAAAGGAGAATAAGTCTTTTCCAAGATTTAATTTCTTGATATCAAACCTTTCTTAGAAGTAAAGAGAAATGTATGTTGTCTATTAAGGGTTGTAGATATTTGTGAATCTTTATGAGAAAGAAAGGATCACTAGTCAGTACACATTTCCTAACAATATCTGAACTATTTCTAAAATTTTATATTTAAATTAATAAATCAAGGTCAGAATTTTGGGCTGTCTTTAACTGTAGTTCACCAGCATGCATAATATTTTGGAATATACAAGTTTAGCCTCTAAAACCCATTAACTGCAGCCTTAAAAAGAACCTCTAAAAAGACAAGTTTGCCTTAGAATTAATGCTATTATTAATCTACAGCCTCTAAGGGAAGAAAGTTTCACAAAGAAAGATTGTCTCAATCATACTAGAATCTGGGAGGTTAGGGGAGGTAGGGAGAGTTGCCAAGAAAACAATAAGGGACATATGGGAATACCATTTTGTTTCTTTGAGGAAGCTCAAGGGAGCCAGGAAAACAGGAGCCTAACATTAGCAGTTTAACTGAATGGTGGACTCCAAAGCATATGCACAGCTGCCAGCCCTGCTCCCTGAAGACTCCAGAAGGAAGGCAGTTGATGACAGTACTGGAAAAGTTTTTAGGAAGCCTGGCATCTGTGGTCCATAATGCCCAGAGACTTGAGCCTGGCAAAGCTGTGGCTATAGATAGGTCTAAATAGATTCGTGAAAAACCAGGATCCTGGTAGGGAGGAGATGAGGCATCTGATGCTGCTTATATTACATGTAATTTAAGTTGAGCCTTTTATGAAAATAATAACAATGAATCCACTATGAAGAAGGTTTTGTTGTGAAGGAGGAAGTCATCAGGATGTGGATCTTGGTAAGGCAATAATAACCCCTTAAAAGCAATTTGTTTAGTTTATCAATCAGTGGTTTCATTTGACACAAGATCCAACAATTCAATTGGCTGAGTTTTTTTTGAAATATGACTGTTTTGGGGCCACAATGACCAAAACCAAATAAATAAATAAGTCAGGTATTTTTTAAATCATGTAAACAGAGCCTCAGTATGAAAAACTTTAGTAGAACAGGGATGAGGGCAAAAGAGTTCTTGCTTTTGCTTTTTTTTTTTTTTTAAGAACCAGAAATCACTTTTTAAAAGAAAAACAATCATAGCCTTCTTTAAAGGCAGTATTACAAAATAATAGTAAAGACCAAGACCTGAGCCTAGATTACGCTGGGGGAGAAGAATTATACCAATGAATGTCCCATAGTAAGATTTCTTTTGTCATTATACTCATATCTTACACTACACTATGTTTGTGTTCAACCCAACAGTGATAGTAGTATTTTTGATACCATATCATGCATACACACATTTTCAGTTGGATTTATGACACTTAAAAAAATTTAAAAGTTAACTCTTAGATTATTTGGGCAGATAATATTAACTTTGGCCATATTGTTGTTATTCTGATTATAGATTTTCTTTTCACATTAAATTCTTTTATTTAAATATTTTTTTAGTTATAGATGGACACAATATCTTTATTTTATTTATTTTTATGTGGTGCTGAGGATTGAACCCAGTGCCTCACACATGCGAGGCAAGCACTCTACCACTGAGCCACAATCCCAGCCCCTCACGTTAAATTCTAATTATCTATGACTATGACATATAAGGAGAATAGCTAACAAGTAAATTAGATCAATTTAGTTACAACTAGGCAGTTAAATAAATTTTCAATCAAAGAAACAATGAATAATTAATATATGTAATAACATCATTCAAAAAAAAAAACACCAAGTGAATTGACCAGACTTCATTTTAAAGCAAGTTCGTGTGTGTGTGTGTGTGTATGCACTAAATTTACTGCTATATAAAATTACAAAAGTATAAAATACTTATGTTCTCTGAGTATGTATGATACGTGCAGTTTGGATATTGGTATCAAAAAAAGCAAAACAACGTCTTTTGCAGAGGTTGAAACAGAAAAGCAAGGACCATCTGCAATATACATAAACCACCAGGTATCAAATTTAACACTATCAAAGACCAAAAACAAATATAAATTACTTGGAACACATTTTCCATTTGATATTATTTGTTTGTTCTATATTTTAAACAGTGAGGACAAAAAAAGCATTAGAAAACCTTGTAAGCATGTGCCAAATTTGAGACTAGAATTTATTTCAGGACGCATTCTTACTCATCCAAATTATTTTTTAAAAAAAAAAATCATTAAGATTTTAACTAAAAGTGTAAAGTAGGTGTCACTGACTGAGAAGAGGTCAGCAAGATTTAGAAGGGAGGCAGACACAGAGTCTTAAGTAAGATACAGCAAACTTTAGTCAGTATGAGCTAAACCTCAGACGAGTAATGAAATCTGGACAGTTCAAAACCAAGCATCAGATGAAGAGGCTGGATATAGGCATATCCAATTACCATGGAGCAGGCAGTTAAAACTACAAACTAGAAATTGAAATATTAGCCATCAGAAAAGCAGATGGGTAGGATAAAAACCTAGTTGGAAATGGATGTTGCAGTGGGAACACACCAGGCAGGCCAAATAGGTAACAGGTCTCCAATTGGAGCAATAGGCAAACTCGTTTTATACTTTACCCAAGCTCTGTTAAAGGTTTCCTTGTTTGTTTTTCTCAGTGGTGTAAACCAGCACAGAAGTTGACTTTTGGGATTTTAGAAAGCACTCAAGCACCTAGTACAAGAGGAAGCAGGAAGCCAAGAGCAAGCAGTTCCCCACAAGATTGATGTAACTGCCAAGGATTCTCCCTTCCTCTGATGTTGAAGTAGCCATTAACAGTATATATGCAGGCAGTATATTAGCAACATATTTGTCCTTTCCTTCATTTAAGTTGAAGAATCAAATAGAAACAATTTAATATGCCTCTATTCCAATCACTTATATTTGTCCTTTATGAATGAGAGACATAAAATTTGCAACAGGAAAGAACTTCAGCATCCTTTCCAATATGAATTTGTTTTGAAAATACACACCTGATCAGGAGGAGTAAGGGTGTGCAAAATATTTGATGCCACCAAACAAAAAATAATCAAGAAAAAAGAGTGACTTTTAAAAATCATTGAAAATGTGTGAACACAAATTTTTAAAAAAATCAAACTCCAAAGAAATACCTCCTTTCTAGCCTTTGTTATTCTTTAAACACAATGCCAACCATATAATCAAATGTTACAAGACACAGAAAGCAGCAAAAACCATAAGAATAATGGGCAAGTGGAAAATAAGGTAACACAGACAGACCACAAGTGACTCAGAATTATCAGATACTTTATAGTTATTATGGGAAAGGATAGGTGTAATGAAGAGAACAAAAATTTCAAGAGAGATGGAAGCTATAAAGAAGGACTAATTAGGAAACTTAGATATTAATAGTATAATTTATCAAGTGAAAATTATTTGGATAGGATTTATGGAAGATTGAAAAGAAGAGAAGACAGAAACAATGAACATAAAGATAGGTCAAGAGAAACTATCCAAATAAAGGTAGAGAGAAGAAAGCAAGACTGAAGATAATGAACAGAGCATAAATGTCTGGTGGTACAGTATGAAATAATGAAATACACATACAACAGGACCCTCAGGAACACAGGATATAGAGAATATAGAGAATGAGGCACAAAAAAGTATGTTTGAAGAAATATTAGTTAAAAGTTCTCCAATTTTTGTCAAAAACAGCAAGCTACAGACATAGGAAGCTTAATAAACTTCTAACACAATAAATAACAAGAAACTGTATCTAATTCAAAAACGTCTATAAAAAGGAAAGATAAAGTATTTTAAAGATAGCCAGGAAAAGTCATTAAAAGCATCACTGATAAAAATGACAGCAGATTGCTCATCATCAAGAAAATAAAAAGTAGATAACATTGGAAAGACAAAGTGTTAAATAATTGTCAGTTATAGAATTCTAAACCAAATGATAGTATTACTCAAAGAAAAACATTTTCTTATAAACAAAAAGATGAGAGAATTTGTTCCCAATAGATTGTAATGCAAGGAATATGGAAGGAAATTCTTCAAATTGAAAGGAAATGATACCAGATGGAAGCTTGGATCTACCTAAATGGATACCGAGCACCAAGAAGATTAAATATGTGCACTAATATGAAGAACATTTAAAATTTTGATTTTATATGCATATATCTCTTTCTCCCTCTCTCTCTCATGCACACTTTTAAACTTGTTTAAAATTTTTCAGCTAATTTAAGAAAACTTACTGGTAACAATGTGGAGATTTATAATATATATACAAGTATAATATATGAGAAAATAAAAATAGCAGTAGGAGATAAAAAGAATTATATTATAAGCTTCTGTAAATATGAAAGAAGTTAAATCATACAAATTGTTTTCTGACCCTAGGAGATTTAAATAATACATTACAGAAAGCTATTTGAACTGAAAAAACAGACATTAAATAACACACTTCTGGATTACTCAGCTGTCAAAGAAGTCAAAGTGGAAATTAGAAAGTATTTTGAACATAACAAAAACTAAAACTCAATCTATATACAACATATTATAGGATGCAGCTAAAGCAGTATTTAGAAGGAAATTTTCTGGGCAAATGTATAGATTTTATAATTTTTGGTGGGATCCAAGCATAGACATTTGACAAATGACATCATATCACTGAACATAAGCACATTCTAATCAATGTACCTTATGCCTTGATTAAAAAATAAATCTCATTACCTAATTCTCAAAAATCTCAATGGATTACTAAGCTGCTTTCTGCTGAATTCTATAATAATGTTGAAGAATTGAAGTTTGGGTAACCAGCTGTAGTAAGTGTGGTCTCCCAAAGATGCTCATATCCTAATCCTTGGAATCTATAAAAATGCTATTTTAAAGGACAGAAGAGTCTGCAGATGTGATTAAGATTAACGATGAGATGGAAGGATTATCCTGCATTATCCAACCTGCTTCCTATTCCTTTGTGTGCCATCACCTCTCCATTTCCCCCTCATCTGGCCCTGGGAAACCATCATTCTACTGTCTATTTGTATGAGTTTAGCTATTTTAAATCCCATATATTAGTGAGATTATATAGTACTTTTTCTTTCTGCATCTGTATTACTTGACTTAAGATAATTTCCTGTAGGTCCACCTATGTTGTCACACATGTAGGGTTTCCTGCTATTTTTTTAAGGCTAACTGGTATTCTTCTCTGTGTGTGTATGTAACCACAAATTCTTTTTTTCCATATTTTTATTGGTGCACTATAATTGTACATAATGGTTGGATTCATTTTTACATGTTCATACATGCACAGAATATAACAATATACTTGGGCTAATATCAGCCCCCAATATTTCCCTTTTCCCTACCATCCTACTTCCTATGGTCCCTTTCCTCTACTAATCACCCTTCAATTTTAATGAGATTGCAACCCCTGTTCTGTTCCACCTTTCTCTTTTTTTCCTCTCTAGATTCTACATATGAGAGAAAACACACAATCCTTGACTTTATGAGTTTGGCTTCTCCATTTAACACAATCTTCTCACATTCCACTCATTCTCCTGCAAATGACATAGTATCATTCTAAATAAAATTCCAGTGTGCATATATGCCACATTTTCTTTATCCATTCATTGATGGACACATTGATGAAATACATAGCTAGTTTTCATAGTTTGACTATTGTGAATTGTGTGTGCATGTATCAGTATAGTTTATGATGACTTCAATTTTTTTAGAATAAATACCAAGGAGTGGTATAGCTCAATCATATGGTAGTTCCATTCCTAGTCTTTCAAGGAACCTCCATCACTGATTTCCCTAGTGGTTGTACTATGGAGTAACAGTATGAAAGTGTAAAAATGTTCCTTTTTCTCCACATCTTCTCCAGTATTTATTATTGTTTGTATTCTCAATAGCTGCTATTCAAACTAGCGTACGATTAAATCTCAGTATAGTTTTGATTTGCATTTCCCTAATTGCTAATGATGTTGAATATTTTTCATATATTTGTTGGCCATTTTTAGTTCTTTTGTGAAGTATCTGTTAAGTTCATTTGCCCATTTATTAATTGGGTTGTGTCTTTATTGTTAAAGTTTTTTGAATTATTTATTAATATTCTAGATATTAATTCTCCATCAGAAAAGCAGGAAGCAAAGATTTTCTCCCACTTTGCACATTGTCTCTTCACATTCTTGTTTCCTTTGCTGTGCAGAGGCTTTTAAATTTAATTCTATTTCATTTATTAATTTTTGGTATTATTTCCTGAGCTTCAGGGCTCCTGTTGAGAAAGTTACCGCTCTTGCCTATGTTAGAATGTTGATCCTTGTTTTCTTCAAGGAGTTGCACAGTTTCTGGTCTAATTCCCAGTTAGGTCTTTGATCCATTTTGAGTTGACTTTTGTGTAGGGTGAGAGATAAGGATCTAATCTCATTCTCCTAAATATGGACAACCAGCTTTACCAGCACCATTTGTTAAAAAGGATATCTTTTCTCCAATGTATGTTTTTGTGTTACCACAAATTCTTTAACCATTCATCTGTCTATGGACATTTAGGTTGTTTCTGTATCTTGGCTGTTGTGAATATTAGAGTACCCATAACTGTTTGAGATCTTGATAACAATTCCTTTGAATAAATATCCTGAGGTGAGATTGCTGGATCATATAGTAGTTCTATTTTTAAGTTTTTGAATAACATTTCTTCTGTTTTCCACAACAGCTACAATAATTTACATTTCTACCAAAAATGTTATCACAGTTCCCTTCTCCTTTATTCTTGTTCCTCATCAAGATTTATCTTTTTCTTTTAAATAACAACTAAGTTAACTCCTCTCCCCAAAATGTGGCTTGTAAATATTTTTCCATTTCCCAGATTTCTCCTTCTTTTTGGTAATTTTATCTTTTGTTGTGCAGAAACTTTTTATTTTGATATATTCCACATGCTAATTTTTGCTTTTGTTACCTTGCTATTGGTGGCATATCCAAAAAAATCACTGCCGATACCCATGTCAAGGAGTTCTTCCTTGTTTTCTTCAAATAATTTTATGGTTTCAGGGCTCACATTTAGAGCTTTAATCAATTCAGTTCATTTTTATATATAGTATAAGGGTCTGCTTTCATTCTCTTATATGTGGGTGGCTAGTTTTCTCAGCAATATTTTTAAAGAAACTATCCTTCCCCAATTTTGTGTTCTTGGCACCTTTATTGAAAACTACTTAACCATATATGTATTGGTTTATTGCTGGACTCTACATTCTATTTTTTATATGTCTGTTTTTATGCCAGGATCATAATCTTTTGATGACTATAGCTTTATAATATACTTTGACATCAGGTACTATCATGCCTCCAGCCTTCTTCTTATTGCTCAATGTTGTTTTGACTATTTGGGATCATTTATGGTTCTACATAAATTTTAGGGTTTTTTTCCTTATTTCTGTGAATGCCATTGGAACTTAATATGGATTTAATGTATTAAAGCTATATATAGTTTGGGATTGCATGAACAGTTCAATAGTATTATTTTTCCAATCCATGAACATGGACTATCTTTCCATTTATTTGTGGATCCTTCAATTTGTTTCATCAGTGTTTTATAGTTTTAAATCTACAGATCTTTCACTTTTTTAGTTATATTTATTCCTAAGTGTTTTATTCTTCTTGCTACTATTACAAGTTTAATTTATTTTCTTAATTTCTTTTGCAGACAGTTCATTGTTAATGTACAGAAATGCAACTGGTTTTTGTATGTTGATTTTCTATCCTGAAAATTTACTAAATTATTTAGTTATAACATTTTTTAAATTCTTTGGACTTTTATACACTTAGTATTTTTTGATCCTAATTGCTCTGTTTAGGACTTCCAGTGCTATGCTGAAAAAAAGTGACAAGAGTGAGTATCCTTGTTTTGCTCCTGGTCTTAGAAATATACCATCCAAATAAAAAAATCAGTAAGAAAACAGTGGAATTGACTAACAACACCATAGATAAAATGAATCTTGCAGGCATATATGGACCATACCATCCAACAGAAGTAGAATATATATTTTTCTAAGTCACCCAGAGAAAATTCTCTAGGATGGATCATATGTTAGACAACAAAATTGATGCCCACAAATTTAAAAAGATTTAAATTATATAAAATATCTTTCCTAACCACAAACTAGAAATCAGCAACAGGAGGAAAATTATAAAATTCACAAATATGTGGAACTTAAGCAACACATTCTGAACAACAGTGGGTTAAGGAAGAAATCAAAAGGGAAATTTTAAATATCTTAAGATAAATTAAAATAAAAACACAACCAAAAAACTTTTGGTATTCACTAGGTGTGGTGGTGCATGCCTGTAACCCCAGTGGCTCAGCTTAGGAGACTAATGGAGGAGGACTGTGAGTTCAAGGTCAGCCGCAGAAATTTAGCGAGCCCTAAGCAACTCAGAGAGACCTTGTCTCTAAATAAAATATTTTTTTAAAAAAATGGTTGGATACGTGGCTCAGTGGTTAAGTGCCTCTGGGTTCAATCCTCTGGGGGCACTACTTATGGGTTTGCAGCAAAAGTTGTTCTAAGGGAATTTTATACTTATAAATGCCCACATTAAAAATAACAAAAAATTTAGTTTGAATCCATCCCATTTGTTGATACTTGATTTTACTTCTTGTGCTATCGGAGTCTTGTTAAGGAAGTATGGTCCTAATCTGACATGATGAAGATTTGGGCCTATTTTTCTTCTATTAGGCGTTAGGTCTCTGGTCTAATTCCCAGGTCCTTGATCCACTTTGAGTTGAATTTTGTGCATGGTGAGAGATAAGGGTTTAGTTTCATTTTGCTGCATATGGATTTCCAGTTTTCCCAGCACCATTTGTTGAACAGGCTACCTTTTCTCCAGTGTACGTGTTTGGCTCCTTTATCTAGTATCAAATGGGATAGATTCAAACTAAAAAGCTTCTTCTCAGCAAAAGAAATAATCAATGAAGTGAACAGAGAGCCGACATTCTGGGAACAAATCTTTGCCACACACACATTGGATAGAGCACTCATCTCCAGGATATATAAAGAACTCAAAAAACTTAACACCAAAAAAACTAACAACCCAATCAATAAATGGGCCAAAGAGCTGAACACAAACTTCACAGAAGAAGATATATAATCCATCAACAGACATATGAAAAAATGTTCAACATCTCTAACAATCAGAGAAATGCAAATAAAAACTACCCTAAGATTTCATCTCATGCCAGTCAGAATGGCAATTATCAAGAATACAAACAACAATAAGTGTTGGTGAGGTTGTGGGGAAAAAGGCACGCTCATACATTGCTAGTGGAACTGCAAATTGGTACAACCATCTGGAAAGCAGTATGGAGGTTCCTTAGAAAACTTGAAATGGAACCACCATTTGAGCCTGCTATCCCACTCCTCGGTCTATACCCAGGAGACTTAAAAACAGCATACTACAGTGCTGCAGCCACTTCAATGTTTATAGCAGCTCAATTCACAATAGCTGAACTGTGGAACCAACCTAGATGCCCTTCGATAGATGAATGGATAAAGAAACTGTGGTATACATACACAATGGAATATTATTCAGCAATAAAAGAGAATAAAATTATGGCATTTGCAGGTAAATGGATGGAGTTGGAGAATATCATGCTAAGTGAAGTAAGCCAATCTCAGAAAACCAAATGCCGAATGTACTCTCTGATAAGTGGATGCTGATCCATAATGTGGGGAAGGTCATGGGAACAATGGTGGAACTCTGTTCACAGGAATGTAAGGGAGAAGGCGTATGGGGACAGTAAAGGTGGTGGAATATGATGGTCATCATAGCCCTAACTATGTATGACTTCATATATGTTGTGATTCTATACAACTTACAACTAGAGAATTGATATGTTATCCTCTATCTATGTACAATGAATCAAATTGCACTCTGTTATTATGTAAGCCTAAATAGAACAAATAAACAAATTAAATATTAAAAAAACAAAGAATAACAAAAGAGCTGGTGCGGTGGCACACACCTGTAATCCCAGCATTTGGGGAGGCTGAGACAGGAGAATCGTGAGTTCAAAGCCAGTCTCAGCAACAGCAAGGCACTCAGTAACTCAGTGAGACCCTGTCTCTACATAAAACACAAAATAGGGCTGGGGAGGTGGCTCAGTGGTGGAGTACCCCTGAATCCAATCCCTGGTGACACCCCCCAAAAAAGAATAACAAAAGATATCAAACACATAATTTTGTACCTTAAGAAACTAGAAAAAGGACATACTAAGCCAAAATTAGCAGATGGAAGATTGAAATAGAAAGAAATAAAATAAAAACTAGAAATGGGAAGGGTTGATAAAACTAAGAGTTGACTTTTTGAAATGATAAACAAAAATGACAAACCTTTAGCTAGACAAATTTATAAAGAATGAATGAGACAAATCTCAAATAAATAAAAATATAAAAGATGAGATTTACAAATGATACCACAGACATATAAATGGTCACAAGAAACTGATATGAACAGGCACATGCCACAAATTGTATAACCTAGAGGAAATGAGTAAATTGTTAAAAACATACAAGCTACCAAGACTGAATCGTGAAGATATAGAAAACATCAATAACAAGTAAGAAGAATGATTCAGTAGTTAAAAAATCTCCCAACAAGAAAAAATCCAGCATCAGAGAGCTTCACTGTTAGATTGCAACAAACATTTAAATAATAAATGCCAATCCTTCTCAAATTCCTCCAAAAATTGAAGAGAATTAAATTGAAATCCACTTCTAAATTCACTTTGCAATGCCAAGATTACCCTGATTCCAAACTCAGACAAGAGCACTGTAAGTAAAGAAAATTATAGGCCACTATCCCTGATGAATGTAGATGTAAAATATTACCAAATCAATTTTAACAACACATTAATATGATTAGATACCATGATCAAGTGGGATTTATCCCTGGGATTCAAGAATGGTTCAATCTATGCAAATCAATATACATGATATACCATATTAATGGAATAAAGAATAAGTCATGTGAGCATATTAATATACCCCAAAAATATTTGACAAAACTCAACATCTTTTCTTAATAAAAACTCATGCACTTAAAGAAGAAATGTATCTCAACATCATAAAGGCTAAGACAATCCCATAGCTAACATCATACTGACATTCATTTTTAAAATCAGAGAACCTCTGCTATGGTCAGAAATAGAAGCAATGATGGGAAGGCCTGAAAGAAGACAGTTTGATGCCCTCTTTTTGGCTCTGAGATTCAAGGGATTATTCCCAAAGAACAATGAGAAGCCTCTAACTGCTAAGGATAGCCCCCGCTTGACAGCTAGCAAAACCAAACAAACAAACAAACAAACAAACAAATAAAGAGGATACATCAGTCCTTTAAACGCATGGAAATAAATTCTGACAACACCCGAGTAAGCAAGAAACCAGCCTCTCTACAGCCTCCAGGAAGAAACATAGCCCTGCTGACTCTGGGTTTTAGTCCAGTGAAGCATACACAATTCTTCTGAACTCTAAGACTGAAAATACAAGTTGAATATCCCTTGTCCAAAATGCTTGGGTTCAGAAGTCTTTCCAATATTAGAGGGTTTGGCTTTTTAAAAAAATATTTGCACAGATTTTACTTGATGAGCATCACTGACTGAAAATCCCAAATCCAAAATGCTCCAAAATCTGGAACATTGTGAGAGCATCATGTTAGTATCCCATAAAATTGAGATTTTGGAACATTTTTGATTTAGTATTTTGGGATCAGAGATGCTCTGCCTATAAGAAGTTTGCATTGTTTTAAATTTACCACTAAGTTTGTAGTACTCTGACAGCAACAACAGATAAGCAGTACACTACTATGTCAAATGAGCTGAATTAGAAGGGTATAGAAATAAAACAGCATTGTTTTTATTCCAGCACTAACACTGCCCTGAACTTTATCTGGCATATTTTACAGCTTTTCAGATAACTTCCAGTTATCTGGAAGTCTAATCTTTAAATATTAAAAATCCACTTCAGTCAAATTGAAAAATGTTTTTAATATATGTATTTTTTAGTTGTAGATGGATACAATATATTTATTTATTTTTATGTGGTGCTGAGGATCGAACCCAGTGCCTCACACATGCGAGGCAAGCGTTCCACTGCTGAGCCACAATCCCATCCCTCAAATTGAAAATTTGGGTGTCATATCTAAAGCTTGTCCCCACTGTTGAGTTTACCCACAAAATCAGGAACCAGCACTGAACAAATGCGATCTATCTGTATTGGGAAGAGGAGACTATCTAATTAGTCATCTTTATTTTTTCCTTTCTTGTTTCACTTTCTTTATGCCTAACTTCTGCATCCTGTGGCTCTAGAGAGTGCAAAGAAGAAAAAGAATAAAGACTTCCGATTGGCAGTGCAATTCGGAGATCTCCTTGTGTTCTTAAAATGCCTTCTGCTGCAGCAGGCATCCAAGCACTGTCCCTTTACAGATTCACCGCCAATGGCTTCCAGTCTGAACCGTTTATTGATGTGGACCATGCAGTAGTAGGTTGAACGTGTAATCTCTCATCAGTTCATATTCCTCCCTTCTCATTTACTAGGGGCTCTTACCCTGGAAGACAGACTTCTATAGTGACATCTTTTCAAAATGAGTCAAATGCTACCATCCAGAGTCTACTGGCCTACAAGGGGGGAAATACCCACAGTGTCGGCATCCATGCAGCTGTTCTCCCCTTTCTCCTGGATCTGCTCACTGCACACTTTCAGCCAGCTCTCCAATTGCACTTCTCAGGTGACAAATGCAGGCCCTCTCTGTCTTTACACAAATCCCAGAACTCCTGACACATGTAGGCCCCCTAGTGAATTCCTTCATGCCCTGCCTTGATAGTGCATTTCTGTACCTCAGCATGATCAAACTAATGACTGAAAAGCCACTCCTTGCATTTACAGACAAGAGTGATTTCCTTGGACTCCTTCCCCATCCCTTGCACATTTGACTTAGGTGGGAGGAAAACACAGGAAGGAAACTGAGCAGAATAGCCAAAATGCTTAAATTCCCTTTAAAGAATCTTCCATCAAGTATGACTATGTTCTTTTGTCTTTTGTTACATGAACTGAACTAGGTAAGATAATTGCAGGTCTATTTGGCTTTGTTTTAAAGAGTTAGTTGAAGATTTGTCTAGCATAAAGAATTAACATTCATTGCCTTCAGCTTAGGAACTTAGTCAAAACTGGAGTAAACACAAATATTTCATACTTTGTTGAAGCATTTAGGATTGAAAACAATATGGCATTTTAAGAAAAGACAAACTGGTGGTGAAGTGGTAACACGGCTTTCTCATCCACAATTAGCAATCAGTACTCAGCATAGCATTATCCTTTTTTTTTTTTTTTTTGGTGCTAGGGTTTGAACCCAAGGTCTTGTGCATGCAAGGCAAGGACTGTACCAACTGAGCTATATCCCACAGCCCATAGTATTATCATTATTATCCAAGGTATTAGAAACAGACTCTTAGGTTTTAATGTTATTTATACTGTGCAAAATGGAGTGCACACTGTATTTCAGTGTCTGTAATGTGCATTCATTCCTACCTGTCCCTTCATTAACATGCGCTCATTGAATATGTGAAACTTTGTCACAACCTACAAGAGAGATTCTGTATTTGCTTTTCCCCCTGTATGGAATATTCTTCCCCCATAATCTCTGTGTTATTCTATCCTTTCTTCAGGCCAATGTCTCCCTGTCAGTAAACCCTCCTGAGATGCTATGCTAACTGAACTAAACCACTACCTCAGTCTCCCTCTATGCAGCTCTCTTTCATGCTTTATGTTTTGTCCATACCACATATTTTCACATTAATTTGTTTCAGATATCTATTTTATCTCTTTATCATTGCTCTCCTTAAGGACATCTAATTTCCCTCTCTTGGTCATCATGGTATTTTCAGTATTTATAGTAGATCCTGGAACAAAATAGATGCTCAATATATATTTGTTTTATAAATGAAAAAGTAATCATTGAAATCAAGAAGATTACTTTCAGTCTGAAGCAGATGAAATATCACAACATATATTGCATTAAATATACTTTAAATTTTAGTTTGCTAATATGTATTATAAACAACATAATTCATTTGATACATGGTAAGCAAATAATAGGATATCAAAGTAAAAAATGACATGAACATCTATTAGAGAGAAAAGACAGAAAATCTAAAAAAAAAATGATCATTACACTACCAGTTGATTTTTCCTTATTAAAATCAGAAGCCAAAAAAAAAAAAACAAGACAGAGAGAACCTTAAAAGTGATGAGAGAAACTGTCAACCTTTAACTGTGTACTTACCAAATTATCTTTCAAGAACAAGGGAAAAAGACATCATGGATAAATAAAAATCTGAGAAACCATCACTAAAGAAACTTCTAAAAAAATATGCTAGAAGAGAAATAGAATCTGAGAATGGAGTTATCAGATACAAAGATAAGTGACGAATAAGGAAAATAGAAATATAGAGGCAAATATAGAGACATTGATGATGTAAAAGAATGTCTCATTAGTGATGCTATTTTAAAAAATAAAACTAAGGAACAAACATAATAACATGTAATTTAAGATAAAACTATTATCTTTAAAACATTCTAAAAATTTATTTGTTAATGGGGAGCAAAAAATAGTGATAAAGTTTTAGACTTTAGTAAAGGCTAAATTTTAAAAGTAATTATTAAATTAATAGAAATAATGTGTATATATTCTCCCAAATTAGAATAAGGAAAACAAAACAAAAACAAAGCAAGGAGTGGGTGAAGGAGAAGGGACAAATAGTGGGACAAAGAGAAAAAAAAAGATGATCAAAATACATTTAAGCATATTATAAACCATAAGAAATATGAACATATTGAACTCAATTAAAATACATAGCCATATTAGAAAACAAATCTAGTTTGTGCTATTTTTAAGAGTTAGATGTATTACATAAAGAAAGATAAAATTTGAAAATGAAGAAATGGTAAATGATAAGCCAGCCAAATACTTGAAAAGGAAAAAAAAAATTGGTTCTGCTATATTACTATTATGCAAATATTGAGGACAAAAATTTATTCAGGATAATTGTTAAATATTAATAAAAAGTATTAAAAGAAAACAATAATTTTTCCACATCTAATAACAGTTTCAAAATATCTAACACAAAATTAACAGTTCTATAAGGTTAAACAAGTAAGTCTGTCGTGATATTTGGAAACGCTAAAATAATAGCTTAAAGAATCCATCATAGAACCCTGCCAGGATCATGGGACAAAATATGGAATATTGAACAAAATAATTAATAAGCTTTTGTTAATTTACATATGAAGGTCTTTACACACAAGAACATATGAATAAAAATTTTGCTTAAGTATACAAAAAATATTTTACAAATAGCAAGAATTGCAGGCAAGAATATTGGTCTCACAATCTTCTAAGAACTAGAATGAAACACACCAAATTCTATGAATTTCTTAAGTTTAAGTCAATAACAATAACCATAACTAAAACAGACTTTGAATGCACTAATGGTACAAAAAAAATGACATATTTTTAAGTAAAACTATATTGAACAATTTATAGCTGGAATTAATATACTGAAAATGAATACAAGTTGGAATGTAATGAGTTAAAGAAATGACTTAGAAAATTATTAAAATAAATTTTCAAGATGTTCCCCTTTTAAATGATAAAAGAAAATAGTAAAAATGAAAGAAATTCATAAAATATAAACTACACCTATAAAGGACAAAAGTTTATTCTATGAGAATGATAAACCTCTGACAGAAATGATCAAGGAAAAGAGAGGTAAACACCAAAGAGATGTACCTGTAAAGCTCCTGCAAACACTGAAGTATTAAAAGAGGATATTGCAAGAAAATTCATGTCAACAACTTTTATTTGTGGGGGCGAGGGGTACTAGGAATTGAACTCAGGGGAACTGGACCACTGAGCCACATCCCCAGCCCTATTGTGAATTGTATTTAGAGACAAGGTCTCCCTGAGTTGCTTAGTACCTTGCTATTGCTGAGGCTGCTTTGAACTGGTGATTCTCCTGTCTCTGCCTCCCAAGCCACTGGGATTACAGGCATGTGCCACCATGTCCAGCTTCATGTCAACAATTTTGAAAATTTAGTTCCAATGTGCAAATATCTAGAGAAACCTAAATTTAGTAAATTGACTCAAAAGAAAGAGAAATTGTAAATAGTTTTATAATCATGAAAGTACTTGAATCAATGGTTAAAAATGTTCCCAAACAATAAGGCTTTATAGCTTTAGAGTCAAGTTCTATCAAATATTGAAGGAATGAGTTGCCCAATTTTACCCTAATTATTATTCTAAAGTACAGAAAAATAGAGATAATCCTAAAATTGTTTTAGGAAGTCTTGAAGAATCATGGACCAATTTCATTAATGAATATATGCAAAAGTCTTAACCAAAATCCTTTAAGTCATGTATGAAAAGAATGTTAAATCATAATCAAGGTAGGTTTATTTCAAGAATACATAATTTTAATATTAAAAAGTTAATCAATATAGCTCACCCAAATAAAAAATACAAATCATATATCTCCAATAGCTATAGAATAAAACATTTTATACAATGCAAAATCTATTTGTGATGAAAAGGAAATTCTTATAAAATAAGAACATTAGGAAATTTCACGAAATATATGGCATGCTCAGAAACAAATAGATTTAATAGTCTAAAGATGTTATTTTTTTCCTCCAACTCATCTATAAATTTAATGAAAAAAACCATGGAATGTTTCATGTGAAATTACAAGATTAATCTAAACTGTGGATATAAGAGCGAAGTCCAGATAGCAGTACTAGTAGAAGAAGGAGGAGGAGAAGGAGGAAGGAGCATGAGGAAAGGCGAAGGGGAGGGAGAAAGAAGAAAGTGGTATCATATCAGATAGTCAAGGCTTTATAAATAAGCATTAGATGGTACTGGCTCAAAAATAGACAAATAGACCAATGGATTAAAATAGATATCCTAGAAACAGACCCAACCTTATAGGGAAATTGGGTAATGTGACAATATGCCATTATAGATCAGTGGGGAATAATAGCTTTTTAATGAAATGGTGCTGAAAAACAGGATTATCCATTTTAGAAAGAAGAAAAGGGTTCAAGATGGAGAGAAGAAATTGCATCCATATCTCAGCAAAAACCAAAATGTAATTACAAATAAATAAATTCAAGACTTAACTGTAAGAACTATGACTTTGAAATAGAAATATTGAATAGATTTATGACCTCAAGATTGGAAAGAAAATCTAAAGCCAGACATGAAACAGAATAACAATGAAAAAAACAGGAAATGTCTTCTTGGAATACATAATTAAAAAACAATTAAACATAACCCCAAAACTGAGAAGATGTAGTACACTTAAATGTAATCAGGTACCAGTATTCAGAATACCTTTAAAAATTTCTAAACATTAATTATAAATGTAAAACTGAGTAAAAGACATAAAAGGTATTTAATATTAGAAGCAAACTGAATGGAAAATAATGCTTAATCAGTAGTCTAGGAAATACAAATTTAAAATATTTTAAGATAGTTTTTATACCCACAAGATTGGCAAACATTTAAAAATTTTAAAATGCCAAATATAGACAAGAATGAAGTGTACTGGGAAGTCCTTTGTGCTAGTGGTGGGGGTGAAAATTGGCACAAATGACTTTGGAATTTATTCTCCACATATTGTCTTTTCATTGTTGTTATTCCTCTATTTTCCATGTCTGCATTTTTTTGAGTTAGACATTCTTCAGTGTACTGTTTTAGTTTCCTTGTTCATCCTCTCTTCTTTCTTTCTTTCTTGCTTGCTTATTATTCTCTTAGTGGTTGCCATATGGATTACAATTAACGTTTTAACAATCGAGCTCAGACACCATCCTAATTTTGCTGTTATGTAGCTCCATCTCCTCTGCCTTATTTTGTGCTCTTATTATCATACAAATTACATCTTCATACACAACATGCCCATAAACACAAGCTCATCATTATTTCTGAGAAGAGGAAAAGAATTGCAAACAAAAACCACATTTATACCATAATTCATATTTACCTGTGTTTTTACTTTTATTGTTGCTCTTTGTATCATCTTGGGAATTCAGATTACTGTGTAATGTAGTGTCTTTTCATTTCAATCCCAAAGACTTCATCAGTTTTATAAAGCTGGTTAACTAGAAATGAATTCTTTGTTTTACATTCCTGGAAACATCTTAAATTCACTTTTATTTATTTATTTATTTATTTTTGTCTTTTTCAGTGCTGGTGATCTAACTCAGGAACTCCTTCCTAAGTATGAGACAAGTGCTCTACCACCGAAATACATCCTCAACGCAAATTCATCTTCATTTCTGAAGGATAGTTTTACTGGATATAGAATTCCTTGGTTGATGGTCTGTTGATCTGTTTCGTTTTTAGCACTTTGAATATGTCACCACACTGCTCTCTGGCTTTGGTGGTTTCTTCCTTTTCTTCTTTTTTTTTTTTTTTTTTTTTTGTGGGTTTTTGATAAAGTGTCAGTGGTAAGCTTACCAAGGACCGGAGAATGAGATGCTTCTTTCTCTCTTGCTGTCTTCAAGATTTCCTAATTCTCCTTGGCTTTCAACAGTTTAATTGTGATGTGTCTAGATGTGGATCTCTTTGAGTTTATCCTGCTTTGAATTCATTGAGCTTCCTGGATATATAGATTAACTTTTTATAAATACAATTTAGGAAGTTTCTCCAAAAAACAGTGAAGACCATTGTTTCTTCAAATATTATTTTGTTCCTTTTCTTTCTCTTCTTGGGACTCCTATTTTGCATATATTGGTACACTGATCATGTTTCATGGGTCTTTAACTCTTAGTATTTCTTCATCCTCTTTCTATTTTTGAGACTGGATTCTTTCAGTTTTGCTATCTTCAAGCTTGCTAAATTTCTTGCTGCCTGCTCATGTTTTGTAATAAGTCCCTCTAGTAAATTTTTCATTTGTTTCCATTGTACTTATCAACATCATAATTCCTATTGGGTTCTTTTTTTCCAATTTCTTTTTGTTAATACTCCATTTTAGAGACATACATTCTCACACAATCTTTTAAAAATGGTTTGAATTATTGCTTTGAAAATATTTAAAATCTCTGACAACCTTTGTCTAACAAGTCTGACACCTGAGCTACCTCAGGGACAGTTATTAGCTCCTTTTATTCTGTGTATGGTCCTTACTTTCTGGTTTCTTTGCTTAACTCATGCTTTTTTGTTGTTAAAAATTGGACATTTTAAACAAATAGTATGGGTTCTCTTCTTTCTCAGGGATTCATTATTATTATTTGTTAATATTTTGCTTGGTGACTTTTCTGAACTAATTGTACCAAGTTTGTTTTCTATGTTTTATGTGGCATTGGAGTCTGTCAGTTAATGACTGGACAGAGATTTCTTTAAATGCCCACAACAATAACAAATAGTCTCCCAGTCTTTGCAAAGGGTGTGCGTGTGTGTGTGTGTGTTAGCTTATATATCCTTCAATATTTAGTCAGGCCTTGGCCTCCACTTTGGCCTTCACTTTCCGTCCAAGCAGAGTCTCCCTTTCAGCTTAAGTTGAAAGGTCAGGGCTTTTTCAGGTCTTTTACTTGTCCTGAGTGTGCATACAGCTATATCATGCATGTTACAGTCCAGTCTAGATTCTTAGACATCTGATGGAACTTTTCATAGCTCTTTTGCACTACTCATAAGTTTTTCCACTGAAGCTTTTGGTTGCCTGTTATTTACCCCACTGTTATCCACCACCTCAGGCAAAGTTTATCAATTACCTTTATTGGTTTTTCAACAAGTGATTCTAGGTAAAAGGCTTTCACACATGGTAAACCCCACAGTGAGGTCAAATAAAGATAGTCTTGCAAGTGATCTTGCAAGAAGCACCAGACAGGACAAATAATGACAATTCTTTAGGAATGAGACTTTGAAGATGCTCCAATCCCATTATATCCCCTCCAAAGACTGCCAAATGACTGGTTTTCACTGAGAATGCAGACTGTTATTTATTAAGGTTACTGTGGGACTGGAAAGGAAAAGATGGGAACAGGGTGACTTAAACTACCACAAAGCTCATTGTTCATATTAAGATTCAGTCAGTTTTTTTTTTTTTGAAATGCACTTACTGAGTTGTTGTGTGCCTTTCATTAATTTCCAGAATTTTGAAGAAAAAGTCATATTGACAACTTTTGCCAGTTTTTTCATTGCTTTCCTGGAGGAAAGAACTTTCAGAGGTTTAGGCTACCATTTATGCAGATGTCATTGTGGGGAAATTATTTTGGAATTCCACGTGGCATTACTTACTGAAATGTATTATATGGCTAGCTTAGAAGCCAACTGTTTTAGTTATACCATAGTAAAAGAGCAGGCATGTTAAAGAGTGTTCATGGAGCACTTTTCAAAGACAAAAATGCTAAAAGCAACTAGAATGTTCAACAGAAGTCTGAATAAACAAATTATGACATACAAGTGAAAAATTTAGAGCATTGAAAGAAAGACTACAAAAATCAATGATTCCATTTTTATAAAGATGAAAAACAAGTTTAAAACTGGTAAAAAAGGAATAATTTTTAAAATACAATAGATTAATAGCTATCTATGATTCAGAAAGATAAGCATAAATATTGAGATAACATTAATAGTGTGATCAAAATTCTATTTCTTAAGTTGGATGAAGGTTTCATAGGTATTTATTTATTATAATGCTTTGTATTTAAGAAGTAACTTGTCTTTTTGTATATATTGAACATGTTATAACACTAAAAAGAGAGGTTATAGATCATTTAAAAGAGATGATTTTAATCCTACTTATTCTTATTATATTTGTGCTACCCTAAACACAAAAATCCTGATGAAGTGGCTGAAAATAAACAGAAGATTATGAGATTTGTAGACTTCTGATTTATCAACCTGTATGAAGGATCTGAAAATCTCACTTGATGTGGTTAGACAGTATTCTGTTGGTGGCCTTTACCTGAAGGGAATATTGTGAGAATGTTACAGGTTACATATTAACTGACCAACCCACAGCAGGCATCCAATGAGGAGTAGGTGTTATTAGCAATATGACATCACAATTTCTACTCAAACATTAAAGAAATCTATCCATCATTCAGATAACTAAGTGTCCTGAGAGTTTTGTATATTTTGGGGGAAGGTTGTTTTGTTTTGTTTGGCAAAATGTACAGAGAGCTAAAGCAATTTTAACTTCTTTACACAAACTGTAACATTTTAAAAATAGCACCAAACTGAAGTTTTACAATTAATCTTTATGAATATTGAACCAATTTTTATTCATAAGTTGAGAAAGTGTTCACCTTTTAGAGATTATTTCTGTTCCATATGTATTTTCTAAAATGCCCTATAAAACAGACAAAACAATTATTTTAAGATACCTACTTTCTAATATACAGAAAAATTCAGCATTTTCAAAATATTTGTGCTCCTGGATACCAGAAATTGAGAAACAGCTAAATGAGGCATCTACAGATTTGAGGAATTACTCCATGTGTGTGCATGTGTGTGTGTGTGTTAATAAATTATAAAATCCTAGAAACCTTGAAAGTTCCCATAATTTCCATTGAACTCCACTGAGCATTTCCATTCTGTGCCAAAACTATACTGATTTATTGATCTAGTTTGCTGCACTATGTTATATTTAAGTGTCAACATGAAACCCGCCCCCATTGCCTGGCTCATTCTAATTCTTTAGTACCCCTAGGTGAAGAAAGAACAGAATCTGTCAGACATGGTGAGAGTGGTCATGGTCAAGTCTAGTATCAAGAAAAAGTTCCAAGTAATAATATTTGTCATTTTCCCTTTATTGTGGACATTTCTGATCTTCTATGGTCCCTTCCTGCATGAATTCTGTGACCTCCCTCCAGCTATCCTTCATCTCTCAAGACAGCACTCTACTCAGGTTCGCCCTATTTGAAATAAGGCTCTTAATTCTTTTCAATTTTCCAAGAAAAATTAGTACCATCTCAAAAAGAAGCACTATTATCATGTGACAATGCTATTTCATTACAGCGTGATTGACGGGAAGAATGGAGTAGAACACATGAGAATTAAAAGTAGATGTAGAAAATGAAAAACAAAACACTTTTTTTTTACACTTCTTAGCAAAGGATTACTTACAAGTGTCCTCAAACAAGCATCCCTATGTCCTTCTGAGATCTGAATGAAGTGAACCCACAGGCCATGAGTAATAGTATACCTGGCCAGCTGGTATTCCAACCTGTGGCTCTGGCATCTGGAACAGGTAGACATTGAGTAACTTTTGATTGACTAGGGTCCTCTCTAGCTAAGTTATGTAGGTTCTTCACTGCGAACCAAATCATTTGTGATTTCTACCCTTCCCATGGCTCCCCATATGCCTGCCCAAACTTCCCATGAACCAGGTATCTAGTCTTGGTCCATCAGCATAGGTACCAGGGCCTCTGTTATGGTCCTGTTCTGTTGAATTTTTACTTCAATCTTGACAACCAGAAAGGTAATTCAACTCAAAAATCTAGGAGTTCATCAAAACATGCTGAACTTCATTTTGGAATATCCACTATTTGGTATATCTCCGTGTGCATAATTGAGATTCTGATGACTTTTTATTCACAAATAGCTAGAGTTAATGCCACAACTTTCTCTTTCTTTTTCTTTTGTGGGAGGGTACCAGGGATTGAACTCAGGGACATTTGATCTCTGAGCCACATCCTCAGCCCTATTATGTATTTTATTTAGAGACAGGATCTCACTCAGTAGCCTAGTGCCTTGCTTTTGCTGGGGCTGGCTTTGAACTTGCGATCCTCCTGCTTCAGCCTCCCAAGCCATTGGGATTACAGGTGTGTGACACCATGCCCGGCCTGCAGATGACTTTAAACATTATCAGTTTCACTTGATGAATTTGCAGAACAGGAAACAAGCCTAAAGAAGTTACATGATTTGTCAAAAATGGCACAGTATTTAAGAGGCACTATGAACCAAAATTCCTTGACGCTTAAACTGGTTCTTTTTCTCTCTTCCTTTCCTTTCTCTTTTAACCACACTTGCTGATTCCTTAACCAGAGGGAGATAAACCATTTCTATAAATCCTTCTTTTTAACATAAAGAGCCAATGTTGGTACATCTTGTGGTCGGTATATCCATACTATATTTTGTTGAGACTTTGTAACTAGCCATTTTAAATGCTTGCCTGCTAAAAAATGGAATTCAGTTTTTGTTTAGTTTTTTCATATATAAATCTGTCCATTCTACACAAAATGAAGCTCATGATGATTTTGATTAATGTAAATATTATGTAGGTATTCTACTTGAAAAGCTTTCTGAATTATTGCTTAAACTTCCATAAACTTAAAACAATTAGAAATTTTGAATACTAATATAATCAAGTGGGATTGTGCCAGCATAATCTTAAACATAATATTGTGTTCTGCCTATTGTCTGCCATTTGAATTCTTCTGAAAATAAGGCCCTCAAATGTTCTTCCTTTAAAATGTTAACTTATTATAGTATATAACAGTACTCACACAGGAAGAATTATTCTTAAAGTGCTACTGGGAAATAGCCAAAACCTGTCCATGAAGCTAATTCCCTTCCATTTTTTTAACTTCTCACTACTAAAGGTAAAGCCTGAATACTAACTACGAGGTTAATGGCTCCATAAACTCCCAAGATAAACAGTTAGCATCCTCACACTGATCATGTCAAATTTAAGGAGGCAGCTCTTTTTTTCTTTTTTTTTTTTAATACAGCCCATCTCATTGTAATTTTATTTCTGCAGAATTTGACTTCTGGGACAGATGAGGCATTGTAAAGTGTGCATTCCAGCCCTACATTTTAAAACGTAAGTAGAGGAGTCAGGTGTAATTGAATAAAAATTCATTAGACATAAAGAAAAATAATCCTAATTAGATTTTTATCTTAGATTAAGAAAACTCACAGTGCATGTGTTGTTGGTCATAATATATTTCCCTTAAGCCCCACAATTGCTAAAAATACCAGATCAATCACCATCCAGATTGGGTTATGGAGTGTGTGAACCAGTGCATTAAAAAGCTGTGTTAGCACCAACAAAGTTTATTGGGGTAACTGCATTCAAGGCACACATGGCATACCTTTAAATAGCACTGTTAAAATACCAAATAAAATGTCAACGTCTGTCAGGTCTCTGGCTTTTATAAATTGTTTAGACTGGGAAACGTTGGGGTTTAGACATTGTTCTTTTCATATGATGTAGAAAAGAAGAGACCATAAAAAGAAAAGAACAATAAAGCATAGCTCATTTTTGAAGTTCTTTCATGGAAAAACATACTCTGGATCATTACCCTCCTAATCAACAATTTCCTCCTTCCTCCCAATCCTTCCCGTCTGGTATTTACCTTTCTCCCCCCTCCTCTCTCTGGGTGGTATTCTGAGCTTATACATACTACTCAGTAATCATATTTTTAAAATTGCTTCAAAAGAGAATCCTAGGATGGCATGACAGATATGTATATACTAAGGATATTTTTAACCTAGACCATGACTTTACTCACCATTTCTACGCTCTTAAAAACACACCAGTGTGCCCTAACCACAGAACATACTCCAGGAGAGGAGGGCCCTAAGAGCAGGATCAGCTGCTGTCTACCTACAGAGGAGTTATTATCGCACCTTAGTGGCCATCTCCCTGCCCTCCTCCCTCCACCTCCTTCCTTTTATTACCACACCACAGTCCCCACAATTCCCAAACACAACATCTCAGTTTCAGCTTCTTTTCTGGATTTCCCACACTTAATGCAACCCAGACCTCACCTTCAGCTCTCCTGAGGCCACTCTGGAAGCCAGCTCAATGACACAGCCAACAGCCATGCGTGCAGCACCGGACGAGTGCAGCTCATTCCAAATGGTGTCACTGTCCACCTGAGAAAACAGCCAGCAGAGTCCGAAGAAAGGGAGAAGAAAATGAAAGAGAAGGGAGAGATGAAGGAGGCAGGGGGCAGGAGGGCAACAGAGAGAAAGCAAATCCATGAGGAAGGGCTGGCAGGGTAACTGCCTATGTACAATAACATTAGTCTTCCGTCTTGGCCAGCTGAGAAGGCCTTCTGGACATGGCTTTGCTTATACTTTTTCTCTACACTGACTTCTCCAATGGAAACACATTCCTGCCATGCCTCACTGCCATTCCCTGTTTAGATTTCTCATTACAAACAGCATTACATAGGCCGGATCTGGCTTAGTTACAGGCCTGGTAGAAACCAGGCCCCAGTAGTAGATAGAGTAAAAACTAAGAGCACTTAGTTATACATAAAAATCGGATTTGCAGGTGCTGGAGGGGGAAAATTCAAATACTTTTCTGACTTCAGGTTTACAGGGAGCCAAAGACAATTTTTAGGCAGGTAGCAGTAGCAGTCAGTGAGTAGGAAGTAGCAACTGCAGCTCAGGTTCTCTAACTCAACGGAAGGAGTGTGTGGTCCTCACCCTTAAAACACTCACAGTAGTGCAAGGAGCAATCCGTTGGCTGGTTTCATTGTACACTGCTTTCATTAATAGTAGATAAGCCAGTAAAATACGTGGTTCCTTCTATACTAGAGAGCACTATTGACAAACAGAGACTATCCCCAATATTCTGGATTCCCCTTTGTTAAACTCTATTTACTCTTTCTCATGCATGCGATATGAAAACATATACATATTAAGAACATGAAAAGTGCAAAGGTAGGGGTTTATAATTATTATATATGTTGCATATTTTATGCATAAGGTATTTCTAATGTATAAATTTCAAATATAAATGTGTATGTTGCATATTTTATGCATAAGGTATTTCTAATGTATAAATAAATACCTTTATGCATAAGGTATTTATAATTATTATATATGTTGCATATTTTATGCATAAGGTATTTCTAATGTATAAATAGCAGCACCAATTTTAGAATGTGTGTATCACGTGAAGCACTAGGAAATGGAACAAAATGTTTGGGAATGTAAAGCCTTCCCAAATGAGTCAAAGGGTGGAAATCCCACATAAAACAAAGCTTATGAAATGGACATCATTACCTTAGGTACAGGTATGATTGCACAAATGGTGTGACCCTACTTCATATACAACCAGAGAAGTGAAAAATTGTGCTTCATTTGTATACAACAAATAGAAGAGCATTCTGCTGTCATATATAACTGATTAGAACAAATATAAAAAAACACAAAAAATAAATAAAAAAGCTTTATATCAAAAAATGAAAATTAGATTCAAGAGGCCTACTCAATACAATAATAAATACAATAACATATATTTACAAGTTACTAAGCAGTTTCCTAAGTATTTTCACAGCCATTTCTTTTTCTCATGCAGTTCTTCTCATCTCAAATGTTGTCAAGAACAATGAACAATTAAATAATGAGAATCAAGTAAATAATGATATATAAAAAGGCTTAAATATATAAGCAGGTAATTAAGATTCTCTAAAAAGTATGCAAAAGAGAAGTTTCTCAAATCAATCTGTAAGAGAGAAAATGGTGGTTTGATCATTAAACCTAAATGACATAGAGCAATTAATGCATATCTTTGTGCCCTGGTTCCCTTACCTATGAAAATGACAACTTTTAAAAGTACCATGTGCATATGATTTTGGTCAGAATTAAGTGATCAGCAAAGGGTAGCTACTTCTATTTTGGCTAATTTTGCCCTCATTTTGAAATGCTTGGCACTCAGTGGAGTTCTAGAAAGCATCTATGGAGCAGAACTGTCTGCCTGGTCTTTTCAAAGAGGCTACACTGCTGGTTCTAAACCCTCACACAACCTCTGGCCCTGTCAGCACAAGCCTTTTACCACACCCCTGCAGAAATCTGCGCTTTCTAAGAACATTCAGCTTATGTTATAGTCAACACTGTCTACTCAAAAGTGAAGGAATTACTCAAGTGGACACCAGAAACTCACCATTTTCCATAAAATCAAGAGTTTTGCTGTTTTACTGAACCAATGTAAGTACACACTTATTTGAGATTCATATGGATAAATCCTGGAGGAAGATGGCTGTTTAAGTTGAAAAAGTAAAAACCCAAATGTACATTATATGTATGTTTTTAAATCAGTTTTCATATCATTACAGACCTATAATGCCACATAAAAGCCTGGATTCATCAGATTTTAAATTATTGGTAAGGTAAACAAAGACAAAAAAAAATCACTTAATTCCAAAAGATTTATTGGGTAACACCAAAAACAAATATAATTCTAAATCCCCTTTCCACTTAACTTTGGAATATATTATGAATTTTATTTATTCCTCTATTTCTAAAAGCAATAGAGAATTTCTGTCAGGCTTTAAATATGGAGTGTCCTCTAAAAGTAAAATGAATAGATTATGAGAGCTGTAACCTAGTAAGTCCATCCTACTTTGAAGGGACTGATTGGGTGATAACTGTAGGTAGGTGGGTGTGGTTGAAGGAAATGGGTTAATGGGAGTATGGCTGGGAAGAGTTCATTTTCTCTGCAGCCCTAGCCCTCTTTCTCTATGCTTCCCTGCCCCTCCCTTGAAGTGACCCCCCACTGCTCCACCATACCCTTCCACCATGATTTCTGTCTCACATTGGGAACACAGCAATGGAGTTAACCCATCATGGACTAACCCTCTGAAACCATGAGCCAAAATAAACATTTTGTCCCCTAAGTTGTTCTTGCCAGGTATTTTGGCCACAGAAACAAAAACCTAACTAACACAATTTCCTTCCAAAAAATATACATACTGTATTTTATTAGAAAAATGTTCCAGCAGCTAAGAACAATAGGTAGCTATGAAAGATTTGTGTGATATCCTGCCTATCTATACCTGTCTTCCTGAAGGTATTCTTGTAGAGATAACACTCCATATGTTTGTCATTAATTTTGTGTATAAACCACTAGTCAAGAAGGTTTTTTGTTTCAATTTATCTAGCATCCATAGTACTACTATGAGTGAAGTATGGAGGTTTCTTTTAAAATAAAGATATTGTTCTCAAGAAGTGTTGCGAACATAGAAACTCAATGCATACTTGAGGTTTTGGCCTTTATCCAAAGTTTAGGCTAATCTCTGAACAGATTCTCTTTAGGAATCTACAGAATTTATCATTTCATTCATTTACTTATACTTACATATAAAGAACATTTATCTAAATACTACTTCAACCTATGTTTTATATGCATTTAGTTTATAAATAAATGTCAATAATGGTCAAGTTTTGTGGACATAATCTGATTGCAAATGGGTCATTATTTTGAATTTTAGGTTTGTCTTAATTCAGGTTGCTGTAATAAAATATCATAGGCTAGGCAGCTTCTACAACAGTCATATACTTCTCATAGTTTTGGAGGCTGGAAATCCAAGAGCAATGCTGCCTGATTTGGTTCCTGGGAAGGGTCTCTTCTTGGCTTGCAGATCACTGTCTTTCTACTACTACTAATGTAAGATGGCCTTGTGTTTGGGTTCCTCTTGCACTAGGACCTTTATGACCTCATTTAACCTAAATTACTTTCTAAAATCCTGTCAAATACAATCATATTAGGGTTTTGGGCTTCAACATATGAATATAAAGGGGATATGGTTAAGTCTATAGCAAGGTCATACCCCCAAAACTTGTGTCAATTTACAAGCATACTTTGCAAGTCATCATATTCCAAATGGTGTTGCAGGATCAAATTGGCTACCAAAAACTATCCACATGCATTGCCAAGTCTTAGAAGAGCTCCAATGATAAAACAGAAGATGTGGCTCATAAACTCTTCTATGATCCTTGTCACTAGAAGAAACAACCATATCTATTCCCTGTTCTTCCCTTCACAATGGTAGAAAGTAAATATCCCTTCTACATTCCTTTTATTAGTTAAAGAGATTGCCCAAAACACTTTTATACATAAGTGATAGCACCAAGAGAGTCACCTGCATATCAGAGTCCTGATTTCAACTGCTGCAGGATTTCTTAACAGTAGGAAAAACTCTGGGGAAGGGATAATAGTTGAGTTTATCCACTGGTAGTAGTTCTTGCCAAGGAATAATATTTTGGAACTAGAATGGAGGAGAAAAGACCAAGAATGATCTAAATAAGATGGCTACAAATGAGCAGGATCAAGGGGCTGAATTAGCAATCCCATAATGGTGGAAGCAAAGACTAGACAGCTTAGAACAAGAAGATAGGCAGGCACTCTAGCTTTTGGAAGGTGAAGGGCAGTGGCAAAGATTTGGCTGTGAATATAAAAAATAATGTAAGATGTAGTCGGTGAGAACAATAAAAGGGAGAAAAATATGGAGGTGGAGGAGGGAGTAAGTATACTGACCAAGTTAGCTCATCACTAACATCTATCTGAGGTAATATTAAGATATGAAAGGCAAATTCTTAACAACAGATCTACTTCCTTTTGGAAAAAAAAATGTCTTTTTTCTTTCCATGCACTTCTTCATCTATCCTCCAACTTCTTCTTGCTAAGTGTGTATGAATTAAGGGACAACAGCATATGAGCAGAAGGGAAGATTAGGATTGATGTAGAAGAAATGAAAAAAATGACTTTCAAAGTAGAATTTGCATCAATATGCATAAAAAAGTCAGACAGCATGGTTAAAGAGGATGTTTTTTAAAAAATTCTTTCCACATCAAAACCTGAGACTGGTTTTCCCAGATAACAGTCCTATGTTATTGAGAGCAATGACAGGCTGCTATAACTGCTTCCATAATGATAGTTCAGGTAGTAGACTCTTTCTACCTGTGACCACCAGGTATGGGCTTGCAGATTATGCTGCATATAGGACATGATGAGAGGAAGGAAAACATAAAAGCCATCCTTCCAGTCCTGAGAAACTGGAGAAAGGCAGACCCAAAAAGCACAGCAAAGCAATGGAAGCAGACAGTGGTATGTGAGAAAAAGTGGCAAATGTTTCAGGAAGCTGACAAAATGATAAGCAAGTCTTTGCTCTGATTCACATTTCAGAACTTTGGAGTCCTGTCTGCACTAATTTTGGAATTATCTAAGAATAAAGACTCCAGAGTAGTGTGGAGAAAAGAATAGAAGTTCAGACTGAAGCATTACTAAGGTGCTCTTGGTTCTTGTGTAGCACAAATGGAAGCCTCAAATCGCCACAATTCCCAAGGGGTGTGCCCTGGGAGAGTCTATGGAATGGATTAACTACAGCTGTGGCCTAGTGCAGCTCATGGGGAAGGCTCAGGGGACCACCAGCACCAACGTGAATCAAGGTGAGGCTGCTGGAGCCCAGGAGCCCTGCCAAGCTCCACTTTGTGGAAAAAGCTGAAATTAGGAGTTAATCATCTGACAAACTCAGCTTCAAGCCAGGAGAGCAAAAATATTCAGGTGACATTGGGAGACTGCCATGAAAACCTAAGTATCCAAATAGCAAGAGGATCCAAGGACCCCGTCAGGTCTCAATCTCTCCTTCAGGTACCTAAGTGCCATCCTTAGAGAAAAATTGAGTGACTGAGCAACTCCTTGAAGAGAGTCAGCCTAGCAATAAAAGTTGATCTATAACAGACAGAATTTTTAAATGAAAGGAGGTTGTTTAAACTGGAAGAGTTTGACATATTTTAACTAGAGAGAAGAGCAGTGTAGTTGGGAGGAAAAAGACATGACATATTCATCTTGCCCCTGAGAAAGCTTGGGTAAGGTGGTCTCATTTTCAAGGTCAGGAGTGTAGTCTGCTGGATAGCAGAGGAGAAATCTAGCCAGGATTCTAAACAGAAGTTCCCAAGGATATGCTGCTTACTTGGGCTAGCAGGGCATAATTGCATGTTAGAATTAATATGGCAATACCCAACTTACTACCTCCTTGAAATTCCTCTGGCATCTTTACCAAGCCTTTGTTTATGTGCCATTCAAAAAATGGAAAAGAAAGTGTTTTCAATTGTGAAATATTTCTGACTGTGTAACTAATGTTCAAAACATAAAGTAGTCTGCCCAGTAATCTGTCTACAGAGACCTTATCTTATTGCTGGAATAAAAAACTATTTTTTTAAATTTTTTTAAACCTCTATTTTATTTATGTATTTGATATGTGGTGCTGAGAATCGAACCCAGTGCCTCACATGTGTGAGGCAAGCACTCTACCACTGAGCCACAATCCCAGCCCCAATAAAAAACTATTAATCTCCAAATAGTCCTCCAAAGTTCAACTCACTTTATCAATATGTAGGAGGGTCTGAATTTAACATGGGTCCAAATCTAGAGTTCAGACATGATAGGGAACACTGCCCACAAAAATGCTTTCTGACAGAGGAATCCAACAAACTTGGTGAGATAGGGTGAACTATACTTTTGCATGAGAGTATGAGGTTGACCTTCAAGGAAGATTTGGTCATCAGTGGAGAAGGCACAATTCCAAAGGCAGCAGTCACTGAGATCTTCCCAGCCCATGTTCTCAGGGACACAAGTCTATTTAGTAGAGTAGAGAAGGGTAGGTGGAGAGAGAGAAGTTTATAAGTAAAACCATTACTCAGCAGACCAATAAAACTGGCTTTGTGTTTTGTACATTGGTTACATTGTCAGAAATGTTTGATAGTAAATAAAAACTGAAAGGGGGCAAAATATTTTATCTCTGCAAATGAGAATAAAGTAGAAATCTTTTGGAACCAATTTTTAAAAATTTTTTTTTAGTTGATGGATCTTTATTCATTTTTTTTTAGTTGATGGATCTTTATTCATTTTATTTATTTATATGAGGTGCTGAGAATCGAACCCAGTGCCTCACGCATGCTAGGCAAGCGCTCTACCACTGAGCCACAACCCCAGCTCTGGAACCAATTTTTTTAAATACTATAACCTTAAAGGAGGGAGAGAGGCAGATTCTCCACTTGTGTATTAAGTTTAGAGAACCCAGAGCAATTGACATTGTCAAGATGCATGAATATTGATGACATACATCAACAGTGTCCAGTAGGATTCATTGATACAAAAAGAGAAGGAGGGCGGGAAGGAAGGAAGGGAGGGAGAGAAGGAGGGAGAGAGGCAGAAAGGGAAACATATGGCATTATTACTATTATTCATTGCCCAAGGCTCCTAAAATACTCAGGGTGATGCTCTATGGAGCAATGGAGGAATTCTAATAGGAGGAAAAGTAAAGGTCAATAAAATACTTGTTAAACATCTATTTTAAGAAACTTTCCCTCTACATAACACCACTCACATATGAAAGAAGAACATGTTGCAGTCTCCCTCACTGATAGTGAAAGAGCTGCATTAACCATTAGTGGTGGAACAGAGAGAGTAGAAACGGGATCTCATCCACTCAAGTTCAGCAGAGAAAGTCATAGAAAACTAACATGGAGTCCATGTTTCTAGTTTCATTATACATCCCCTACTCTAAAGTTCTGTTCCATTCTCTACTGTTTAGAAATAATAAATCTAATAACAATAATGATGGTTATCTAACAATTATGGAGAACTTATTAAGCTCCTAGCACTATGAAAATCTCTTTACCTACATTAACTCATACAATTTTCCCACTGCTATTGACATAAATAAGCATTCTGATTAAGCAGTTTCATATACATGATTCATAGAGGAGATTCAGCTTGTAATTAGAGAAACTGGAATTAGAGCCCAGAGGAGTATGAGCTCCTAACTCATATTGATTTTCATGCTAGTAAAATCAAAATCTAAAAAGTAAAATAAAAAATAAAATGACTTATTAAAAGCAGATTCTAATCATATTTGCAGACTCTACAGTTTCCTAATTATTTCCTAAGATGTACATAAATACCTTATCATTCGAATTATTGAACTTTACCTTCTTACTAAAATATTCTATATGATTATGCCAATATTCTATAAAAGCGATTCTCAATGAAGGTGGTTTCACCTCTCAGGGTCATTTGGCAATTTCTGGATACATTTTCTATTGTTATGACTGAGCAGGGACGTGTGCTACTGATTTCTGGGTAGAAGCCAGGAATAATGCTAAAATCTGACCCTGCAACAAGAGAGCCCCCAGGACAAAGAATTGTCTGGTTCCAAATGTCAGCAATGCCAATGTTGAGGAATCCTGCCCTAGAAATACTGAAAAACATATAAATAAGAGTGCTGCCTTCCCTATATTGGCTGCTGGAAATACCAAAGCCAAAAGTGGTAAAATGGTAACTACTAGATGTACTCTATTTACAATCCTCATTCCTGGATCATTGTACTTTCACCTTCAGATAATTGCCACTCTTTTTGAAAAATTTTAAATGTCTATGTTTGTTTATTTTAGAAGATTTTTAAATTCCTTTAGGGTAGGAATTAAAGGAAAAACTGTTATGTGCCACACAATGGTATTTTGGTCAATGATAGACGCATCTATGCCAGTGGCCCCACAGAATTATGATAATGAAACTGAAAAATTCCTATCACTCACTTCCTTTGAAAGAGATTCTGAACAGCTGAGAGAGATGGTATAACATTTCAAAAAAATATCGTTTTCACTGTTTCTTCATTCTACTGTGAATTAGAATGATGAATTAAAATGATAAAAATCCAGGGTCAACTCAGGATTTTGCAAGAACACAGATATTTCCTGAGTGCTCCATTATCCAGAGGACTCTGTGCTTTTGCAAACCTGTGGGCAAGCCCTTGGTGGCCTTCAGTGGTTCTTTGCTTTTTCATTGTTCATTCTGAATTTGACCACCTAAGAAATGGACAATGAAATAAAAGTTTGGAAGTTTTCAAAAAGATCAGAGTTCCCAGTAAGTTAATTGTCCATAAATGTGTCACAGGACAATATACATTATGTTCATTTATATTTCAAAAAATAATAACAACAACAGCAACATTCTCCTCTAAGATATTTCCTCAGATCTGGAGTTGGAATAATTTAAGTGTTAACTACTGTATAAAGAATTTTCTTGGTGTGAAGGAGATGGGTTGACAAATGTAGACATATTGGGACCAAGCAGAGTCCATAGACAGTAACAAAGTACAAAAGAAAATTGGAGGGGCTGGGGTTGTGGCTCAGTGGTAGAGCGCTTGCCTAGCATGTGTGAGGCACTGGGTTCGATCCTCAGCACCACATAAAATAAATAAAGGTATTGTGTTCATCTACAACTAAAATATACATATACTTATATATTTTAAGTAATATAAAGAAGAAAATTGGAGAGGTTTGCATATAGAGGGGTTGTAGATTAGGGATAAAGGTGTTTGAATGACTCCCACCACCAGCCTGATAAAACACTGTGACATAATGTAAGGTAAATGGCAGAGGTATAGGTTTAGGACAGGGGTCCTCTGGTTGAAAATATGGTTGAATGGAATGTCTATGCTTTTTCTAAAAGGGCAATGTCTAGACAGTTCCAACCACTTTTTGTCATAAGGAAATGATAGAATGATATTTCATTAGTAGTCCTAAATATAGTATTCTTAGGTGCAATGTTGCCGTATTTAATATTGATAAGAATTCACATTTTAAAAAAATCTTAGACTAGGCTACAATAAACCTATCTGGGCTGAATGCTGCTCCTGGCCTGCCAGTGTACAACTGCTATCCAAGTGATTAAAAAAAAAGTTTCTGTGGTGCTGGGGATCAAACCCAGGGCCTTGGGCATGCTAGGCAAGTGCTCTCTCATTAAGCTACAGTCTCAGACCCTGGAATGAATTATTTTTACAGTTTGAAAATTCTAAAGCAGGGAAGGCAAAATCATGTCTCCGAGGAACTAGCTGGCTGAGCTGATTCTTTGTGTGGCCATCATCAAAACTTAACCCAAGGAGACTTCTTCCAGTCGGGTACTTGGGGAGTCTAAGCAGTTTAACTCTTAAGGATGTGCATTCATGAAGGATCCCAGCCTCTGCCTGAGGATAAGAATAAGAATACTCCACTGAATCTAATGAAAAATGACTAGGGTTATATTTTATTATGTCTCTTTTGTACCTCATTTTTAGTGATTTGTAATTATTGCATCTCACAAAAGCATTGCTCTGTAAAGTGACAGATGGGAAATAAAACATGAGTAAACAAAACCTTTTCCTTCAGCATAAAATGATTAGAGAAATATTAATTTCACTGAGAAAGGAATTTACTTCCAAATTGTACAAAGCAAGAACCCAATTTGGGAAAAAGGGATACAGAGAAAGGTGAAGCCAGAGCAAGACTGGAAGCGTGTTTTAGGAATTTCGATTTCTAAGTTAGCCTTTTCAAAAGAAGTTGCACCAAGACAGATAGCTTCCTATAATTTCCCTAGTAGTAATTTCTACCTAGAGCTTCCCATCATCGCTGGATTTGGAGAATTTGTCCGTTTCATTTATATTTTTTAACAGATGTGACCAGGAACTAGCCTCTGGGCAAAGCTTCCTCTATCTGATTCTAGGTGGTGGCACTGGCAAGGGGATTATCCCTGTTTAGTACAATAGCACTTTATATATTGTATTGATTCTAGAGTTTGAGACCTTGAAAGCCAGGCCATTCACTTGCAAACTATTCAAACTTGCTCACGTTTATTAATGGATTCAACCTCCCTTCAATGGAGACAATACCATCTTCCTCATAGGAATATTGTTAGCATTCAATTAGTCAATTCATGTGGAGTGCTTCACAGAGTACACCTCAACGCTGAAATAGTAAGCTTGCAGTAAATGTTAACCAAGGGGGAAAAAAAAAACCCAGAGTTCTGGTTCTAACATTACTTTCTATTTAGCAGCACATCAAAGAACAAAAATCATCTGTGATAATGCTGGAAGCCAGAAACTACCTCCAATCAGAAAGCTACATTTTTTTTAAGCAACATATGGATCTAGTTCAACTGGAGTTTCCTGAATGAACGTGGGCCTTTGCAGACTCTGCCAAGCACATGCAGCAAAGCTCAATCACTGGCACTTGAAACAAAGCTAATGCTCTGAAAAGCCGCACATGATAGAGATTAAGCTACCTGTCCTCAAAGTGGATGTGAAGGTATTTAAAATGGAAAGGGAATGACTGAGAAGAAAAGGAATTTAGGCACAGTCTTCTTTGTATAATCTAAATGCAGCTTGTTGATTTCTTTCAGAAATATTCCCAGAGTTAAATATAATACCATTGTGCCCATTAACAAAACAGATTTCATATGCACTGTACATATTTAATGTGGTACATGATTCTTGCTCAGATGCCTTGAACATTTCACCCTGAAAGTTGGGAAATGAAATTCCTCACCCAATACTAAGCAGTTTAGTAAGCTCTTGCCTCTATGTTCTGCTGCTAGGGCCACAGGGCGTTTTTGAATAATTGAGTTTAAGCTTAAATAATGATCAGATGCCCCTAGAAACCTACTGACAGACACCAGACTCAACAAAGAAACAGAGGTTTTTCATCACAGTATTGATTCTGTGCCATTGTAGGAATGTTGTATAAAAAGTTCACTGTAAAAAAACTGTCTTAAGTTTTGCATTGCATCAGGTACAGTGTACTTTTTAAAGAATCATCTGTTGTGGATCAAATATTTCTGTATACACCATCTTGATTTGGTAACATAGAAAGTAGTTCATATTTTTTTTAAATCACTGAAATTCATGCTTGCTTTAATGTCTAAAATTTTACTTTTTTTTTCTGACTAGCTTACTCTGTTTTAAGCCCCATACATTGCATAAAGGGGCAACTACAAGCCAAATTTCTTATTTGTTTGTTTTGGGAAGTGGTATCATTACCTTTTCCCATTTCAGAGGTATCTGAGCATCTCAGTATTTTTCTATCCTCAATACTCTTTCTTAGGGCTAGAAGTGAAGTTTCCAATAGATATGTTGTTTCTGAACATGGGGAGAAAGGGCATGGGAAGAGTGAGGTTCAGAGGGGAAAAAAACACCAAACTTATTAGTAGATTCAGTGGAAGAGGTAATGAAGATTAATGCATTGCCCAAAGAAAGCAAAAAGTAAGTAACTTTGGTCAGCATTTGAAGAAAGATGTAGGGACTGAGACTGAGGCCCCTCCTACAACTGGGTACTGTTAAGCATTTTACAAACATTACCTATATTTTCCCCTTATCATAGCCTAAAAAATGTATTATTAGTTACTTCCATAAGAGAAGAAGCTGATATTTCAAGAGGTTAAGGAACTTGACCAAAGTTAAATAGTAGAAATTTAAAAGTTGGAATTTCAACCAAAGTTACCTCTGGACATTGATATTGTTATAGTCAGAATTGTACAGCCCCTTCAAATTCATACTAACCCTAACCCCAGTGTGGCTCTATTTGAAAACAGTGCCTTTAAAGAGATCATTAAGTTTGAAGGAAACCGTAAGAGTGGAGCTCTAATACAAAATGACTGATAACCTTATAAGAAGAGAAAAAGAATCCAGGGATTCAGGTTTACCAAGAAAAAGCTACCTGAGGACACAAGACAGCCATCTGCAAACCAAGAGCAGGAGCTTTAGGAGAAACCAAATTTGCCAACACCAAGATCTTGGACATTTAGTCTTCAGAACTGTGAAGAAAATAAGTTTCCCTTTAAGCTATCCCAATCAAGTTATTTTGTTATGGCAGTGCAAGATAGACCACAAAAATGGTGATCTTTAAAATGTTCTCAAAACGCTTTAAAAATTGTTTTTTCTATAGTACTCTTCTTGATGATATACCATGAGAGCTAGCGTAAGTGCCAAAGATGTAGGGATACGGTATCTGTTTTTACACTGTACGTTCAGGGTTTGACATATAATAGTAATAGAAATTTCATAAATCCTGTTAAGAGAATTAATTCATGACCAAGAACACATGAATCCTATAGTGATCCTTTTCCTGACAGTGTTTTATTGTTGCTAAAAATCTAAAATGCAATATAAATCCCCCCTGCTCAGGTCCTGCAATACATATAGGACTATGAAGAGCCTTCTCTCCTCTTCAGGCAGCACCACGCCTAGACTTCCAGCACTCACACGGCCCATATTTGATGCCTCCTTTGATGACCATCTTGCAACAGTGGCTCTTCACTAAATCATCCACCAATATCTGCCGTGTGCCCCAATACCTTGGACCTTTATTGCCATGGATCATCTCCACCTCTCATAGAAACCTCCCTACCCAATAACTATTTGCCCAAAGAAAACAGATAACTTAAGACTTAGTCAATTAAGTTCTCCATGACAAGCTAATGGGAGCCCACTAACTGATCTTCCAAGAAAAATTAATTTTTTAAAAAGTCTGTTTTAAATTTGGATAACACACAGTTATGTCAAATCTGATCACCAGAGAAGACAATAATCACCTTCCATTTGTCGCCTTATTTCACAGACAAAGAAACTGAGGCCCATAAAAGTTAGATAATTTTCCCACTCATGGTGTTCTAGGATCTGGCCACTCAGTACGGTCCACAGATGAACAGCACTGACATTACCTAAGTGTTTGTGAGGAATGCAGACACTCAGGACCCATTCATACCTTTTGAACTGGACTCTGCACTTTAGAGCTGGTGAGCCATTTTTGAAGCAGTGACAGTGTGAAGATTTGAATCTATATTTTTTCATAACTAAATCAAGGTTCTTTACCCTGTGCATCATTACTGGAGCTTCTGAAAACAGTGTACAGTCCTCCCATGGTGCCATGATTTGAATGATAAACAAGCTGTTGGGTAGGTAGGTCAGGTGAGACCTCAGGGTTGCAGGGAAACCCACTTACTTTCTGTAGAACCAGAACTAATCAGGGCTTCCCTGTCCCCCTGCCTGGGGTGAACCAGTGTCCATTTCTATATATAGCTGCCATCGATAACTTATATCATCCCATTTGACCCTCACAATCATTTAATAAGGGAGAACTGTTTAGTTTTATTTCATAGATGAAGAAACTGGAGCTCAAATAAGTGAAATGATAATCAACAGAGTGTTTGCCTTACTAGTTTCTGGGACTCCAGCTGGGAAGTGGGGCATATACCCTAAAATCATAAAAGCACTCAGGGTAGTTCTCCAGTCACTTAGGTGTCAACACTTTAAAACCTCCTGAGAGCTCTATAAAGTTCTAGGTGATTGGTATTTTCTCTTCTGTAGAATAATGCTTAGAGTCAGACTTCTGGGCTGAGGACCTCTCGTGCTCTTTATTGTAATCTTCTTCAATCATCTCTTCAGCCTATAATAATGGGTATCCTCTCTTCTCATGAGACACAACATGCCATCTCCTTAAATGTATATATTCATTTCATGTTAGTTGTTCTGCTGAAAACCTGAGATCCTTGAAATAGAGCTGAGATGGATTTATGATGACAATGGGTGGGTGAATGCACATGCTTCCTCTCTTTTGTTCAACTCTGGGAGGAAGACATGAATGACAGCTCATTCCCCTGGGATCACTTATAGGTTATAATGCCCACACCTTAGCTTCTTTAGTCATGGTAAGATGAAAAAGAAACAGAGCTGCTACAGGGAAGACCTTCAGATTCCAAATAAAACCATGGATATGATGAATGAAGACTGTGACTGATAGTCCATATGGAAAGAAGGCGTGAACTATTCACGCGGCAGCTGGAGGAGACAAGGGGCACACCGGGTGTGTTAATACTCTGCCACAAGCCATTCCCAGTATGATCAACTGCTTTCTGGAAGCTCCATTGACCTTGCATGTGCAATTTCTACTCACTCTTCATCTTTGGGAAAATATTCCTTTGCTATTTACTTGCCAGTAACAAGAAGAAATAGTGAGATATGTTTATTCTGGCAAAAATGCTACATCTTGAGACTCTTAGGACATTGACATAAGATACTAGTGGACTCACAGATTTGCCAAGTAATATACAGATTCCTGTGGGCTACAGGGCCAGTCAAGGAATTTGAGTCTATTTTTATTCAGTTTCAGTGAATTCAGTCCTACCAAGACCAAGTTAGAAATACAGCCAAGTAATTCCATTTTAGTATTGTCCTATTGCTTCTTCCTTTAATCTGATGTACATTCTGAATAAAGGTACTTCATAATATTCTAATCCTTTTATTCACTAGACAATGTATACTAGAGCCCTGTTTTTATAGGGAGAATCTTAATAAAATTTAGTCTGACCCAGTAGGTGTGTGAAATGAGATTTTAACTCATCTTACAGTGGTTTGGTCCAAGGCAGAGATGCTATGCACAGATGTGTAATTTCTTTTACCCCAAAATGATGATGTTTGAGTGCTTGGATTTAACACTTCATAGGAATTTCAATAAAATGGAGAACGCTATTGGCAAAAGAAGTGAGTGTGCTTCTTCTGGCTCGGGCTGTTCTTATTTGGGAAGGGAGTGTTGACACTCATGTGAGGCTGGAATTATGGAGAGTTTTGAGTGCACAGTCTTGTAGTTAAGAGCTTGGGAATCAACCATCTCTACCCCAGCACCTACTAATAGTGTGACTTGAACAAGTTGCCATTCGGAGCTTTCGTTGCCCTTTCTTTCTTTTTCTTTTTTCAATTTTATTTTTCTTTGAGTTGTAGAGGAACACTATATTGTTATTTTATTTATTTGTCTTTATGTGATGCTGAGGATCAAACCCAGGGCTTCTCATGTGCTGGGCAAGCACTCTACCACTTAGCTGCAACCCCAGCCCCAGTTGCCCTTTCTGTAGAAAAGTAAGCTTTAATTATTTCTTTAATAATAAGAACCCTGGGGTTATTATGAGGATTAAAAGAGACTGAGGTAGATTTTCACTAGAAGTGGAGAATGGCTACTATTTTCTGTAAGACTTTGAATCAGTCCAGTTTTTTTCTAAAACTAATATAATATGTTTCAAAGGACTCTCTAAGCCCTGCCTACTCTAGAGCATCTTATCTGTCCCATTACCCAATGGACAATCTCATCATTAAAATCAATCTTATCATTAAAATCGATCTTCTGGATACCACTAGGGTCAAAGTTAAGGGTTATTATTTTATTTAGTTAGAATACAGTCCTAAACAACTTAGTTAAAATTTTTGTTGATATGATCTCACTTATTACTTAGGATACTGAGGATTAGATACTGATAGTTGATAGTAAAAAGCATTTCTCAAATTCAGACACCAAAATTCGCATTCCTTTCACTATATACAAGAAACACAAAATTCAACACATGAAGATTGAGAACTCATCATCCTTTGGTTGATGCACTAACTTAATGGCATTAACAAGTTAGTTATCCTGTATCTTGCAGCTCAGATATAAAGAATTCTTTATCTATATCTGAGACAACTGAGGCCAAAACACAGTGTTTCATTTAAAGAGACACTAAAATGCAGAAATGGGAAATGTCATATACATGTTAGGGCATTTTCATCAACTTGAAAATGGGCAGGTATTAGTGTACTCTAATTTTAGTTGCACAATTTAAATAGTAAACTAGGTCCAAATAACATCCTGAAGGGTTAGTAACCCAAAAGTGCACAATGCTGCTAAGATGAAGATCCACTCAGACAAGCATCTCATAACCCAGAAATTGTCACTGAGTCCCAGATCTTTGAGTGTATAGATAAGTGTGCCCTCACCAACCCCCACCTCTTCCAGACACCCATGGCCAGATCTTAAGAAAGATCTCAGGATCTCAGGATGTGCCTGTGCATACAACTTGTCCTTTCACTCACTCCTGCCACACCTCAATCCAGAGGTCAAAAGAAAGTCCAGGTACTCTGTTCTGGAAGGAACAACCCTACTTCCAGTAGTCCACACCTTCATGGTGGAGAATGGGGGTGTGGCAACAGAACTCTAAGCAGTCTTGGCAGCCCACTTCCTGAATTTTCCTATTTCCTTGCCATTCACAGTACAAATCTCATTATTCTCTGTAAAGTCTAGGGCTCCCAAGCCACCCACATCCACTGATTTTAATCTCCAAGAGGTGTTACTTTCCAGTGACCCCAGTGCCATCCCCAACCCTGCAAGACTCCACATGCGTTCTTTGCTTTCTTTTCTCCGTAACATTCGCCAACATACATATACACACACAGGTTAAACTCATGCATATTTTCCTATCTTTCTCCCCCAATAGAAGTTCATCAGGATATTTATTATTTTTAGTTTTGTATCTTAAAAGAAACACAAAATGCTGTTTTACATTAATAAGGTTGTGGTCAAAATACTTCACAAATACAAATCCAACGGTGACATGTCAGTACTGTGTTGGATATTGGCTTGTTACAGGCTTATCTGAATCTGCAAACTTTCAGGATAGAAAAATGACAAAGGGAAAATACAAGTGTAGTTTTTTTCATGTCAAAATGAAAAGCTAAGCTGGGCCTCAGTATGCCTGCATTTCAGGCTGTCACAGATTCCTTTTTTCTAGGTAAATTTTTATTTCTTGAAAGTCAGAAATAGCAATCAGTAGATGATTGCATATTTAAATTTAATTAAGTATGTTTTAATTTCTCTGAATTTCTATTGTAAAGAACCATAAAACTACTAAGTTAGATAGAAGCTTACAATTCATCAAATCCACTTACCTACAGCTACCACAGAGTCTAAGGCTCAATTTCTCCTGGTCTCAATGTTTATGATCAAGGCATATATGAAACTGGGGATAATTATCATGGGACCAAAATTACAGAAAAAGAAACTCTAGAAATGTGTCTGTTTTCTTCCTTCCGGATATCCTATTATAGACATTGCTTTGGTTTACACAATGTGTGTGTGTGTGTGTGTGTGTGTGTGTGTGTGTCTAATAGTGATGTGGTACCAAAAACAAAAACCACACATGTAAAGCTTTGATGATGGTATTTCCCAGCCATCCCATTTTGTTGACAACCAAAGAACTTTCATAGCTTTGTGATATTCATGTTTATTTTAAATAAGAAAATGAAGTATTCTTATTTCAGAATGTATCCTGTTGTGCTTAGCCATAAGTCAAAGCAACTGAAAGAATTTAATCACAGATGGGATGCTACAGCTAAGTGAATTAAGGAGGAAGTTAAGGTTTTCATTTCTAATTTTCCTCTTCCTGCAATGGACATCAGATGCTTACAGGTTTTACAAAATTTCACATTCTGTAGTAAACACAGAGTAATGTATACATGTTTATCTCTGCACAGAGTATTGTCTATATCCCTACCACTATTATTCAGTATATACAATTAGCATAATCTATGCAAAACTGGAAACTTCATTTCTCAGAAGGAATTCCTTAGCTTAAATAATTCTTGGTACTATATTTTCCAAATCTAGAGCAACATGATCTTTTTGTGGAATCCATAGCATGAAAGAAAACTCTCAAACAATTCCATTAAGGCAGCTTATCGGTTTTACTTTTTCCAGGTGCTGTGGGGTGTTCCTGTTAGTATCACTTGCATCGAGTTTAAAGCTAATGAAAATCCAAATACAATTCGGAGGGGAGATGGGGAAAAGAGAGATTCCAAATCAGGGTGGATCCTCTCGTTGTACTGGAAGGAAGAGGATTGTGATGCCTCTTTGATAGCGGCAGCAGAGGAAATGAAGCACTGATTACAAGCCAGGTTTGAGCTGAACATTAATATGAAGGAAATCAACATCATCTTGATTACTGCATGTGAGAAACAGATGCCACCCCCCTCCCCTTTCTGCTGATATAACAAAAGGCATTGTGTCTGCTCAGGGTAATTGGGTGGGAAAAACACATGATGAAATCTAGTTATGATAAAAGAAAGAGGTTCCTGAGTCAATAAGAAGACCTCAGGAACATCCAAAGTTTTGTCATAAATCTTAAGTGTTGTACTTTGCAGGGGGTAGGGGAGTAGGCAATTTCTCTACCAATTGGCAACAGCTTGGTGAAACTATAAATAATATGGTGTGTCGTTCTGGCCTCAACAGTTAATGTCTGGCTGCCTTCCCTTAATCCACATTCATAAGCAACCCCCCCATATGCTACTTACATAGACTCAGTCATTATTAAGCGTGCTTGATGTTAAGTGTTCTTAAAGATTTAGCTTATGACTGCTTGATTGCCCCCAGGCCCCTCTTCAACCTTTTGTATTTGGAAGCCCTTTCTTTTGTGCTCCAATAGCATGACATGTATCCAAATCAGTCCAATGGGTTGGCCCTGAGCATCTGAGAAAGGCAGCCTTACCTCTTTAGTCTTTGCATTCCTGCACTTTGCCTAATCATTGGCAATAAGTCTTGCCTTACTTTTTCCGGCCCTTCACTCCTCGTCTGATGGCATAAATTATATTTTCTAAAATATTAGTATTGTTTTAAAGAAGACCTTCTGTGTTTGTCAACTTTCCATTGCTATGACTAAACTATCTAACAAAATTAATTTAAAGAAGAAAATATTTATTTTGGGCCACAGTCAGAGGTTTCAGTCCATGGTCGGCCAGCTCTATTGCTGTGGGCCTGAAATGAGGCAGAACATCATGACAGAAGGGCATGATGGAGGAAAGCTGCTCGGTTCATGGCAGCCAGGAAGCAGAGAGACGGGGTGGGAGGAGAGAAAGGGACAAGGGATAAGAAATGCCCTTCCAGGTCATACAACCTGTGACTCATTTCCTCCAACCAGGCACTGCCTCCTAAAGTTTCTTTTACTTCTCACTAATGTCATAAAATTATTCATCCAACAATGGATTGACCACTGATGATGTCAAAGCCCTCATGATCCACTTACTTCCCAAAGCCTCACCTCTGAACATTGCTGCATTGGAAACCAGGACTTCAGTACATGAAACTTTAGAGGACATTCCAGATCCAAACTGTAACACTATCCTAAATTACAGTAGTAAAATACATTACAACAGAATCTTTCTATTACATTGAATTTAACTATATGTCCATAGATTTTGTCATAAGTCATTTTCTAGTATTAGAATACAAAGAATCAGAACAGTTCTTTATATAGTTTTCCATGGAACTGTTTCCCATTTTTAATTTTTTTTTTTTTTTTTTTTTTTTTTGGTACCAGGGATTGAACCCAGGGCTGCTTAACCACTGAGCCACATCCCCAGACCCTTTTTAAAAAATTTTATTTAGAGACATGTTCTCACTGATTTGCTTAGTACCTGCTTTGAACTCACGATCCTACTTCCTCAGCCTCTCAAGCCACTGGGATTACAAGAATGCACCACCACGCCTGGCTCTAAATAACTATTTTGGGTAATAGTTCTAAGTAACTCTTGGGAAGAATAAATGTAGAGGATCAATGCTGTGTGATATATAGTAAAAAACAACATAAAGTTATAAATGTGGTATAAAACAACAGAATTTTCTTCTGAATATATATACCTCTAAAATTTATTTTGTGCATAAATATACACATAGGTAAATTTATATATCAGAAGGAAAAACTTACATATTAAATCTGACAGGGTGAAAGAAAATGTAAGACATTTCATCTGAATGTGGCTCCTGTATGGTATGCAGGTGAGCATGTAATCAAAAAGTCTGCAGAAACCTTCCAGCAACTGCAATGAGCCTTGAAACATCCCCCCCCACCCAATAATCACCTGATCCTTTGCACCATCTTTCCCTCCCTTAAACACAGAAATGATATCCTTAATCTCCTGCAAGAGTGTGAGATCTAGGTGTAATTAAATAGAATGTGGGCAAAGTAATAGTTTGTAATAAGAAGCTGACTTTGTGTTCATAGACTCAAGCAAGCTGCTGCCGTGGAAGGTGCCTTGGTTTTTGGTCCATCTTCGACCAGTCAGACAGGCCCAGATTCTGCCCAGGCTCTGCAACTCCTCAACCTTCCTAAAGAATTGTTCCACCTCTTCACAGCTCCTCCTCTTCCAATCAAGGGTCTGACACTGCCCATTGACCACATTTATTTTTCTGCCTTTTGGCACTGGGAGTTTGTCTGTTGTAGGATAAAAGTGGAATTCTCTGCTGTCTACAAGGCTTTCCCCAGGGAACAGAGCATGAAACCCAAACTTATATAAAATCATATCCTGTTTGCAAACATCATATTCCCTTTGCTTCGCACTAATCTGGTCCCGTAAACCCCAGCACAGCTTGAGAGCCCATTCCTCATCTAAACAAATGCCATAAGCCCCTTTATACTTTTACAACCATGTCAAAAAATAATATTGCCTGCCAATAGTGATGTGATTGGAGTTGCCTCCTCCGAGCCATAAAAGAAGCGCAGAGTCTGTTATCAATTTCTCTAAGTGTATCAGGGGAATTATGGGTCGATTCAGTTCCAAGTTATAAATGACAACTCAAAAGCCGCAGAAGCGTTTGAAGCTGGGAGCTGATGACGACATTATCATAAAAGCCTGCTCGTCCTTGCTTTTGTGGGGTTTTTTGTGGCCTATCAAGTGAAGAGGGGAAAATAAGGCTGAGAAATGACTTCAAGATTTCTTCACACAGCAGCAGGTCAGATGGCCGGGAAAATGATCACTATTTTTAGTGATATACCCTGAGGAGTGTGCACTAGCATGGTCCTGCACTGGTTTTGTTCCAAAGTTCTTTAGCTATCTATTCCCTTATATAATGACCAAGTCTTGGGATTTGGTAAAATGTTCTTTTCAATTAACATATTTTCTTAGAGTGCAATCACATCATTAGAAATGAGTCATGCTATAGTAAATAAATAAAATGAGATGCAAACACAAAGGAATTTGAAGATTTTGAAATTGTTCACAAAATGCAATTCTGGACGCCATATGTTAAGGCACTTTAAATACCATGTTCCTACTGAGTTGTCTGACCAACACTCCAATACCACAAGCAATTTGTTGGGAGGGGGGCTGGATTTAATAAGAAGTAGAGGATTTTGATTTTACAATGTTCTAAAACATCTTCTCCAAAAAAATGAACACATCAGCACTCAGGAGCTATATATTAAACCTGTCTAGAATGAAGTTATATATTCTAAATAATGAGACTTCACTTTAACACTTAGAAATCACTGAGCATTTTGGAATTAAACCAATGGGTCTCTCTTAGATTGTTTAAATCAGAAGAGTGTTTTAAGTAAAAGGCAATTTCAGTAGTGTCCAAGCTTTCCAGAGTGCCCCCAGCATGCCAAATCAGACCACTCCAAGTTCCTACTTGGTATTTTGTAGTTAATGTATCTAGGATTGTTCTGGAAGTGAAAATTTAGACTGGCTCAAACCCAAAGGACCCAGAATTTCTCCCAGCACTTGTGTCAAAATCAAAGATCGGAGAAAGGAAGATTTGAACAGATAAGATTATGACTTAGTTTCTGAAAACAAAAACAAAATCACAGAAACACTCAAAAAGAATGGATCAAACTGGTTTGCTAGAGCATCAGCAAGTGGGAGCTTGTATGTACACTTGTCCTTCCTCCACCCTCCCAGTGGTGCATAAATGCCCCAGGAGACAGAGAGATCAATTCAATAAGCACAATGCCCCTCTCCAGCCTTCTCCAGCCCTGAGGCAGCCGACCTCATCCAGGCCTCCTGCTCCTGCCTCTGCTTGCCTGCACTAGATTACCCACCCCCATGTTGCCACCATATGGATTAGGGCAGTGCCTGGGACATTATTAAGGACTATTTGATGATTCCCCACTGTGCTTCATGGTGGACTTACAGAATCAGAAGCAGCAGTCACTCAAAGAGTTCAAGAATTTACCAGTCGTTCTGGCTAAAGAATAAGAAGTTACCATGGTCCTGTTTAGAGTTCAAGAATTTACCAGTCGTTCTGGCTAAAGAATAAGAAGTTACCATGGTCGTGTTTAGAGCAGTTGAGTAGGGATACTTTGTGTTCAAGGGATAGTGAATTAGGGGCACATCCCAGGTCAGATTTGGGAGCTGTCCTCAGTTCCACTCTGGGTCATGAATTGAATGTAGTTGTAAAGGACTGGAGTTTGATGCTCACCAGTCTTTCAACATCTTTGATTTATTCCCCAGTCACTGTTCCCATGAAGTCTTCATTGACTTTGTTTCATTCTTTGCCTCATTTGCAAGTAAAAAGCTCTTCTCCTAAAATAGCCACTTGGGATATTAGAAAATAAGCTAAAAGATCAATGAACCCCTTTGAAAAATCAATTTATCCTTCAAATTTAAGAATGATTTTATTAATGTGGAGTGGTGATAAGAGTCAAGTGTGCCAAGAGTCAAAAATCAAGTCACTGGTGAGCTGCCACAAAGGAGCCATGTTACCCTAGCCACACTGCAGCACTGCTAGGCTGAAGGTAGGGTGGGGCTGTAGCCCGTCTGTCAAAGACTTAATAAAAGATCTTTCAGAATGATTTCACATGAATATACACAGCATCACCATACTTTCAGCTTTTCACCCTGTACTGTGGGACTTCAGGAGAATAACTTCGCTGAGCATTTAGTCTTTCATCTGCAAAACGGTATTAATAATAATGATTATTTATTTTACTGGCTTCCTGAAACTTGGTTATGCATTGATAAAATATAAAATCCAAATGGATATTGGCTATAAATGCCATTCTTATTTTCAGAGGGGGCAGAGTCACAGGCAAAGGGACAGAGAAATATTCCTTATTAAGTCTAGCATCATTAAAATGGTTGAATGAATTAAAAATATGTGGGATTTTCCTACATAAAATTTAGTTATAACTAATGATTGTCTAAAATATGATACATAAACAAGTAGGTTTGTTCTCTTCTTTCAGTATCCAAGAAACCTCACTGATTTAAATACTTTAGTCCATAGAGGCCTGACTTAGAATTGTGTGGTCCTAACTAACATAACTGAGCAGTTAGTTCTAAGTTACTGGTAAGGGTTAAGTTTAAATAGATTGCAGGTTATAGAGTTTGTTCTAATCATCTACAAAAATGTAGACATTTTTCTTCATATGTTGCTGAATTCAAACAAATTTGTCCTTGAAATGTGGTATAAATATCCTGGGTCAAAAGGCTTTGTTAATTATTGAAGACAAAAAAATGGCCTCGAGGGGTTCACAAACAAATACCCCATAATGCAAAGCACTTTGTGAAGTTTATGCTATTTTCACCAGGAATATAATGTATGTGCATAGTTAGTGTGATTCTATTGAAAACTGAATTCCACTGCAAAACTATGTTAAAATCTCTTGCATTGACTTTTCTCCAGCTATGTAAAAGTCTAGCAAAACTGGCTTCATGAGTGTGTGGCCATTGCACAAGAACTTACTGTTCGAAGGACCTCACTCTCTGTTTAGTTTTGTTGCCACAATCTTGAAGTTCTTAATAATTTTTAACAAGAGGCTCTATATTTGGCAATTAGCTCTGAAAATTATACTGCCAGTTCTGAAGTCTAGTATAAGCTTTACTGGGAAAAAGTCTTAAATGTAATTGGATAGATAAATCAAAGGAGATATTTTATAAGTTTCTGTTATTTAAAAGCAGTGGGTAAACTCATACTTACCCCAAGTCCACCACAAGGTAAGGAGGAAAAAAACTTTTGAGAGTCATCACCTATACGGTAAAAAAATATAAAAAAAAATATAAATTGTGAGTATTATTGTTCATGTTGATTAACATATAATTTATGTCACATGGTATTTATCATTTTACTCATAAGGAAATCAATGAAATTTTGGACCAATTTTCAGTGAAGTTAATTTTAAACATACATTGTTCTGTTAATATAAATACATAGGTAAGAACACAAAGCAAATGAATATTAATATTATTATATATAAAGATCTATTACCCTACAGGAACAAACAGAAGCCCATGAAATTTGGGCTAAAAAACTTTTTAAATTGGTTTACTTATCCATATTGTATATTATAATTTTTTATATTATAATTTATTATGATTTATGATAACTCAAATAGCTATTCACTAAGTGTATTACTCCAAGATGATATTTGATCCACAAGTTTTATGAAACTGTATACTGTCATTTTAAAAATATTTCAAACACTAAGATATCTTCTCAAGTACACAGACTTAATCATCACTTGTATTTTAGAAACAGCTAAGTATAGTTAGCTAAAAGTAGCAGGATCTACTTAAGATATAGCTAAGGTCAAGTATACCATAAGCCTCTCTAACATGAACAGTTTTTAAAACAAAACACTATAAAAAGATAATTCTGTTTGGGGAATATATATATAATATCAGTGTCAATACAAAAAAGTTTTCTTTAAAAATATATGCCGAAATCTTTAATTGTGATTCTTTGTTGGAACTGAGATTTCATGGGAATTTTAACAATATTTCATTACCTGCACTTTAATTTTCTGCATTTATCTACTTCATGAATAGACAAAACAATAGCAAGTGCTCCCAAATATCTGGCACTAAAATCTATCTGTGCATTAACTAAAGAGAAAAGGAATGAACACTTCTATCTAAGATCTTAGTCAACTGGTTCTGAAGTGACTTAGATGGGTCACTCAGAAGACAAATGGTAGAACCAGGTACAAACCTTTCAATTCACCTACTCCTGTATTTGTCCTACTAATGATTAATGACATAAATAATTAAAATAGAAAACAGTTTTGTGGTATAATTTATATGGCTTGTTAGTAAAATTCTAATAGATTGTACTGTCACAAAGAAAGTTTATTTTCAAAACAAATTATATAAGTTTATTTTTCAAACATAACTACTAACAGGTGGAAAATGATAAAGAAAAATATATGCACAGATGAGAACATCTAGTTATATAAAGACATGTTTAATTAAAACACAACAACAACCAAAAGATGAAGGTATAGTTCAGTGGTAGAGTGCTTGCCTAGCATGTGCTAGGTTCAATCCCCAGTTCCGAAAAAAAAAACAAAAAACAAAAATAAAAACCCACAGACAGAAGGCAAATACACACACACAACACACACACACACACACACACATATTAAGGCGAATGTTAAAATTAGAATGCTGGCACAAGTAAAGGATTCAAAAAATTTCAAAAAATTTCTGGATGGCATGAGAAAGGGTAAAGTTTTCTTATGTCATTGCTTTTAACAAAGATATTTCTACATCCTTGAATATTTTGCAAGACTGAATACATATCACCAGTGAATTAAATACACACACACACACACACACACACACACAGGTAAATAGATATCTTAAATTTTCATTTATGGTCAGTTAAAAAGGGATAAAGATAATATTAAAACAATAAGTTTTTTAAAATTATTAAAAATGTTTAAATCCTAAGAGAATAAAGAAAATAAATGATATGCCTCTTCTGGAGAATATTATGTACTAATGTTTACATAACATAAAACAGGTAAATGATTGATAATGTAAATTCAGCAGTGTGTAAAAATATTAATTCACTGCATTGACTGAATTTAGTTTTTTAATGACATTATGTTGCCTCATTAATGGACTAAAGTCTGGCTAGCTACAAGGCAGTAGAAACTGGTAATAAGAATGACAGGAATATTAATGTTAAGGAAAATTTTGGTCCAGAACTGATTGAAGAGAATGTTTTCAAAGTGTCACCTTACAGAATCTAAAGTATTTAAAGAGATAAATGGTGCCTATTTTCAAATCTAATTATTTTATAATCTATAGATGTCTTTCAAGATACAAAGACTAATAGTTCTGGTCCTACTAAACTTTCAGTTAAATCCTTCCTCCTAACCTTGAAAATAACTTTTAAGAGCAGCAGTATCAATTTAACACAAAAATGCCACCTCCCATCTGTGTTGGAGGGACTGAGGAAGATAGCCAGTTGTACAGTAGTAAAATAAATGGATTGAGAGAGCAGTATGTTGATTATTAATTTCTATACATTTGTACATGACAGCTTCAACCTGGTCTTTTAGTTGTAAATAAAAAAACAAGATATAAGAATCCAAATGTCACAAAGAACAAAAAAAGTAATCTTTTAAGAAAAAGAAATTATTCACTTTGAACAACAATAGAAGAATATCAGCTACATTTCTGAATTCACCAGAATAACTGAAATAGTTTGGACATGTCAAAGTTAAACTTAGCACTTGATCTTAGGGCCTCACAGAAGGCACCGTCCTTGAGTGTGTGGACTAAGGTAGCCTACATAAAAGTGTTGCTCTGATCACTAAGAAGTGTCTATGAAACTCCACAGGTATACAGAATGCTAACCCCAATCATCAATTGTATGAATTCTATTTCCCATTAAATATTTAAAATCAATGGGATTAATGTCTAATTAATCTGTCCTAAAATTTTAAAAACAGAATCAAAACTAAGTGCTTTAATCACATACACATATAAAAAGAAGCTTTGTCCAAGTTCCAAGTTCTAAGTTGGAATTCATTTTTAAAATTAAAATTTAAAGTAATACAAATTTTGAATATTTTGAAAAAACTAGATTTATTCAAAATTGTCATTTTTCTTTCCCAAAAAAAGTGAAGCTGCCATATTTATAAATAAAAGTTTGATGTTGCTAAAGTATAAATTTCATTTCTTTTAATAAATGTCTTTCTTCTTAAGATGTAGTATGTTGATATTTACAATTTGACCAACCCTATTCTATTCCAATAAAGTCAAAGAGTACTAGTGTTATGACTGGGTTGGTGGATACTTTGGGACCATAGTTTTAAAAAAGGGAGGGAGTAACGTTTTTTATTTTCTTTTAATTAAATTAAAAACGTAATCACATGGACACTTTCCTATGTTTACGTGCTTGAGTATTTTGACCTAATAAAACTGTGAAAATTAAAATGTGTGGTTCGGTTCGTCTTTGTCCTTAGTTGTGTAAAATTATTAAATCATGTTAAAATAAGAACATTTATTATACAGAAGCCAGAACAAAAATACTTTACATAATGTATCTGCATGTAGAGAACTAGTTCCTTAAAAGGAAACAAGTCAAAAATGTTTAGAGCATAGATAGGTGCTTAGATCAATTTATTTGTATTTATATAAAAGTATAACTTTAATTTTACCATATAAATTATTTTCATCAAAGTTTAGCAACATTCTCTCTAAATACTGAGCAGTCTGTATGTGTGCCCTTTTCTGCCCATTTTTCCTCCAGGTACCTACTGTTCCCTATCCTGACTACACACACATATGTACCTCACCTCATGTCTTTAGGGATGCTTGCCATTCATCTTTTTTTTTTAATTAATTAATTTATTTAAATGCATTTCAAGTCATAGTACATATATAGAGCTCAATTTTTCCATCTCTCTGGTTGCAAACAAGGTAGAGTCACACGATTTGTGTTTTCATCCATGCACCTAGGGTAGTAATGTCCATCTCACTTAACCATTTTTGATACTCCCATTTCCCCTCCCCTCCCCCACCTCTCCCCTGCCCCATCCAAAGTTAATCTTTAAGAGCAGCTTGCAAGTGTTATAATGGGTAATTGTTAGTTCCCCCTTATAACTGCTTTCCAAAATACTTACCTATTACCTGTAATATACTTATTCCCAATCATTTAGGGTTAATTAACATAAATCATTTAAAAATATCATTGAAAAGAGTTATTGAAAGAGTTGAATAATTTGGAACAGACTCAATAAGTTTGAAAGAAAGGGACAAGAAAAGGTTCTAAAACGGGTTTTAGCTAAACACTTTAAATATTAGCCATGTTATGTAGTGTTGTTATTCAATTATAAAGGTTATAAAATACAATTACTTCTACTAATATATTGCTCTGTCACTATTTTTTCCAAAAATCTGTTGCTTCTAGCATTCATATAAAGTTTACATTAAACTCTGCAGCTTCAATTTTATTTTAAAATCTGATGATAAAATTTTGAAAAATCATACATTGACAATTATGTTTATTAATTTTATAATTGTCATTTACTGTGTTATTTAATACCCACAGGGAAGGTATTCATTAAAAAGCTTACACTGATATTTCGAATGCCATCTTACTATAAAATGTAGTATCCTAGGCACAGAAATAGGAGTTGTCTCTAATATTAAGTTGTACTATTATCTTTGTGTATTAAGGTCATGGAAAAAAATCTGAAAGATACAAAACAAATGGAAAAGGTAAAGATGGATTTGCACAATAGGATGAAAAGATCTTTTTGTCATTTAGTTCAGAAACATAAGTAAGCGAATTTGGCAATGTATATATCCCTATATGCAAAAACACAATTCACATCTGCTATCCAAAGAAAGGTTAATTTTAAAGTCAATGTCGTGGAACACACACTGTCTTTTCCAGTGCAGAATTTTCTTAATCTGCTTTGGATTCTCTTGTACACGACTCATTCCACAGAGTAATGCTGTTGGAAAAACTGACTTTTTGTCACACTGCTTGCCAAGTATTTTGGACTGACACTTGCACTGACTAATGATAGTGCTGGAATGTGCTGTTCTCAGTCAAACAGAGTCCATACAGACCTAGGAGTATCCTGGGGTCCAGCTTCTGTCCATCCAGGGGGCCAGTGCCATACAACAGTGAGTGATGTTCAGAATGAACAAGCTGTATTTCCTCCAAGCTGGCTTTTCGACCTTGAATTCGCTGAAAGAAAATAGCAGAAACCTACAGTACCCCTCTGACAACATTTAGAAGAAAATGAGACCCCCAAGTCACATTTAAGATGATTAATAATGGGCTGAGTTTCATCAGGCAGGAATGTGAGACTGATCTGCTTGGTAAAATACTCTAATAATACTTGAAAAATGACTATATGCAAGGTTGAGATGCGATGGATTGCTTATGCCTATGTAGGCAATTGACATAAAGCTTATTCTTCTTTGGCATAAAAAATAAATCTATAACAAAGAATAGTTTGTTATAGTTAATGGTTGTCTCTTTTGTAAAAATATGAGCTTAAAAACAGTCAAGGGCTAATGTTTACCTGAAAAATAAATTTATTACCATCTTATTTTATACTTACCTGAAGAAGTTGTTGAAATGAATTTTTCTTAAAAGACATGGGTAAACAGCATGAGAGTATAATGTACTTTATGTTAATTACTTCATGTGTGTGCATATCACCACAGCATTACTCTAGAACAATGTTACTCAAAGCTTGTCTCATGGGACCCATAACAGTTGAGGATCTGCTTGTCAATGGCCCATGATGAGATCAGTAGAGAAATTCAGAGTAAATATTTAGAAACTTGCCTGGCAATTTGACAGTCATTTTATGTCTTTTGAATCTAATGAACTCTCGTATGACTCCAATTTTTATTTCACTTTTGCAGTATTTCACTTTTAGTGTGTTTTATAAAAGTATTAACTATGTGACAGATTGGAAATTAAACAGAAACAAGAACTGCTGTTTAACCAGAGATAATTTGAGACACTCTAGACTCAATTCTTTACATTCAGGCTAGGCAGAGACTTTTCATCCCATCTAACAAAGACTGGTCCTTTGACACAGACACAACTGTACCCTAAGTTAAACCTTATTAGCCAACATCCAAAGTGTTCTTCCCGGCCACATTTCTCAGCACATCTGTGAGCCTGATAAACATCATGCTGGTGTATGAAATTAATTAACCTTCATTTTCGGAAATGCCTATGCTTCCTAAAACCACATAAACAATATGAAGTTTTGCTTAAAATACACACCATCACAAGGCAGTGGTCAGGTAATTCTTAAGTACAGAACTCAAAAGAAATTCAGAGAGTCTGTTCAGGGAATGCTGTCCTCCCACCTTCCTGACTGTGCAACCACTAAGTGACTTGGAAACATCAGGTGACAACCACACCTCTCTTGGGACCAGGACAACTCCATGATCAGTTTCCCTTGTGTAAGGGGATGGGGCTGCTGGTAGACTCTTCAGTGTTGATATGTGGTTCACTGAGGGGCCAGGCTGGGAAAATCTCTATGTAATGACACTTCCTCAGGGTTTATTGGACAGGAGGCAGAGTTGTGCTTGTCAGCGAAAATAAATGATCAGGTCACAGTGAGGCAGGAATGGTGGGGACCCCAGGGGATGCTGATTTAAAGCAGAATCTCAAGATTGCCTTTATGTGAAAATCAACAAACAAATACCCGTGGAATTTTCTTTGTCATTTCATTGAAGTTCCCTGTTCTCGACACTACCATTCAGCATTGTGTAATCCAATTTACATTTCTAGAAAAATGAAGTATGCTTTTAAGAAATTATTCCTAAGTAGTTAAGACAAGGCAAATTTAATGATGGCGTTCAGGTCAGCCTTGTTCTGATCAGTAAACAATCATATTGAACCAGTTGGTTTGCTGATAAACATGAAATATGCAAAGGTTTGTAGAAGACAAACACAACCAAAGAAGTAGACTGACAGGTAAAGATCTAAAAGGAGCAAGAGAAAATTGAGAATCAATATTAAAGGGAAACATTTTAACTGCAAGATTTCAGCAGATGGAAAATCCCCCAAGATAAATGGTGGTAACTCCATGGTTTGAGTCATTTAAAATTGGAATGAACAGAGTGCTGAAAAACACACTGTGACAACCAGTCCCAGCCTGGCATAATAATGAATACCATGAAATAACAGCGCTTCCAAGCTTTCATTTCTATGGGTCTATGAAGTCCATAGCCACAGATATCATAAAAGCTGATACAGTGAAACATGAAAATCCTAAACAATGTCAATTCTAAAGCTAAGATTGGAGCCATGTTTTAACTGCTGGACTATCATAAACTCCATCAACTTTTTTCCTTCTCTCCTTTTCTACTAAGATTTTTTTCAGCTCCCTGTTGAATTTTTTGGCTCTAACATTAAATACCACTAATAGTAAATATATCTTTATGTTTCATACGCTAGTCATACATATTACAAACTGTACAATCAATGTCTGTCCCAAATCCATCTCTTATTCTCCCACAATTCCCGTAGCATTCCAGCTGAATGTTTAATCACATGTTTGAACAATAATCTGCTAATAAGATTAACTGTAGTTGATAATAGCTCAAGTGCTAGCAAATCATGAGGACACCTGCTGAATCTTTCATCCCTAGTGTAGTAGCAATCAACTGGCAGCAAGGACACAGCCTCTGGACAAGCTACCTAACATTTACTTATTCTAGAGTTTTTGCTTCTGGTTTATACTCTAGTCCTTCCCTCACTATTAAAATGTAAAACAGCTCATGCATTATCCCTTTGATTCTTTTTCCCACTACTCCCTCCATTTCCTTTGACTCTTTAAAAGTATTTTATACTGGCAGATTGTGTTATTATAACCAATAGTTCTTAAAAATTACTGCCATCAAAATAAGGATGTACTCATTCTTAGAAGGATGTACCCTTCTGCTTCTATAGCTGCTAGAGAATAAGCCCCATAAACACAGTGCGTGTTTCCCCCCAAAAAGCAAGGAAAACCAATCCAGTATGGAAATGATTTCTACCTATAGAAAGGATCTGGAGAAAGCACATTCGAGATTTGTATCTTGCAGAAACATTACTATGGGAACTTGGATCACTAAGCCAAGAATCCTGAAATAGCAACTGCTTGCTTTATTTCTTCACACACAGGATCTCCTGGAGTGGTTCATTTTGCCTCACTTTTATCAGATGCCTTAAATTTGTCACATTCAACTCTCCTTTCATATTGAGATGTCCAACAGTCCCATTTTTAATTCAGTATTTTATTTGCTCATGCTTAAATATAGATATTCTCATTTTGTCCCTTCCCAAATGTTCTACTTCCTGTGTACCCTGTATTCCTCCACGTCTCTCTTAAGATGCTCTCTAGAGTCAAAGGTCAATAGCATAATGACTCACAAAATAGGATAAAGTGCTCTGATAATCTTAATTTAGGGAGATACTGGTTTCCGTTCTCAGAGAAAATTAGTCTGCAGGATGTCTATGTAAAGTCATCTATGATGTTCTGACTAAAAAGGCTTTTGAGCATATTGGAACACTCGATGCATATAAGGGATGGAGTTCATCTGGAGAGTTCTCACATGAAATCCAAAGATAGGTCCTGAATACTTTAATAGGCCTAGGAACAGAAGCTTCCAGCTCTTCTTTCAACTTGAAGAAATGCTGTAATTTTGGATTGCTTTCATTCTGATATTATTATTCTGTGACTTACACTCAATCCAGATCTTCCCTGAGAGTGGAAAAGTAGCCAGGGCGCAGCCTACTCTGTGCTTACGAATATGATCATATTCACTGCAGACCCCCAAACAGCTTCTATACAGGTTGGAAGTTTGACTAAAGAAGTCATTTAAAATTACCATATCATCGAGTCTCACAATGCACCAGGGTTCTTTCCTAAAGAAATAGTCTTTCTGAAATAAAGCCTGTTAATGCAACCTGATTACAGAAGGAATGTTCTGAACATGATCTACAAAGTCATACTGTGACAAGATGAAACGCAGCCTACCCACACCCACCCACACACAGAGCACACACACGGTATAGATTCATATTTTTTCTGCCAAGGAGCAGAGAAAAAAGGAAACAGTTCTATTTCTTCCCCACTTGTGTTCAAAGCCTGGAGTGAGGCCAGTGTCCTAATCAGTTCTCATTGGCCCTGGAGGAATCAGAACCTTTTGTAAAATATAATAAAGGGCATAAAATCATGATAAAATGCATGAAAAAGCAGTGCCTTTGGTTAGGGAACTAGAAATAATTTAGCAGAACAGATGGATTGCATTGGTTGGGTATTATTGAGGACATGAAAGGGCTCATTTTGTGGCAGTTCCAAACTAAGAGAAAATGTCCAACTTAAATTTGACAAGTCAAAGTACCTGCCTCCACTGGAGCAGACTCCATTTTCTTTAATCATTTTCAAAGTAGTGACATAGTAGGCAAGAATTTCTACTGAAATACCTCATTTTCTGAAAATACTTCATCCATTGTCTCAAAATAAAGGGATGTTTTATTTTTTTCTCCAAAAGAACTCTGTAGGGCTACAAACATTCAATTAAAAAAATATAAACGAGTTATCAGTGTCAAAGTTAGATTCAGTTTTGAAAACCACATTTAATACTTAAGGAGTCAATTCATGGTCTATTAATTATTCTTGATATACTTCTCTTAAAACAAACACAAAAATGTGGTCTCATTGTTCAACCCAAGCTTATCTACTGGAGTTTTCATATGTTACAATCAATTGTTTCTTTGAATATTTTATAAGTAATAGTTTCTAATAGCCTCTCCCCCCACAGCTATACAATCTTTCCTCATAGCCCTCATCATATAGTAACCTGTTCTCAGAATTTTTTCTCATAAAGTGGACTAAAAGGAGACAGACAGTAATTGAGCAGGAAGGCAACAACAGACCTCTGCTCCCTTCTGTAGGGCATGTGGAAGAAAAGTAGACGGCAAGCTGAGAGCTGGCTTGTCCTGCTTCTTGAATGCCCTCCCTGTGCCTAAAGCCAGCTATGAGACACCTCCATGGGCCTTGGTTTCTTCATCTATAATGCATAAGGCATAAGGAGGCTTTAAGCTTCATTTTAGCCCTGACTGATAAGATCTGTGGCAAAATAACTTATATACAATAAAAATTTAAGAAAACACATATTACTTTGATTGATGAATTTGCCTGAGGCAAGAAAATGAAATTACAGTGATCTATTACTATGGTTGAGGCCAGAAAATAGGCCTATGAAGATTTTCTAAAGCAGTCCAACACTTCTTTGAAAAGCCCATTTCTTTTGTTGTTGTTGTTTTGTTTTTTTGGGGACCAAGGATTGAACTCAGGGATACTCGACCACTGAGCCACATCCCCAGCCCTATTTTGTGTTTTATTTAGAGACAAGGTCTCACTGCATTGCTTAGGGCCTCATTGTTGCTGAGGCTGGCTTTGAACTCGCGATCCTCCTGCCTCAGCCTCCCAAAGTGCTGGGATTACAGGCGTGTGCCACCACGCTCGGCTGAAGCCCATTTCTTAAAGGTTTAATTATCACTGAAAAATGAGAGGATTTTTCAAAGCTTATATTACTATCTGACAACTTCAAAATAATAAACACTTTCCCCAATTTCTAAATTCTTTAGCGTATAGCATGTCTGGCTTTGTTTGTATGTTTTGTTTCCTGATGCTGGGGATTGAACTCAGGGCCTTGCATATGCTAGGCAAATGCTCTCACAACGAACTACACCCCTAGCCTGCACTTCTGACTTAAAGCTGCCTGTGTGTTTCAAGTAAATGCTTGAACTCTCTCATCTCCAAGTATTTGATCCATCTGCCTAAGTTTATGTAAGAAGTTGAGTTTGTGTTGCAGTGGTTCTTAACAATAGCTCCACCTTGAAACCAGCTGGGAGAGTTTAAGAGGTACAGCTGCCTGAGTCTTACCCCTACAGCTTCTGATTCACTTTGTGTGGACACAGCTTGGGCGCCTCACTGGATATTTAAAGCCACTCAGTGGATTGTATTGGGTAGAAACCTGGGTCAAGAACTACATGTTGGAAGGACTGTGCTTCCTACTCATAAATGAATTCAAGATACTGTCACTATTGATCCATATTTGGGACCAAGAAATAGTTTTGTTTTGTTTTGTTTTAACATTAGGGAGTAAAAAATTAAAAATTCTTGTCTTCAAAATTTTACTTGTCTTAATATTGCTCAATTCAGTCATTACTATTTGTTTTCAAACATTTCAGGGCACATAGCAATTTCTAAAGCATTTCAGAAAGCCAGCAAATCCTCTGCAGTAACAAAGGTCTGGTGTAGTCATGAGCGTATGTGCTATATGTTTTTCAAGTTTTATTTCCATCTATTTCAAATTGTTATGCTCATCAGAAAAAAAAAGTATGCCATAGTTTCATTGCTTCATTTTCATAATTTTTAATAAAATAAAATCATCTACCTTGTAATTTTTAATTATAAATATTTTAATGATTTAGTTTAAAGCATTGCTTTTTCAAATATCACCCATGTATGCAACAAAAATTTTTAATAAATATTTATACTTGAATACCACACTGTTCAAATGACTTAAAAATATCTAACATTCATTTTTATTAATAAGCCTTAATGCTGCTATCTAAAAATCCCTGTATTATTTTCCAAATGGATTCAGAAAGGGAATGTCTTGTGTTTCCCTTTGTTGATTGTATTCTACAAGCAGAATTTTTAAAACTTCTATGTCATCTCAATCCTGATTAAACTTTGTGATTACTTTTAATGTATGTATCTGCCTGGGCCTACCCTACTGTGACATGTAAATATCTCTCAGAACAATGACATAATGCACCCTGGTTTACTCGTCATATCTAGATCTTTTGCACTGCTTCCTCCCAACTGCCATAGCCTTTAGAGACAATTTACAGGACTCCCTGTTCGACTTTCTTACTGCTTTGTAGTTAGATTCTAAGACACAAACATATTTTTTAAAAAAATTTTTTTGTACAAACTAAATAGAACAGTAAGCTGTTATGTGCTGCCATCTAGTTAGACTACTCTATAAAACAAATGTTTAATTGAATTTCCATTAACTTGCAGTATGCAGAGTTTCACAGTCTTAATGTCAGAAACCTGTACATTCCAAAAAGTACATTCCACAAAGTAAACCATTTACTTATTTGGATTTTAAAAGGGTATTTTAAGTCACTGTGTGTGCAGGAAAGTGTGCTGAAGACCCTATCCTTGAGCTGCTGGACTTCTTGAGATTTTCTTGAGTTGCTCTCCACTTTTCTCATTGGAACTATTGAGAAGTCCCAGAAGGGGCAACAGTAGCTTGGTTTCATGTCCCAGAATTGTTTTGTAATTACTTTGTGTTGGCACTTGAATAAAAGAGTTAAACTTTTCAGCACAGTATGTTGCTTATGGTTTTTACTTATGAATTAAGCGAAACAAAGTTATTCAATATTAGTCACAAAGAGACAATGCAAATTCCACATAATGTGTAATCCAACAAAAGCATTATAAAATGTTATTATTCTCAAAACAAATGTGAGAGCAAGCAAATGTCTGTGGGTGGCTTGGTGGGGCTGGGAGACATGAGCACTTCTGGAAAAACAACTGCAAGTGCATTTCTAACAGATGATGGGTCAATCTCTACAATTTTTTTTTAAGCTCAGAGGAGCACATTCCTTTCTCCAGGAGCACACACACTTTAGAAACCCAGCTACCTAATCGAAGAGCTTGTTTTCGCAACAGGATACCAAATTACCCCCTGCCCCCTGCCCCAGATCCATTTCTCACGGTGACCAGAAAGCTGCTGGTTTTGCTTTTTGTTCCCAACAGAATCACTAAACTAAGTATGAATGATTCAATAGGGGAAAAAATTAAATGGTATTGGCATGAAGGACTACTAACCACTCAACTTTTTTTAAAACAGTGCCACGTCATGCCAAAAGAAGTTAACCCATGTAACCACTGTAATCTAATATAATAAGGACTAATGTTTTCTCTGGCTGCTAATCAGCACTAGTCAGCAAAGCCAATTTACACTATAGCTTACAAACTAAGAGCAAAGTATTTACCAAAACATGCTAAAAATTTAGTCTGCTGTTAAGAAAAGAGAGTGTTATGTCTAAAGTGAGCTCCTTAGCTATTCTAATTCCATACAATATTAAATCTGGAAGAAATCCTAGAAAATATTCTGCATAATATGCCCATCCATAGCATGAGAAAATCAGAGATCAGCAAGGTTAAATGATCAGCTAAAGTACACTTATAATTATGGCCGAGCTAACATTAAATCTAATGTTGAATAATCACCTTGGAATCCATTTTGATTAATTTACCACACTTCTAAATGAGTTGACACAATCCAAAAGTTTGATATGGGGATCAGTCTAGCATTTTGAAATGAAGGAGCTCTTTTAATGTTTTCAATTTGTCATCTTTTCTATCATTTTATTATCGTTTCATTAATGTACAATTGACCACTCCATTGGATGAGGGAAGCTGACTTTTCAATATATGCCAGCAGAATTGGGGACTCCTTTTCTTTTGTTCCAGAGAAATAGGTAATAGTTACCCTAGTAAATTAAGGAAACCAAATAAAGACAGAAGCATGTTGTTCAACATAAGGGGCATTTTCTCCTTCACACTGATATAAAACATCACCTCCTCTCTCTCTTGCTCTTAGAACTTCTCTGAAGCTTTCAAGACAATGAAAGCAGCTGACCACAGTCTCTTTTTATTTCTTTTCTAAGCCCAATCAATAAGAATCTTCAAAATCATAGCAACATAAATGTATTGACACAAATCCTTTAGGAATTTGTAATTATGTTTATTTGTATGATCATTTGATCAAAGTCAAGTGAATCCACTAAATGTTAACCTCCATGAAGATGGGGAATGTATCTTTTCTCCTCAATATTGTATCTCCTGCTCCTAACAGAGGTGCCTGGAAAACTCAAATTCTTATTGATATCACTGAGCAAATGTTCTGCTGTTTATCAAGGTGTGGTGACTACAGCAGCAGTATCAGAATCATCCAAACATATTAGAAAAACAAATCCTTAGTCCTCCATCCAGACCTACTGAATCAGAAACTCTGTGGCTGGAGCTCAATCATCTGTGTCTGAACATGCCCCCAGAGTATTCTGATAGATGCTATTAGAGATTTTCTTTGAAAGCACAAGTTGATTTCTAACCATGGGTGGCCATGTGAACCTGCAGGGCAAATGGTGTCCAAAGATGGCAGATAACTACATATGGATATTGGGAAACACTGTGCTGATCCAGCTTCTATGCATTCCTATTTGATTATATCCTTTCTTTGGAATCTAATAAGTTCTCTCTGTTACAAAACTATTGAGATAAATTCTTGTTTCCCACAATAAGAGACTCTAAGTACCAGGACTGGTACTCTAATCCCTAGAGAACCAGCCAGCAGAGATTGCACTTTCTTTTGTTCATACAGTTAGACACAACTAGGCAAGTGAACTAGAGTTCAACATCCTGATAGCTCCTCTCAGGCAGTTTAGAAAGAATGGCCTCTGTTCTGTCTGTATTTGGGTCTTTGGGATGCCTTGCTAAATAGGACTCTCACCAGAGCTGAGACCTCCTTTCTCTCTTGGATTAAATACATGAACTGCAGTAAACAGTTACTGTCATTGGCTTGGATTCCTTTAGGAGGCTCAGAACCACTAACCAGGAAGGCTTTTAGGGGAGCCTTTTCCTCCCTTTTCAACTAGCTGAAGTCCCACACAGAGAAGTCACTCCATAAGATCATTTGCCTCTTTTGGTGGGTTTTCTTCCTGATTCTTCAACAACTGTAATTCTTATGAAGTTTGACCTTTTTATTTTAAATGGTGGTCCTGGGGATTGAACCCAGGGCCATGGGCATGTGAGGCAAGCACACTCCCAACTGAGCTATATCCTTAGCCCTGAAGTTTGATAAATTGCTAAAACACTTGTTGGTAACTTTCTCAGTTTTTTCCAATATATTAAAATTTTCAAAATAATTCAGCATGAGGTAGAAAGTTTAACATATTTAGAAGAGGGTTTAATAACATATTAATGAATTTGTGTATAAAATTGACTTATCAAATAACACATTTTGAGAGAACTCCACAAATAATATGTGTCAATTATTCCAATTGTGTTTAGTAAAAGAATAGGCTAGGCAGTCTTGAATGATGGTATAGATTCTACTATTTCTGAATGGATTGAACTGCTTTGGAATAATCTGTGTTCCTTTTCATTTTCTTATCTATTATTCTGGTAAAAATAGGAAGAAAAAGAAAATAATTCATGAAATTTCTCTTTCTCTTTTGGATCTGTTTTATCTTACATGGAACTAACAGTCTCCAGAAAAGGAGAACATCTATTTAGTTAATGATTTCTAAAATTCCATTTTGAATCTTCCTAAAATCATTCACAGACAAAGGGACGTTAAATGCCTAGGTGTTTTAAAGTGAGTTGTTTATTAGTGCTTTTAGAAGATACATTACATGTTTTTATTTTTTTACTTAGATTACCATATCATAGAATCAAAGAGCAAATAAATTCATATGCACAAAAATTCCTACCATTGCGTAGGAATATGATAACATAAAAAACGGGAAACAATTTCTTCACTTAAGAAAATAAACACTCAGACGGGCGCAGTGGCTCAAGCCTGTAATCCCAGCATTTAGGGAGGCTGAGACAGGAGAATCAAGAGTTCAAAGCCAGCCTCAGCAATGGCGAGGTGCTAAGCAACTCAGTGAGACCCTGTCTCTACATAAAACACAAAATAGGGCTGGGGATGTGGCTCAGTGGTCAAGTATCCCTGAGTTCAATCCCCAGTACCAAAAAAAAAAAAAAGAAAAGAAAAGAAACACTCAGGCTGGGGATATAGCTCAATTGGTAGAGTGTTTGCCTTGCATGCACAAGGCCCTGGGTTCAATCCCCAGCACCACAAAAAGAAAAAAAGAAAAGAAACACTTGGTAAGCTGCCATCAAACTATGTTCAAAAAGTAGTTTCTGTTTGCATGATTGTGAAGTTTTTGATAAGACACTTATGCATGGTCTTCCTTAAACTACTCCACTAACCTGAGTTGCCAAGTAAATTATTTTTAATTTTGTGATTGTTATCATGAAGACTCCTGTGTTTTTGACTGGGCTGGGCTTACTTAACTCATTCTCAACAACTCTAGTCCTTCTGACATTTCACTCTGTGGTTGACATCACATAAGCCAGTGAGTTATAATAGAATTGTATGGATATAGGAATAAAATAAAGCGATGTAGGAGGAATTGAAGATGACTGACTTGAAAGGGATGATAACAGACTGTTTTAGATTTTAAGATCAGTGTGAACTATACTATATTCCTTATGATTTTACACTCTGCTCCATTCATAAACAGTTCTTTAGGTTATAGCTTTTCAAAATTCTGCTATCAAATAATGTATTTGAAGCCTATTGGCCACTGCCAATTTGAAGAGGTTGAAAGCAGAGCAGATAGAGGCTGCAGGATATAACAAAGACTTGAATGTGGAAAAATGCAAGTAGCAATGTCTCGGCTAGCAAAAGCAGCAAAAAATTGCCAAGCAGGAAAATATCCATAGCAGTCACAAAGGTGAGACAAGAAAGTTCACAAGAATAAATGAGATTTGTGTGTTAATATCAATCCGTAATTTTTCCCTTAAGATCAGACAAACAAGTCTCTTTGGCTGCCCACTTCGTGTATTCCATATGGAGTTTGGTGGAAAAGAAAATGATTTGGCCTCCAAATTGCATTATCAAAAGTATGAAATTCTTAAAGATAACTCTAAAATTACTCAAAGAGCATGAAAGCTTTCTGCCATACAATATGGATGCCACTGGCAAAAGATAAATAGAATTTCACTTAGGAAACAACCAGAGAAATAAATCTCGCTCATTTGCCTTCACTTTGGGATTTTTAGGTGAAGGACACATTTAATCAGAAGCAGAGCTTTAAATATAAAAAAATTTGACATTTCCATCATAAACATATAATAAAATTTGTAAGACCAGTGCTCTGTTGTATTCATTTACAGTCTCAACTCCTGACTGACCTACAGGACATTATCAATAATTTGATGCAAAAATAATTAGTATCCCTGTAAGATGGAATATATAATTCATCTACATTGCCTTTTAAAGAGAAAGTCTATAAGGAAAACTATCCTTAGAAGTGAGCAAATTGAACGAATGGCTTTGCATCCTTAAAAGTCAATATTTTAACTAGCTTGCAGAGAAGGATCAGACAGATGTAATTCACATTTACAAGAATAGGCAAGTGCACTTGACCTTTAGGATCATTTTCTCTGCTTTGAAATTTCTATTTCAACCAAAGCACAGGTTCTGTTTAAACTACACTGGACTTGCATAAGAATTTTGTTGACTGCATTTTCAGTTTCCAAAAATATTGCACTACAGAAAGTTTTTAAAATGGTCTATGGGTTAATATCACCTATATGAATAATTATATATCCAGCACTTTTAAATGTCTGTCTGACCTTAGAATTTATATACTATGCAAATAGTCATAAGTAGTTTGCATATAACCTGAAAAAAATCAATTTTAAATTTATTAAAGTATAATGAATTTCATTTGCTCTCATATCAGTTTCCTCATGCCATAATTATAGTCAAAATATTATCCATTTAATTTTTCCCCCCAGGCAAGTAAAAACTATGTTGAATTTCCTTCATTGTTAGAAGGTTAACAGAACCAAATAGAAACATCTTAAAATGGCAGTCTCTGAGATCAGGAATGTTATTTGTCTCGTGAAATTTGCAATTTCAGTGGCCGAAACACATCTCTAATATAACACAGGTCCAATAAAAATTTTTGAAATCAATCAATGCTAAAATAAAGTGAGAAAGACATGAAATATATTTTTCTTTTAAAAATGGTTCATACCCAAATGTAAATGGTTACTGGATTTTGGGGAACAATGGAAATTTTTATCAACTATATCAAACAGCTCATAATTATTATATATTTTACAAATTTGACAATGGGAGCCTTTCTGAATTGCTATCACTTTTGTTTTTGATCTTTGAAAGCCTAAAGAAATATTTGTTTCTAAATGAAAATGGAACTGTCATCAGGAATTTAAAGAAATGAGTCTAAAGAAATATCGATAAAATGAAAATATTCAAAGCCATACCATAAAATTACAGACATATTAGTCACTTCAATAAAAAGTAGTGTCTTTTCTTAGTGAGAAAACTGTTATTCTTTGAAATTAATTCATTTCTATGAGGCAAAATTGAGTTTTGCCTCAAGTTCGAAGGGCAGTTTCTAACAAAAAATACCAATTACTTAACATTTAACACTTTGCAAGCAGTTTCGCAGAAGACTAACTCAATAAATGATGTCCATTTGCAAACAAGAATGCTATCATGTGTACATAATAATGCTGCAATAGAACACACACATCAGGCAGCTGCTTAGTCCATCAACACTGATTACCTACTGTGTGCCCAGCCCAGAGTCAAATAGTGAGTTCTATGCTATTTGTTTATGACTGATCATTAATCACAATGTTTGTTCTACATGGTTAACATTTTTTCACTGCTACCCAAATGAATACTGGCCTCTTTACATGATTTATTTAAGTAAGTAAAAGAGTGTGGCCAATTCAGGATTACCTCACATTTATTTAGCAGCCCGGTTTCTTGCAGCCGTGACCAGATGCTCTGTATTCGTCCGGCATGCTCAGGGTGGGTGGTGGAACTGCCACAAATGCACTGGTGTTTCAGCATCAGAGGGTCATAAGCAATTCCTTCAAGACAAAGAAAACATGCATGTAATGGTACACACTGGAAGATAAAGTGATCACTCCAAAAAGTCATTCTTTTTAAAATAAAATTTGCAAAGAAAAAATATCTGTATCCTTAAGACCCCATAAGAGCAATTTAGTCCTGTGTATCTGCATATGTATGCGAAAACATCCATCAGTGGATTAACTAGTACTCAGACCTTAGTTTGGTAAATCTGTAAAGTGATAAAGGTGGTGACATTTTAAGAAACTTCAGATTAAAAAAAAGAATGCCATATTCTTACCAGTATTTAAAATCATTGTTAACTGTTTGAGGGCAGATAATTCAACTTAATAGAAGTTTTCATTTTTTCACTGAAGCCACAAAATGAGCTGGTTTTCTAAATCCTGAACTTATATAATGAGTAAATTTCATTTTTACTTTGGATCAGGGCTACATCTTTGTAATAAACTGAACAATTTTCCAACTCTTCCCATTTGTTTGGAAATTTCTTCAAAGGTGGGTACTCAGTTTCTTCTTTGCTTACTTTTGTTTTCCTCAAAATTTACACCATTATATAAAAAAAATGACTATTATAAATCTATAAGATACATAAGCCCATATATTGTCAGACATTTGAAGTAGTTCTTTTAAAATATAAATGATAGTTGTAATATGATCTCTTTAGTAGAGATTTCAGTTACTTAATGAATAAAATCTTCTCTTAGGAGCTAGTGTATTTCATGTTTTCATTGGACCTTAAGATGAGAAAAATTTTATAAAAATCTGATGAAATAAATTATTAGGAGTACATAAAATAAGACTTTTTAAAGCAAGAGATTAGATTATAATTACAACTCTAGCTGATTTTAAGATTTCTGCCCACAACCACTTCCCTTGAGGGAGGGGAAAACATGTTATTTATAATATTGGCTAACATGAGAAATTATTTAACAAATTTGCTCTAATATTCAACCATCAAAGTACATTATGGGGTACAGGGAGTGAAGTATCCATGATAAGAAATTAAAGAGCCAAAAAAAAATCTATTCAAGAACAGATTAGTACCAAAAATTTGTTGTAAAGTACATTTAATTAGATAAATTTTATTCTCTCTCTGACTGACTTACATTACTGTGTTAAAGGAATGTTTCTCAAAAGGGGAAAATATTTGCTCCTGAGTGCACCAAAATCCTGCAGAAAAATGACACATTCATTTTGAAACCATGTGGTAAAAATTATGTTTAAGAAAAAATATTTTGCTGGTCCAAATAATATCCATTCTTAAGAGTCAATAGCTGGGCTGGGGTTGTGGCTCAGTGGCTAAGTGTTTGCCTAGCATGTGTGAGGCATTGGGTTCGATTCTCAGCACCACATATAAATAAATAAAATAAAGGTCTCTTGACAACTGAAAAAATATTTTTAAAAAAAAGAGTCAATGGCTTCAAAACCCATCTTTATGCCTGCTCCTGACCCGTAAGTTTTCACCCTCAGCCCTGACCTCTCTTCTGAGCAGCATACTGCACACACTTACCTATTCAACTGCCCACCCAAAGCTTCCACTTGCATGTCTCATGGTTTTCATAAAGTAAGACTGTATGATTTTGAATTCATGATCTTAAACCACACACAGTGTTCCTCATTTTAACAAAGGACATCAAGATCCATCATTGCTTATGCCAGAAACCTTCATGTCCTTTTGACATTCCCTCTTCTAAGAACCAAAGAGTCTGTTTTCCCTCCCAGACAGATCTTGAATCACTCACTTCTTATCTCCATTGCCAAAACCATACACAATCCAAGCGACCATTATCACTGATTTGAACTCCTGAGACAGCCTCATAACTGGCTACCTGACTTTCACTGTATGCCAACTGCCACAAGACAGTAGCAATTTTTGCTTACATACTTCCATGACTTCACTGGGACTGAATGAAATTCCTCAAGGTCAGCATTGATAGGCTCCTCTCCATCTCTCCAGCTTCATCACATTCCCCCTCTCTCCTTTGATCTCAGTTTTTCCTACAAAGGCCTCCCTTCCTCTCCTTAAAAAGGTCAAAGCCCCACCAGCCTTTGCACATGCTATTCAGTCTGGGCCAGAAATTCTTCTTTCCTGATCTTTATAACTACAGCCCCTAACTGGCTAATTCCTTTTTATCCTTTAAGGCTAAATTTGAACATCAGGTCTTCAACAAAGCATTCCCTGAGAACTCTAAGTGGGATCTCCTCCCCCTGTATCTGGTCTCACCATCCTCTGTCTCCTTCAGAGCATTGTTCACAATTATGCAACTGCTGCATGTAATTTTGTTTACTGTACATTTTCTTCACTAAATGTTAAGATATAAGAAAGGACAGACTATAGTAGTATTGTTTACCTTTGAATGTCCAGTGTCTCACATTAGGCTTTCAAAAGTACATTGTAATGAATGCACGAAAGACAAATAAATGGATAGATTCAAGAACTAGGCCAGTTATTTCCATTATTCAGCCTTCCTTGATGAATCTAATAAGTGGGTCTCCTTGGCATTCCGAAGTTCATGCAGGCTTAGTTCTTTACTCTTCTACTTTTTTATTTTATATGCCTTATTTTCCAACCAGCAAGTACCTCTACTACACTTATCTATTTTACTCAGCTTTGTATGTCTACAAAGCATTTTTCACAAAGTCCATTTTTTACTTTGTACCAAACCCAACATAAAAAAAAAATTCAATAAAGTCAAATGGAAGGCATTAAGAAAGGCAGAAAAGAAAGCAGGTGGGAAGAATAACATTCAGAACACAAAATTCATAAAACATGTCTTCACAATTCAGAATTATCAAGCATTTATGAGTTGCTACTTCATAATAGGAGCTGTTTAACATATTTTCAACTACAGTTTCATACTATAAAAAAATGATATTTTAATAATACAGCAACCAAAAGTATAGTATTGCTTTGTTTTGAAAATATATTCAAGAGTAGAAATTTTAATCATTATGTTGCTTAACTATTTCTATTTCATCTTTCAACATATCCAAGCTCACTTCAATCGTAATTTTCCCCCTTTTAACATCATTTTCTCCATAACTCACTTCCAAGAAAAAGAGAATTACAACACAAGTTATGGTAGTTAGAAATTATTGCCAGTTATCTGGAGATTATAATATAAAGTCCAGGAGCTCTTGGAAAGACATTTGAATTTAAGGGGAAATAAATAAAATCTGGAATCCCCAACCTCCACTGCCTCATCTTAATGATGTATCAATGAGGTGTTAACAGGTAGACTGGAAGGTGAGACTTTAACCTCATCCTTCATCTCTATTCCTTTCCTCTTTTTTTCCCTCCCTTTCAAAAAAAGGGACTAATAGGGTGAAAAACAAGTCTGCTCTTTTCTTTGGGATATATATGGAATTTTATTTTTCTTTGACCCTTTTTGCCCCACGTGTTGCCACTTGCAACATAAGCCAGTGGAACCCTCTTTCTCATGATCGATAGGACAAAAGTTAAAATTAAAAATTGGAAAAATGCACAAAGGAGTCTTGTTTTAGTCAGTTGTTTTTGTTTGTTTGTTTGTTTGTTTGTTTGTTTGTTTGTTTTGCTGCTGCAGTAGAAAGATCTGACCAGAACCATTGTAGAGGAGGAAAAGTTCATTTGGGGACTCACAGTTTTAGAGGTCTCAGTCCATAAGCAGCTGGCTCCATTCCTTGGGCCCCAAGATGAAGCCAAACAACATGGAGGATGAGTGTGGTGAAGAGAAGCAGCTTACATGATGATTAGGCAGCAGAGAGAGAGAGAGACTCCACTTGCCAAATACAAACATATACCCCAAAGCCATGCCCCTGATTATCCACCTCCTCCTGCCACACTTCACCTGTCTCCAGTTACCACTCAATTAATGCCATCAGGGATCAATTCACTGATTAGGTTAAGGTTCTCACAACCCAATCATTTCCCCTCTGAACCCTCTCACGTGTGAGTTCTGGGGGACACTCACATCCAAACCATAACAAGTCCTAAAATATTTATCTGTATTTTAAACCCTAATAGTAGGTTTAATTTCAAAAAAACAAAAATGAAAACTGTCCTCAAAATTTTGGATATTTTAGATAAGCTTAGACTTTGGGCTTTCTCTAGGTTGTTTTATTAAATGAGATAATGTATTTGAAACATTGAGTATGATGTCTTTCCCTTCCTGTATCAATATAGGTAGTTAAGTCATTTTTTAGTTCATAGAATCATGTTTACAGGTTTCTGCTCAGTCTAGTGAGACCTGTTTGGTTGAGTGGAGCTGGTCTACAAAGAGGAATCTAGCATCTTTAGATGCCTGCTCCTGGTTCCTAGCTACTAACAGTCAACTTATTTGCATTTCTGGTAACTGCCTGAAGTTTCCCACCTTCTGAGGACATATACTAAACACTACTAGAGCTAAGGGAGTGGAGGGAAGACTAGTGCAATACAAAGGTATATGACATAGCATTGTAACAGATGAAGATTCAGTAGATAGTTTTTGATCTTTCATTATGTTCAAGGTATTGGCAATTTCAATTTATTACTTTTAAACTTACAATCTAGTTTTTAAAGTGAGATATGTACAAACATATGACATGTATTTATAAAAATCTTGTATGCTAAGGAAGGCCAAAATGTGGGACTAAGAGGTAAGAGAAACTTTCTTAAAAACAAAAGTATTTAAATGACAAAATGACCTGCAAATGATGAAATTAATAGAATGGAGAGAAGGAACTAGAGTCAGCGCTCTCTATCCATGAATTTCACATCCATGGAGTGATTAAAGAATATCGTTGGGAAAAAAATTACATCTGTACTAGACATGTACAAACTTTTTTTTCTTATCCTTATCCCCCCCAAAAGAAATACAGCAAAACAACAATTTACATAGTAAATACATTGTATCAAGTGTGAAAAATAATCCGGAGATGATTTAAAGTATACAGGAAAATGTGTAAAAGTTATATGCAAAAACTAGGCCATTTCATATAAGGAACTTGAGCATCTATGGGTTTTGGTATTCTTTGAGGTTCCTGAAATCAATCCTCCACAGATACCAAGGAATGAATGCATTTTGAAACAAAGGTAATTTCTAACAATCTCCAATCATACTCATAGCAGCCATTTTACTTTTCCTACACTTAGTTCTAATCTTGCCTTAATTTTTTCGATGTCTATCACACTCACTACATTCTACTACATGTAATTTTGTTGTAAATTCTACTACATGTAAATTTGTTGTAAGACCTTTGATTTGGAATACATAAATCAAAAAATCAAACAGTACAATTTTTAATTATATTTAAAATGTGATTTAATTAATTTGGTTTATGAAGCAAGCAAATGATGTAATATCAAGAAATGATTTTTTAAAATATTGGTAACTTGTGCCTTTTACTAGATAAGAAATTTTCTAAAATAATTTTATTTGTTTGTTTTGTTTCCTCATGTAACTCACATTATTAAGATTATTCAGGAGGAAAGGGAATGGGTAGAAGAAATCCCAGCTATAAGCCTTCCAACTAACACTGTGTGAAAGGTCGTTAGAGCCTACCAACTGGATTAAGGATTGCCATTCAGCTATAGAGCCAGGAAGGAGCCCCAGCCAGCATGTAAGTTGGCAAAAAGTGAAGCCAAACTCAATTCACTACACATTTGCTGGAGGCAAAATATCTGGAAAGATTTTTCTACATTCAAAAATAAGTGAGCAGGAAAAAAAACAGGACCTATGATAATATGCTACAGAAACTGTAAAGGAAAATGTCATTCATACTACTTAGCTCAGTGAACATGATCTACTTATAGGAACCAAAATAAGATTTCAAAGGAAATGTTTTGGCATCTTCAAATGTCAAAAGACATTGGCCCAATAAAATAGGAGCCAAAAGCTAAAGAGAGAGATCAAACTCAATTAAAAAGACAATGGAATGAGTGAAAAGAAAGATGAATATGATAAATAGATATAACAAGGAAATTTGAAGAATAAAATAAAAATCTATACAGGAGACAACAAAGAGAGAAATTTACATTTCATAAAATCAGATCAGTGCTATTGAACGCAAACTAAGAATCCTTGGAACATGAAGAAAACTGTCTAAGAGATGGACCCAGTGAGATAAAAATGGGAAGTCAGAGAGAAAATAGCTGAACAGAAAGCTGTGATTGCCCTCCAGGAGAAAATCAGACTAACTGAATAATGGGAATAACTAAAGAAGCTTCCCATAAGTAAAAGAGACATATGCATCAGTAAGTACACGCTCACAGAAAGGTAATTTTCAAGTTAACAGAATAAAGAAAATCCACCAATTCCAGAAAAGAAAAATTAGGCTGCCCAAAAAGAAACACCTGTATCAGACTGGCTTCAAACTCCTTCCCTTCAGTGCTAGTACCCTTCAGCATATGACATTTCCAGACTTTTCAGGCAAAAATATGTGTCCTAGTAAGTCTGTACTCAGACAAATATGAAGGCAAAAAGATGACATTCTCAAGTATGAAGACATCTCCCCAAATATGTATATATAACACACACAAATAACATGTAATACATGACGATATATTTATAAATACACTACGTATGTGACTATTTTTTGATATGATAAATGTCATCAAGTTCAGTTAATGTCCTATATAAACAAGATAGCTGTTTTTATCATCTTTAGAGAGAATGAGATGAGCAAATTTTGGAGTTTTTCTGAGAAATTTCAAACACAGATATTTGAGGACAGCAATTTAAGAAAATAGATTACCTACAAAAAGAAGTCAACCTCTCCATTCTAATATAGGTAGTAACAGAAATTACTCTGAAAAAATCTTAAACATATGCTTACTTACAAACACAACAAACACAAGCATAAAAACAAATATATATATACATATTCATACAAAGACAATACAAATATATATATACATATGCATACAGATATGCACAAAAATATGCAAATAGCTTTTTGGTATTCTTTTAAAGAGAAGCCTAAGGAAGAGGTAAAACTACTGAAAATATGAATAAACATATATAAATTTTGTTTACCTGAGAGTAATAAAATAATGAATGGTTCTCTTGTACCAGTGTTCTAGATTTACCAAATTGCCTTCAATGAACATGTATCAATTTTTGTAATTAGCAAAAATGTAAATATTACACCAACATATCACTTAATATCTTAATGATCTTTTCTGTATAATGTCATACAGTTCACATGTACTTACTCTCATTTCATTCAATTGTTTCTTTAGTAATTCATTTGTTTATTACATAATAAATGTATATATACTAAGCACATTTCATGTGCTAGAAATGTATCAAAGTTCTAGTGTTAGAAAGAAGTGAAAAATAGTTCTTTCTCATAGACTATCCATTGTAATGCAATCTCCCAAACAGATAAATAATTATAATTTATGATGGAAAAATCCACTGTGTTATAAAGCTTCCTGAAGGAAGTAACATATAAACTGAAACCTGAAACACCTGAAGGATCAGCTGGAATTAGCCTTGACTTAGGAAAATATTTTCATTAAAAAAGAAAACACATAAAAATACTTATGTTGCTGTTCTCACACTGAAATATTCAAGTATGTTTCACTATTTATCATGTGCCACTCACTAAACATTGATTTTTAAATCTCTTTAATTATTTAATTGTTTAAGTAGATTACTGATAATAATGATGATTTGATTAATTTATTACAATGACTTTCACAAGTGTTGGTTTAGTTTCAACACTGTGATTCTATTTCACATTAGACTCTGGCTAAAATGGTAATGTTATAAGGAAAGAACTTATTTACATGGATAACATAGAGTATCTTAGTGTTTGGGAGAAAGAAGAATTTAGATTATCCGGCTGAGGTGTAAGATAAACCCAATCACATTATTTACATTAAGTTATTGTTTTGACGGATACCATTTGTTATAAACTAGCACAATCATCTTTCAGAAGCTCTCTTGTAAACCATGGCCAAACCTTGTGTTTGCAAGGAATAACTGAGTAGAAGAGATGAATTCAGCAGAGAAAATGAACACAGTGCCCTTTCCTTAATTTCCAGAACTTTCAATAAACAACATGCATGATCTTTAAGTAGAATTTTTAAAAGCACCTCTAAAATCGACTATTATTATCCATATTCAAACAGAATATAATATCCATATAGGAACATGGTAACCTGGCTATAATGCACTTATTCCTCATTTTCACTACAGTAGCTGCAGGACCCCATGTTCTTTTTGGGTTTCCTAGAAAGTCTCTCTCCAGACAGTGATGGCTCTCTGTGGGCCACCAGACACTGGCTACATCTTATGCTATGTTTGGGGCCCTACAGGAAATGGACTGGAGATTTCATCTTTCAACAACAGACTAACATATCCATCCTGGAACATTTCTTTGTTCTTTCAAAAAAAAGAGAGTTGTGTAGCTATTCCAGTTGGCTGCTAAAGATCCACATGGATGGTGAAGGTTCGAATGGCATACCATAAAACTTATGTGACTTTAGTGTTAAATAATGTTTTAGTTGTACCAAAAAATATAGGTCTTACAGAATAGATTTAAGCCAATTGCCTACTTTTATAACGTGTTTGTTTCCATTTCCTTGCTCTTCTTGAATGGAATAGCTATTGAGTGTGTGAGATAGTATGACTTGCCTTGAAAAAAAAAATTTACCCAAGAACACACTTGAATGTCACTTTGATCTTTTCTACATATGCACAACAAATAAATAATTAAAAGTCAAAAGAAAGAAGCTTAATGCTTAAAAATATATTGTTTTAAACATACTACAAATAAAAGTCTTCATATATATGTGTGTGTATAAATATTACATATATATACATAAATATATAATGTTATATATTGTCCTGGTTATATTATTATGTTTCTGGTCCACTTTTGGACCTGGATTCTTCTAAGGCCTACATAGCCTTTCCATTTAGAAACTTTTTTCTCAGACCTGCAGGATCTTGCTAATATTCAGAGATCTTCACTAATATCAAAGGAACATGTACACACTAGAGGAATGCAATGCATGTCAGGAAAGGTCACCTCCCCTAAACCATGGGAAGAAACCCTACCTATGGTATTTCAATAACAGCTAGAACCACAGGTATTAATATCAATAAAAAACTTTATAATTAAGCTCACTTTTCAATTAAATAAATTATTTTAGTCAATACAAATGGCACTATGATAGGGTGGCTGTTATTCTGTGTTCTCTGAAATGTTAAGGCTGAATAAAAGACACTTTCAGGAAAAAAAATTGAAAAGTATATAATCCTTAAAGATACTGTTCTTACTATATTAAAACAGGAATTTCAATATGAGCAAAATCTTTTTTGCTAGACATACAGGGCTAGCACTAGGCATGACTGAATTCCAAGGCTTCCATTAACACTAGGCTGCAGTTCTAGGTTGTCCAGGATATATGGGCAAGTTTGCTGTGCTTCCAGAAATAGAGGGATCAGATGGACTGGTTAATCTGGCAAAAGAAATATGAATACAGAAATACAGCCTACAGCTCCTAGCATGGAATGTTGTCTTAGGGTACAACACATTCTACAAAGTAGCTCCTATGCACACTTATTAAAAATGCCTATCACAATTAAATAACTTGGCCATTTCAGACATTGATTTTAACTGAAAGATGATATCAAGGCTTAGGAACATGACTTCCAAAAATGTATTTTATGTTTCAGAAGCATGAGGCCTGCAAATCTCTGAATCTGAAAAAAATGATTCAAAATTAAAATTAGGTGACCCATGAGGCCTTTGGGGAAGGGGTACACATGAATTATATCCTTGCTGCATCCAAATTGTGAGACTCTTAGGGCTACAGTATCTTTCATGTGATCAGCCACAGTTTGAGAGCATGGAACAATAATGAGGTACAGCAGAAGAACATGAATAATTTTCCACCCATAAGTTTGCAGCACAGTTCCTTTGCAGCGGAACTTGTACCCCATGACCACATTTTTTTTTAAACATGTGTTCCAGACTTGACCTTTCTCTGGCTTTAGAATTATCTAGCTTGCTTTCCTCTGTAGGCAGCTGTAGACAAAGGAAGAGATTGGTCAAAAAGCTCACCCAGAGGTACCATAGTAAATGGAACCTCTAACATACCAGGCACGGTTTGCCTTGGTGCTATTGGTTCCTATGAGTCACTTGTATGGGAAGTCAGCAAAAAAACATCAAATAAAACAACAAGAAGACAAACTGAGGAAAGAACACTCTTTAGAGTTAAATGAGGAAGGCAAATGTCATAAATTTCCTTGTGGCCAAATCCTAGAAGGAAAGATACTGAAGAATACTGCTAAAGAATGTTGTAGGGATTTTTATTTCCAAAAGGGACCCATGCACCTGTTGATGTATTTTCCAGGTCCTTGAATGATAGCAATTTATGAGGCTATTACTACTAAGCCCAAGATTTATCAGATGTGCTGTTTATCTTGTGGCCACTATAACCTCATAAAACTTGGGTTGCAATGGGTTAAAATGGAGCGTTCTACTATTGGAGTTATTCTGAGCATTTAAATCGGCTAATCCTACAAGACCGGTGCATTTCGCTTGCCTATTAGGGAGAGTCTTTAGGGATTCCTACCAGTTGCAGAGCCAGGCTGGAGGGGGCGGTCGGTTGCATGGTGCGATAAAATGGAGGCAGCGGGGGAAGAATGAGTCCTGGAGAGAAGACGATGTTTCTCTAATCCATCCATGCCAACCACAGCCAGCTGAGCCTGGCGCGCCGAGAGCGCACGTGTGTGCGGAGACTCTGGGAAGGGCTGCTGCAGAGAAAAGAACACAGTAGACAGAAACGTGAGACAAGCATCTAGGGAGACACTGAGAGCGACATGTCAACAAATTAAGTTCATCAGGTCAGAGACATAATAAACGGTGTGAAGGAAAAAGAAAAAAAAATAGAGAGAGAAAGGGAGAGAAAAAACAAAATCCAGTCAATAAATCCATTCAACAGATGTTTTCACACTGAAGGCCAGGGCCTGTCTGCCTGGCTCTGGAGAAGGTGATGGCAGGATGCTTGTCAGTTTGGACTGATTGAAAGACACAGACCTTTAACCCCAAGAGTAACATCGGCTTACTCAGTTTCCTACCTTGATATCAACGTTTTGAATACTGCCCCAGAATGGTTGCAGCACAAAAGTGGGAGAATAATTCAATTGCTTTCCAAATAAGGCTCAATTATGAAAATTCTATCTTGAATTTATTTCAGTGATATTGTTAATGAAATCGATTGGTGCCTCTAAAAATTACCAGTTAAATGGTTTTGACACCTTTCAATTTTCATATAATGGTGTAGAAAAATGAATTTTTCATGGTTTACAGGGTATAATCTCAACCCTATAATTTTTTTATATAATATTAGGTATATTCTATAAAAGTTTACAACACTTAATATTTTACAGAATATTAGGTATGTTAGGGATATAGTTTTTAATACTTCTAAAGTTAATCAAAGCTCCAAAGTTTAGAAGCTTCCAGAAAATTCACTTAAGTCTATTTCTCTGTCTTAAAAGAGACAATCTCTAAAACACAGTTGGCAGCTAATTTAACCATCAAAACTATGCAGTAATTATTTAATCTTTTACCAACAGGAATTCACAAACTTCATGCTGTTTTGCAAATATCTTTCCTAAGGAACATGGAAAGTGGCTGAACAGTGCTACAAAACATGATTATCACTTGCTATCAATAAGGATACTAAAGTTCCAAAAGGTTAACAAAATTTTTAAAATGCAAGTCTAATCCCTATAATTTGAAAAACGTGTATGTTGTTTTGCTTTGATCTGCCAGGCTAGCATTTACTTTTTCAGGACTTGATGCAAACTTCACTTTTCTTTCGGGTTAGGTTAGGTACTCCACTGCACTCAACATATCATACTTTCCCACACAAGGACTGACGAATCCTAAGTACATAAATCACTCACTAAGTAAGAAAGCGCACAAATCTACATATAACACAACTGTGCTCCATGCATAGTATGTGGTTTTGTCGTTATAGCTTTTTCTGTATATGACATGAATTAATGCTACACTTCAATGCATATTTGATGATGAATAAATATAACTTTTAAAATAGTTTTAGAATATAGGCAGAGATTTCTCAATTCAGAAAAAATATAAATCATTAAAAATTAACTTTAAAATTGATTATAATTAACATGTAGGTGGTTGCTTTAGTTTTGCTGAGCAGAATAATCATACCATCAATCAATTGGAAGGCACTGTCAGATGCTTATGCTTTGGTCATTTGTTTTGGTGATTAGGATGGCTTGGTCAGTGAGGTTTACAACACTTTTAATGCATTCCCAAGAGTTTAACATTTTTTTTTGTTTTCTTACGTATCTCTATGTTCAATGCCCTGAGAATATAGAAGTTCTGATTACGGGGAATATAAATATATACATATCACTTCAGGGCTTTCCAATCAGGAAAAGGAAGCTTTTCTGCATGTGATCTAAACTGTATAGTTAACTATTCAGATGTTCGCAATATTCTTTTCTTCTCATTCATCCTTCTGTAATCTTTTTAACTCTCAAAAGTTAAACCAATACAAAAGACTTCGAATGATCACTTTACTTAACCAGCCTTATTTCTTCCTTCAAGCATTCTCTTCCTAAAACCCTGGTGAAAGCCAAAAGTTGACACAAAGAAACTCTGATTGTCAGTCGAAGTTTGAAGAACCTTCTCTGCCTGTCATTTGAGCTCTCCTTGACCTGAGGCCAACCTACATTTTCAGACTTAGATCATCTTTCCCATTTCTAGATTCTAGCCAAAATACTACATTCCGTACCCAAGTACCATTCCCAGGACTGCCTATTTATGTTCATTGGCCCTGCATCCTTTTACCTTTCTGGGCCTTTTTCTCCAAAAAAACAATACTTTGCCTTTTATGTCCACATTTGGTTCATTATTATATATTGATTAGTATAATATTCATTTTTTCCTTCTGATTAATAAATTAAAATTTATAATGTATTGTGGGCCCCTAAAGTTACCATAGCCCTGGTCTGTTATGTCTAATGGGTCTATCGATCTCATTCATGCCTCTACCAGCCCATCCTTTCTGTAACACCCCTCTGCATGTGCCTAGAAAGCTCCATATTGATCACTGATAAATACCCACTAAGGTCCACTACAAATTCCAAATAGAGCCTTTTTTTTAGCACCCACCTAAGCCTTCTTTCTCTTTCCATTACATTCCCATCACACTTTGTTTTTCTCTGTGCTTTTCCCTGCCATAGTCTTACATATTTCAGTTGCTTCACGCACTCACTATTTCTTAAGCTCATACTTGTTCCAAACACTTTGCTAGTATGTTGAACTTTTTATGCTTATCGTCTAGTGAGGAGAAAGATACTAAATATTTATAAACATATATATTTATAAACATAAGGAATGCTGTATAGGAAAAATTCAGGATGTTTGAAAAACTCTTAAATAAAGCTGATGAAGAGGGTTCAAGAAACTTTCATCTAAGAAAGTAATATTCAGTTTGAAATGTGAAGGATAAATTAGAATTAGCCAGGTACAGAGTGGGAAGAAGCTTTACATACATTTTATGCATGTGTGGGTGGGTGCCCATGTGTGTGAAGTCATCTTTCCCTGTGTAATATTAAAAGCTTTTAGAAGCAAGGACTAGAGATAATTCATCTGTTGACTTGCTATGCTATATTTTATCTTTGTTTATGCTTTCTAGAAGCTAAATAATTATTTGTGCATTAAGACTATACAATAGATACTTATAAGTTAAAGGCCATTGTTCTTTAAATAACATTACCAACTTTTTTGTTGTTTTTCCAAACCAGGGATTGAACCCAGGCTTGCTTAACCACTGAGCCACATCCCCAGGCCTTTTTATATTTTCTTTAGAGGCAGGGTCTCACTGAGTTGCTAAGTGCCTCACTAAGTTGCTCAGGCAAGCTTTGAACTTGCAATCCTCCTGCCTCAGCCTCCCAAATCGCCAGGATTAGACGTGCACCATCGAGCCTGGCAGCATAACCAAATTTTAAACCAGGTATGGTGGCACACGCCTGTAATCCCAGTGGCTCAGGAGATTCAGGCAAGAGGATTACAAGTTCAAAGCCAGCCTAAGCAATTTAGTGAGGCACTAAGTAACTCAGTGACACCCGGTCTGTAAATAAAATATATATATATAAAAGGCTGGGGACATAGCTCAGTGGTTAAGTGCTCTGGGTTCAAATCCCAGTACAAAAGAACAAAACAGGGCTGGGTTGTAGCTCAATGGTAGAGTGCTTGCATCGCATGTGTGAGGCACTGAGTTGGTCCTCAGTACCATAAAAAATAAACAAATAAATAAATGTGTTCATCTACAACTAAAAAAATATTTTATAAAAAAAGAACAAAACAAAACCAAAAATGTAACCAAATTTTAGATGACTAAGATTACTAAATGTTTTCTCTCTTAATAAATAGTTCAATACCATTTGAATCATACTACTTACCAACCTTTTTTATTTAATAGTACCTATTTATGGCTTTTCTTTGGCTTCATAGAAACCCTATAAAATAATAGAGTAATAGTTTGCTAATTCATAAGCATGATATAAATATTATATACAAGAGTGTCCAACACGGAAAGCAATAACCTAATTATCCAGTGTCAACCATTAGGAACATGGCAACATAGGTAAGGACAAAAAATTACTTGTTTAAATAGTAGTTATTTATTTTTCACATGAAAGTATTAAGCTGATATCTGTTACACAAGAAGAAAACAGCAGATCCTATGCTGGGTTAGACAGATAGCAACAGGAGTTAAGCATGGCTCTTGATCTTAGGGACTGACACCCTAAGTTTGAACACTTTTCCCTAATTTCTAAGTTCCATGAGGATATGAGCTTTGTTTGTTATATATTCCCATGCACTTACTATATACACATAGTAAGTGTTAATAAATATTTGAATGTTGAATAAATAAATGAATAAAAAGAAGTAGCCATCCTTAAAATTTTACCATAAGAATAAGATAAAGCATATTAAAAGCAATCATAACAATAAAGAGTCAAGGAATGGCTGAGAAAAAATATGAGAAAGAGTCCAGACAAAACAATTGCAAAGGACCTGAAATTAGTTAGCACTGGTGCCAAGAGATAATGAAAGAAAAGTTCCGGTGATTTGAAGATTATTTTTCTTTGTACTTTCATGTGGTTTCCAAGTTTTCTGACTATCATATATGTTAAAACTTTAATTAAGAAAAATGGTAAATGTTATTTAATCTAAACAGCCCAACCTTTCAAACACTTCATTAGGACAGATTCATAATCATTATACATAGAAGCAGACATGGGTCAAAATGTTCAAACCTACTTCCAAAATAGGAATATTTCAGAAAGAAAACGTTGTTAGTTTTCCAAATTAGTTGACTGGAATCATGTACATTACAAATGAAGTATGGCTCTTAATGTACGGGGAGAGTTAGAACAATCTAGGAAGCCACAGTTAATACAGTGTGCATGAGTCACTACATTATCAGAAAATGCTTGGCCACTTTACTTCAAATGGGTCTCCTTCCTCATCAATAAAAAATATCCTTCTTGAGGATGAAAACTTAGATTACGTTTTTCTGTTCTAGCTGAATTTGAAGAGTTTCATTAAACTTATTTTTTTTCTACCTTAATAGGAGATAATTTTATCTAGGGTAATTAGGGGTACTTTTAAGTATGAACAAACATACATGTTTTTCTTGCATTGTCAGAAAATTAAATGTCAAATAATTGAGAACCTATGGTTATTAAAAATTGAATGTATACCCAAATTCACATTTCACTTATAGAGCACAATTAGAAAATGCGCCATGTCCTTTAAGTACATAGTAAGCATGTCCCATTCGCAGAACTTTTGATTAAAAATATTTTAAGTATACACATTGAGTCTATTTCTTTTGTATGTGTTAGTCTTTCTTTTTTCAGGAAATCTAACATAGGGCCTGATTTTGATTGGTTATTTTGCCAGAGTGTCATTTAGTTTTACTGGGATGTATAGTTCAACTTTTCCTTAAATGGAGTGGTCTAAATCTATTATGCCTAAACATCAATTGCCCCTTCTCACTGGTAAAAGCTAAAAAATTACTTTCACAGAAGAGTTATTTTACACCTACTTTATAAAATCCTCAATATTGCCTTGTAAACCTCAGTGTTGTTGTGGTCCCTGCCTTTCAATTGGCATAGAGCATTGGCAGTGCAATCTATTCAAAATGGGTAGAGAGAATTACAGAAGCTCTTTCTATGACAAGCACAATGTTCTTGCTGTAGAACAAAATATTTATTTGGGGATAGCTTGCTAATGGAGATTATGAGGTAATAAACTCCTCAGTTAAAAAGACTTCAGTGTTCTATTTTGCTTATGGTAATGGTGACTTTTGTTCTTTCTGTTTTGCTTCCTTGTTGCTCTTGCTCAGAAGTCTAGTTTATGGCTTCGGGGTTTTCACTTTGTACTGAGTGGTGGCATTCATTTCCAGACACGTGGATAGTTCCTTGTGGGCTATAATCAATATCATCATGCAACTTTAGCTGGAGCAAATAATAGAAATCATAATGTTTAATCTTTGAAATATACAAAATTATTTGTAATGGCTTCATAAAAGATAAAGCATAGAAGTAAAAGAAAAAAATAAGATCAGGGAAAAATAATTGGAGAAAAAAACAGTAGGTTTCCATTTTAAATTCTATTTCTAATGCCATTTCTTTAAAGAATGTGACCCTCTTTGTTTAGTATGAGTTTTCTTTTTGGTTCACAGTGTTTTTAATTTTAGAATTTTTGCTTTTACAAAAACCTTAAAATCCTAATTATCCAGGGCTGGGGTTTTGGCTCAGTGGTAGAGCGCTTGCCTCGCATGCGTGAGGCACCGGGTTCGACCCTCAGCACCACATAAAAACAAATAAATAAAATAGAGATATTGCGTCCATCTACAGCTAAAAAATTATTTTAAAAAATCCTAATTATCCCTAGAGGTTATCTTGTCAAATGTCAGGGGCATTTGCATATTTAAAGTCTTTGTATTACTCAGGATGAGTGTAGAAATCTTGGTTAATTTTAAACTTCCTGAAGCTAAACATCCGTGTTAATAATTTAAGAGTAGCTATTAAATAAATAGAAATAATGTGTCTAATTCTAAAGTAGACAAAAAAATTAAAAAATCAAAACCAAGAAACAAACCTAAAAATAAATGGAGAAAAAAACCTGAAGCATTGAAAAAGCTGTACAAAAATAAATCACAAAGTGAGATGCTAGAAGCAAATCCCCATATATCAGCAAGCACAGTTGATATGAATGCAATTCACCAGCTAGATGATGATGTCAGCCAAATTGATTTGGTAGAGCAATATTAAATTGAAAAGTTTTATGAAGAAATATCAGGCAAATACTAATATGATAAAGAAGCAAAATCCCTGTATAGTCACATTAAAAAGAGACAAAATAGACATTAAGGAAAAAAATTTTAGGGACCATAGAAGGATTTTTATAAAAAATATAAATATTCAATTAACAGCAGAAAACTTCTAAACTTGTCTGTTGCCTAATAACTTAAACTCAAAATGTAAAAATCAAATGGGCAGAACTATAGGGAAAAGCTGAAAAATCCACATTACAGAAGAGGTTTATGAAAAATTTATCACAAAACTACTTCATTCATAGAAGACTTGAATAACACAGTTCACTAGATTAAAGATATATTGAATTTGCAACCAATAAGCATATTCTTTCAAGCACATGAATAATTACCAAATTTACCACTGCAACAATGCAAGGGTTAATAAACTTAAGAGAATTAATATCTTTAATGGATTATTATTCAGCTTTACAAAGGAAGAAAATTCCAGAATTTTCTTGAAAACATTTAGGAGATTGTATATGTGTATATATATTTTTGGAGATATATATTTTTAGGAATAAAAAACAGGAGCAGAAAAATGGACAGATATTGTGCATATTTCAAATAATGAAATATTTCAAAAGCCAACAAATATGTTAATAGAAACAATCTCACTGGTAATCAGAAAATGCAAATTAAAACTGTCATGAAATACCATTTTGTACTGATCACATTGATCAGTAGATCAAGTCTGGCAATACCAAGCATTACTGAAAGATAACAGAGCAAGAGAGGTTCAGACTGCTTATAAGAGAGCAAACTAATTTAAAGAATAAGTCACTAATATTTAACAAAAATAAGGATGGATGGCAAACCACAGGAAAAACGATGAGCAAAAAAAGCAAAACAACGTTAATACTTAGGACAATTACTGAAGTTTTAAATCATACAAATTAATACCATATATTAAGGAAATGCATGTGTAAATATAACAAATAAACATGAATAAAAATAACGAAAAGATCTTAAAATGTAAGGGAAACACCCAGCAAATTCAGAAGACAAGGAATAGAAGGGACATGCACTAGGAGAGAGATATACAGAAAACCTCAGTTTTATTTGTAATGTTTGACTTCTGAGTCTTTATTTAAGAGTCTTCATTACTGCAGTATTTTTTCTCCATATAGGAATACATTTTTAACCAACTTTAAATGTTTACTATGTGTTTAAGTGGCAACAGCAAGACGGCTAAATGGATGCACACAGCACTCACCTGCTCCTCCACAAAGAACCAAAGCAACAGGTGTATAGCTGCATATTGAGGTGAGTGATCGTGGGAGAACACTAGAAATCAACAGGAGAAAAATGGAAACCTTGTAAGATCCAGGGATCTGGGATAACAGCAAGAAAAACATAATAACCTGGCACCTGCCACCCTGAATGCATAGCCAGGGAGAGGGAGTCTTCCATCTCCAGGGTTAGAAGTGAGAGTCCCAGAAAACTCTATCAACGCAGTTACTGGCAATCCTAGGCATTGGAAACTTTCACAAGACTCACAGAATTATAGCAAACTAGATAAGTAATCTGAAATCTGCCTAGTAGCCTGGCTTTGGAAAAGAAGTCTACATCACTTCTCAGTGAATCTTGAGAAGGGATTTACTGTCTGATTTTTTACTGCACTAGAAGTTAGAAACAACTTCATGTTCTCATCTCTGGGACCCCAGAGACATTCCTTTGCACTGACTCAATGGGTAGTTTCCTCACAAACAAAGTGTGGCTTAGTACAGTGACTCTGACACAAATCCGCAAAGAACCCTGCTCTACAGGGAATAGGTGTTTCCACACGGAGGGGAATGGAGGGTGTCACCTTAAAACACCCAAGAAAGGGGTCCTGCCCTCTGAGACCTTGAGGGTAGCCAGGCATGTGTGGTTTCATGTTGGTGCCAAGACTGAAGGCAGTCACCCAGGCAGTTCACACCACTCTTTCTCCCATCCCCACCCGTGGCATCTTTTACTAACAAAGCAAAAGAGAGGCCTGTGGTTCCAATGCTTTCCTGCCCATAGGTACATGCTGGGGTTCTCTGGAGCAATGCCAAGACTTTAGCTGCTGCGCACCCACTGTTTGCCCAGACTAAGAAGATCTGGAGAGACCTTTACCCAGTGACTGCTATGTTCTGCTCTTCCCTCAGCCCTCAAACACTTCAGCTGGGGGCAATTTTGCCTGGTTCTGACTGAAATCCACTCCTGCTCAATCACTAGATTGAGCTCCAGAGCTGAACCAAGGGGTTAAAAAAGCCCAGTCACTGCCCTGTCCCAGGTGCACGTGGCCAAAGGGGATCTGAGGTCCCACTTCTGGGCATGTATACCCACAGTAACAACAGAAAGGAACATCACAATTCTTGCTGACAACAAATCTACATGCGCCCCCAACACTGATCATTCAACAGCTTGTCTGACCTCATACTGCTGACAAAATTGGGTATGAGTACCACAAAGTTGATGCTGTGATTCCTGCCCCTGCCTTTCCTTGTGAAGTACCTGGGCCTGCAACAGTATCTAATCAGAGGACAAGTGCTTCAGGCTCCTCACCACTACTGGAATGGCCAGAGCCAGACCCCCTAACAAGTTACAGACCCAATATTAGCAGTATCCTGAAAAAGCCTCCATCGCTTGGTAGGTATCACCACGCCCATTATAGGAGCAGCCACATAGGCTACCACACACACTTCTCTCTGCAGCTTACCAGCCTGAACTACTAGAGTGCCCCACTTTCATGGGATCGGCAAAGACAGTTTTTCCAACTCTGACACATTATACAATGTGACCAAACTCACTAATCACAGACAAAGAAGCTATATGGAAATCACATTATGGTACCCAGCTAGAAATAATATTGCATATACTGATACCTCAAGACACATCTTTAGGAGAAAGCTGCCTAATATGAAGGCCCCAGTTGTGCAAATTTCAACAAAGGAACACAAAAAATATGAGAAATCAAGGTGACACAACGTCTCCTAAAGATCATAACTCTATTAAAAGACTCCAAAAATATCAAGATGAATGAAATGCCTGATAAAGACTTTAAAAGAATGAATTTTTAAAGGCTGAATGAGATCTAAGAGGATACAGATAAAGTTAAATGAAATTAGGGAAACAATTCAGGATGTGAATTAGAAATTCAGCAAAGAGAGAGATTTTGAAAAAGAACCAACCAGAAAACATGGAAATGAATAGCTCTATAAATCAAATAAAAAACTTAGATGAAAACCTCAACAAAAGACTAGATGAAATCAGAATAAAGGATATCAGAGCTTGAAGACAAGTATTTTGAAATATCACATTGACACAGTAAAAGCAAGGAAGGAAGGAAGCAAGGAAAGAAGAAATCAAAGAAAAGAAAAGAAACAGTAAAGAATGAAGACAGCATTCAGATCTTTGGGACACCATTAAATTATCAAACACTTATATTATTGATATATGTGAAGGTGATTATGATTTGGATATTAACTGTTGCCTGAATGCAACAATGTTCAGAGATGGGAATTTGCAGAAATTATTAGATCATTAGGCCTCTGAACTCATCAATGGATTGACCCATTGACAGGTTTGTAGATGATGGCATTATTGGTAGCTGGTGGAAACTGAAGGAGGTATGACCTAATTGGAAGGAGTGGATTCTTGGAATGAGGACTTGTGGATATAGTGATTATAAATCTATATGCACCTATGTCAGAGCACCCAATTTTAGACCTAAAGAGAGACATGCTCTGATATAATAATAGTGAGGTATTTCAGTACCCTACTCTCACAACTGATAGATCACCAGATCTAAACAAAACAAAATAAAAAGAGAAACAGAGTTAAACTATACTTCAGGTGAAATTGAGTTAACAGACATTTACTAAACATGGCATTTAACGGCTGCAGAATGCATATTCTTTTCATGAACACGTGGAACTTTCTCTAAGAATATGCCATGTGTTAGGCCACAAAATATATCTTACCAAATTTTTAAAAAATTGAAATCATGTCCTGTGTCTTTTCTGATCATAGTGGAACAAAATGAGAAGTCAATACAGAGAAACTTTAGCAATTATGTGAATACATGGAGTCTGAACAAAACACTTTTAAGCAACAGTGAGTCGTTGAGAAAGTCAGAAGGGAAATTTTAAAATACAACATACCCAAACCTGTGGTATACAAAGTTATAATAAGAGGGAACTTTATAGCAATGGGTGCCTACATCAAAAAAAAAAGAGAAAGATTTCAAAAGAAGCAATCTAATGATGCATCTTAAAGACTTAGAAAAGGAAGAATATATCTAACTCAAAATTAGTAGAAGGAAAGAAATAATACAAATCAGGGCAGAAATAAATGAAATAGAATCTTAAAAATAAATACAAAAGATCTATGAAACAAAAAGTTGGTTCTCTGAAAGATAAAAACATTGACAAAATTTTAGCTAAACTATTGTGTGTGTGTGTGTGAGAGAGAGAATCCTAATAAATAAAATAAGCAGATATCACAGCTAATACTATAGAAATCCAAAGCATCATTAAAAATTACTTTTGAAAAAATAACAATTGGAAAATCTAGAAGAAATGGACAAGCTTCTAAACAAATGATCTACCAAAATAGAACCAAGATGATATTTTTTAAAATCCTGAATAGGCCAATAACAAGTAATGAGATTGAATCAGTAATTGTCTCTCAATAAAGAAAAGTTCAGGAGTAGTTGCTTGCACTGCTCAATTTTACAAACTTTTAAAAAAGTTAACCACCATGGCTTCTCAGATTTCATAGAACTGAAAGGGAGGTATTTCTCTCAAACTTATTCTATAAGGCCAGCATTATCTTGCTACAAAACCTGGCAAGAATATAACAAAAGTACTATACACCAGTATCCCTGATGATTATAGCTGCAAACTTTTTTAAATGAAATAATTCCCAAATCAAATTCAACTGCACATCAAAAATATGTTATACCATGATCAAGTTGGTCTTATCCCAGGGATGTAAGGATGGTTCAAAATGCACAAATCAATAAACATAATATATCACATAAGTATAATGAAGAATAAAAATTACATGATCATCTCTATATTGATGCAGAAAAATCACTTGAAAAAATTCAACATCCCTTCAGGGTAAAAGACCTCAACAAATTACATATAGAAGGATCTTAGTACAACATAAAAATGATATATACAACAAACACATAACCTATATCATACCAAAAGGAAAAAACTAGAAGGTCAAGAATCTTGTTCCATTTTCACCACTCTTATTCAATACAGTACTATAAGTTTTATTCAGAGCAACTAGTCAAAAGGAAGAAATAAAAGGCATACAAAGAGGAAAAGAGGAAGTCAAATTATCTCTGTTTGCAGATCATATGATTCTATACGTAGAAAAATCTATAGACTCTACCAAAGGACATTAGAACTAAGAAAGAAATTCAGTAAAAAGCAGGAAATGAAATCAGTGTTCTAAAATCAGTTGTTCCTCCACATGCCAGTAATAAACCTATTGAGAAAGAAATCATTAAAATAATCTTATTCACAATAGCCACAAAATATAAATAAAATCCTTTTAATAAATTTAACTAAGGAAATGAACAACTTCTACAATGAAAAATACAAAACACTGAAGAAAGAAATTGAAGAGGACACTAAAAGGTGGGAAGACATTCCTTGCCCCATTCCTGGATTGGAAGAATTAATATTGTTAAAATATCCACACTACCCAAAGTGGTCTGCAGATTCAATTCATTTCCTATCAAAATACAATGATACTCTTCTTATCACTAGAACAAACAATCCTTAAATTCACATGGAAGCACAAAAGACCCTGAACAGCCAAAGCAATTTTGAGCAAAAAGAGCAAAGTTGGAGGCATCACAATACCTGATTTCAGACCTACCACAGAGCCATAAAAACAGACACAGGATGGCATTGGTATAAAAACAGAGCCAGAGACTAATGGAACAGAATAGAGAACCCAAGAATAAACTCACACAAAAGATTCTGGATAAAGGTACCAAAAATACACTGTGGACAAGGCATAATCTGTTCAACACACAGTGCCTGGAAAACTGGATGTCCATGTGCAGAAGGATGAAACTTGGCTTCATCTCAGCCCTGCACAAAATCAACTCAAAATGAATCAAAGACCATTACAGTATACTCCAAACTCTAAAAATACTAGAGGAAAACATAGTGGAACCACTTCAGTGTGTTGGTACACACAATTATTTTATGGATAGGACTCCAAAAGCACAGGAAACAATTAAAAATTGACAAATGGGGTTACATCAAACTAAAAATGTTTCTATACAGAAGAGAGAAAAGTTGACAGAGGGAAGAGACAGACAACCTATAGGATGAGAGAAAATATAAGTAATTTTTATTTATCTATTAGAGGGTTAATATCCAGAACATATAAAAAATTTAAAAGTAACCAAAAATCAACTAATCTAATTTAAAAACTGGGCAAATGATATGAATAGATACTTCAAAAAGAATAAATACAAATTACCAACAAATATATGAAAAATAAAAAAATTCTGAAAATCAGTAGTCATAAAGAAAATGCAAATTAAAATTACAATGAGGCCAGGCCTGGTGGCACATGCCCATAATCCCATCAACTCAGGAGTCTGAAGTAGGAGGATCACAAGTTCAAGACCAGTCTTAAATAAAAAGGACTGGGGATATAGCTCAGTGGTAAAGTATCCCTTAGTTCAATCCCTAATACCACACACACACACACACACACACACACACACACACACACTTACAAGGAAACCCTATCTAAACTCAGTTAGAATGCTAGAATGGCTATTAATATTTTTTTAAAAAGCAACTCTTATATACTCTTGGTGGGAATGTAAAATAATATAGCCATTATGAGAAACATTATGGAGTTTCCACAAAAACCTAAAAATAGAACTATCAGATAATCCAGCAATCCCACTTCTGGATATATATCCAAAGGAAATGAAGTCAGCATATAAAAGAGATACCCACATATCCCTGGTTCATTGTGGCACTATTTACAATAGCTGAGACATGGAATCAGCCTAGGTTCCCATCAACAGATGATTGCATCAGCAGATATAATATTATATGTACACAATGGAGTATTTTTCAGCTGTAAAGAAGTAGTGGGTTTAGCATGTAAAAAAATCACCAATACTATTTATAACTATTCCATATGCAAATAGTTCTGTTGAAAAAACTATACTTTTATAGAAGAAAACAAATAGTTTTGTATTTTGGAAAAATATAAGAAAATGAATGGGAGGAAAAAGGAATAAAGGAAAAAGAAGTAAAAATAGATGCAAAAAGAAAATAAAACTAAGTATGGAAATATATTTGTCTATCAAAAAGAAGCATGATAATCCATTATTAGGTAATATATTCATAATATATCTATTAATTTAAATAAAATATGCATTAATTTCACTCTTAGGTAAATGAACATAATAACACATACAATTACATAGATTTTTTTCCTTAGAATTTCAACATATTATCATTACCTTCAACTCATTGAGAAAACAATTAATGATACTGAAGGGACTGAGAAATTCCTGCAAAAGGATATTGATGGGAAACTTAAACTGAAGATTTGAAACAGAAGAAAAAACAAAGTATGCACATTTTAAGTATTTGTACATGCCAGTAGGTATAAGCCCATCTATCAGGGTACAGAAGAAAATATCAGAGCCTCTATTTGTATTTAATTTTTCAACAAAATTACAAGAAAGCAAATAAACTATAGTAATATTTGAAAGCTGGAAAGATGCTAGCATTTATGTCCATCTCCTACATCAGGGATCACATAGTATAAATTCTAAGGTGGGAAGATGAGCCCAATTTCCAAACTTCCGATGCAGTGACAATAATAGGGACAATGGAATGGAACTGAGATTCTAGAAATAAACACTTAGAACTGACTTGCAACTTTTTTTTTCTATTTTTGTGGTACCAGGGATTGAACCCAGGGGCACTCTCCTACTGAGCTACATCTTTAGCTTTTTTAATATCATTATTTACTTTGAGACAGGGTCTCACTAAATTGCCCACTGTTCTTGAAAGTCTGACTCAGCCTCCACAGTCACTGGGATTATGGCTGTGTACACCTGGTAAGAATTTTTAAAACACTTCCCCTATTACAGACATTTCAACAAATGCAACTGGGATAGCAAAAGAGCAAAACTGACCCTCCTCTTCACACCATGCACATAAATTAACTCCAAATGGGTGACAGAACTAAATGTAAATATCTAAAACTATAAAAGTGTCAAAAAGAAATAAGTAAACTAGACTTCACCAAAGTTAAACAAAATCTTTTGTGTTTCAAAGGACATCATCAAGTAAACTGAAAAGATAACTTACAAGTTAGGGAAAATATGTCTGATAAGAGACTTTTATCCAGAATATGTAGAGAATTTTCACAACTAAATAATCAATAATAAAAAAAGCAACCCAATTTAAAATGGGTAAGGTTCTGATCAGACATTTCTCTAAAAATGATAAGCACATGGAAAGACAAATATTAGCAATCAAAGTTTTGCAAATCGAAACCACGATGAGAGACATTCCATGAACTGGAACAGTACATGTTGAGGAAGATGTGGAGAAATTGGAACTTCTGATGAGAATGTAAAATGTTGCAGTCACTATGAAAAACAGTTTGCAGTTCCTTAAGATTTAACATAAAGTTATTATATGACTTGGGGATTTCAATAATAAGCACTTACTTAAAAATAAGTTTTCATAAAAAATACTTTTACATCGGTGTTCACAGTTGCACTATCCATGATAGTCCAAATTAGAAATCTAAATCTCCTTCAGTTGGTTAATGTATAAATAAAATATGGTACATCCACAGAATGGAATTCTACCCATCCATAAAAAGGAATGAAGCACTGATACATGCTACAACATGAATGAACCTTGAAAATGTGCTAAGTAAAAGAAGACAATCCCAAAAGACCACATGTCATATAATGTCATTTAGATGAAATATACCTAATAGACAAATTTATGGAGACTTAAAATAAGTTAATGATTATATATGGTTGTAGGTGTCTGTGTCATATTACTGCCAGTGGGTACAGAGTTTCTTCTGGGAGTGGTAAAAAGGTTCTAAAATCTCTGAAATCAACTGTGGAGATGGTTGCACAACTCTGTTGATGACACTGAAAATCATTGAACTGTATACAGCAATGAGTGAACTACATGATATGAATTATATCTTGATAACAAGTTGTCAAAAAATAACACTTTTCCATCACAGTAGAAAAAGTTTCTGTCCTATGAATTAAAAGTAAAATTTATTTTAAAATAATGTTTATTTCATTTTATCTCATCTTCATTCATTTCTACTTTATGTATATTTTGTAAGATAGAGAATATACTAATGTGGTTCAATTATGTAATTTTAAATGTTTTTATATTTATGTACATTTGTAATTATATATATGTATGTATATGTATATATGCTGAGCTAGTTTTGTTTGTGATAAAAAACATTATAGACCAATGCATATAAGTTGGAAGGTGAAGTGCTCCTTTTGTGTTAAGTAAAATTTTTGGAAGATAGAGGACACCTTTGACAACTATAAGGGTATTTATTTTTGCCCCTCCCACAGCAAAGGCAGCATTTCTGGATTTAGCTGTGCATGAGTGGTACATGGTACAGGAGGTTTGGGCTGATCAGCAACAGGATGCACTCACTGCTTTCTGCCAACCTTCCTTCCAGGGCCAAGTGCTGTTTCCCTGTAGCAGAAGTCAGAACTAAGGTAGATGAAATACTGCCCCCTATACACTCACTGGTCACTTCTAGTGAGGGCAGGTCCCTTCCTTCTTCTCACACATGACTCTTTGTCCAGCATATTTTTCATGCCAGCAAAGAAAACACACACACACATGCACACAAGTTAAAGCACTCAAGGGAAGTAAAATTTTGCATATCAGATATTATCCTCATATTCAGATCATGAGGAATCCATCAACAATGATAAAATTCACAAAGCAGAACTGTGATCCACTAAACACTGCAGAACTTTCAGCCATACCCTTGCCAGCAAAATCCGAGGGAAATGCATTCAAGAGCAGCCAGGGTTAACAAGTGAATGGTGTAGCAGTGTCGAGTTAAACCATGGTTCTGGCTGGAGGTTTAGGGTTTTTCACTAACTCTACAACTGTGAAGCTGAACCCACTTAATAACATTGTTCTTCGGATGAGCAGAATGTTGGTAAAAGTTACTACCTTTTGTACAGAGTTGATAAGTAGCTTCAGTACACTTGTAAATATTCCCAGATATAAGGGTTCCTTATATCTTTATTTCCAGATAAAACGGAAAGTAGATTAACAGTTTGGTTGCACTACGTTCTTACATCTGTGCAAGGATGCTTTAGAAATGTTTAAGATCCAGCCACTTTGGAGCACTTTTGGAAAATGACCCCTATAAATCAATGGAAACTGTACTCTGCAACTGAATACAAAAGAAACCACATTCAAAATTTGAAATTAAATAACTAGTCTACAATAAGCAATTTCTTTCACAATAGACAAGGTTTTAAAAAAGTTATATTTTTGTTCCTTCAATTGCTTTTCAGCTTCTACACTTTTACAATTGCCTGTAGAAAAAAAAATGTTCAAGAGAGCAGATTGAAATTATTTTAATTAGGTAACAGCCCAGAGGAAGATGAAATTTTACAATGGCCTAGACTAGCATTTTCTGTCTGGTTGGTAGCCAATGGACAGAACAGAATGAACAATAGGGCTCTGATCTAGAAATAATAGCCTGAAGATAAAGGAGGAAAAAGAGGGTTCGTTTGAATATGATGAATCTCTTGAGCATTTTCTTTATTCCTCCTGTTAAATAATTAGAATCCAGATATAAAATAACTCATAATTAGAGAGTTGACAAGCAATATAAATCATTGCTATTTAAGACACATAAATTGGATAGATTTATCTTGAATAGATGACCCAAGTCTAGGATCTGCAAAGAATTCTGGTGGATATAAAACTCTTGAAATTGGACTCAAAATTGTATGAAAATGTGAATTGTAAATTTTTCTTAAGTCCATTGCTTTCATCAAAGGAGTCTTTAATTTTTAAAAATAATATTATGAAGCACAACTCTAAGAAAAAATGGAGTAAGTGGGCATAACAATTGCCATTAATTACAACTTTTAGGTTGCTTTCTAAATGTAACAGTCTTAACCATGATAGGTTTTTCTTTATGAACTCATGGGTTCAGATATATCATAAGTCAGGTCAAGTAAGTAAAATAAGCACTCTTGCAGATTCAGCCATGGAGTTTTTATACACTTTCAGCCTGGGAGAATATTTTATTAAACTTAACATAAGAAAACCGCCTGTATTTCATCACCAGCCTCTAACTCCAATTGCTTGTGTGCACATTACCAAACATGTCAAACTTAAAAATAGGTTTGAATTTATTCCTGTTTTATTCTTTGTCTCAAAGCTCATGAGAATCAAAGGTAAGATATAAATATTCCAAGTTTCTTTTGTTACTGAACTAGAAGCTAATTGCTGATAGAACCTTGCTAAAATATTAGGATAATGAGATGGGGGAACAGATATTGATTAATCTTTAATCTGCAGGTAGTTTGGTATTTGACCACAAACATCCTGTAAAAAAAGAACATTTTCATCTCAAAATAGACAAGTGATTCAGAACACACCCAGCTTAACCTGTAGCATACGAAATATCTTAGAATAAAAGCTTATCAAGTTGAAAATTGGATATTTAAAAATAAGTACATCTGCTAAGATGAATGTAACATACAATAACTCAAATACTCATTTAATATTTGAAAGGAAGCTTTTCTGAAGTTATTTCCTCAAACTTAAAAATAATGATCACAATTAGACATTTGGATTTAAAACAATTATGTAGTTATTTGACTTTAGTGGAATTAATTTATTAGCTCATTCATTTTATATATTGTGTTAGAAACTAGAAGATACAAAAAATGAACAAAACAAATACAGTCATTCCTCTGTAGGGAGTTTAAAAATCTCTCGAGGGAGAAAAATACTCATCAAATTTCCACATGAACGAATATGAAGGAGTAACTGAGGAAAAAACTACAAATGGAAGGCAAACTGTTCTAACTTAAGAGCAGTCAAGAAAAACTCTGAGGAAGTGATATTTGATCCCAAAAGTGAAGGATAAGAAGGATTTGAGTTGGCCAAGAGAAGGGAAGAATGTCCATGTAGAGAGAACAGCATGTGCAAAGCCACTTTGGGGGTAGGACACCTTAACTACTATGGACACAGGCAGCTCAGCAAGGCTGTCACACTGAGAGGGATCTGTGGCTCCAGCTGAGCCTGAAGAAGTAATAGGAGGAGACCATGCAGTATTTGCATCCTGTTTAAAAGGCTGAATTTTTTTTTTTTTTTTTTGGTACTGAGGATTGAACTCAGGAGTACTTTACTACTGAACCACACCCCCAGCCCTATTTGGTGTTTTATGTAGAGACAGGGTCTCACAGAGTTGCTTAGCACCTCGCCATTGCTGAGGCTGGCTTTGAACTTGCAATTCTCCTGTCTTAGCCTCCCAAAGTGCTGAGATTACAGGCTTTCACCACCATGCCCAGCTAAAAGGCTGAATATTAATCCTAGGAGCTATGGCAATTCAATGAACAGTTTTAGTCCAGGAGTTTAGGTCTGGAAATTAGGTAGTAAACAGAGTTGGTAAGAACAGATTTATATTTTGAAATGATCACACCAGCAGAAAAATAACCCATATTTTATATAGAGTAGGTAACTTAATCATAATATGTCTTCTTAAATAATTTGAAGTTATTTTTAAAAAAGCATAAGATTCGGAAAACAAAACAAAATAACAAAACAAAATCCTCCTGAGTTTATACTCCAGTGCTAACATCTTAGTAATATGTAAATTAGAGAAAATATACTTAGGCACTCAAAGATCTTTGTAAAATGAAGTGATAATTTGTATATGACAGTATCTTTAGGAATAAGTGTCTTCTCTGAAAAAGTATTAACCTAATAAGGATTACTATTTAAACTTGAGCAGTATTATGTATTCCTCCATATAAGAAAATTAATCATTAATAATATATCATTATCAGTGAATTATTTCTTCAAACTCACATTGACTATAATAGCACAATGCATTATAACTGGTTGGTTTGTGCCATTTTCTATCATCTTCTTGGTCTCCAAGACTGATATGTCAGTTCTAAGTGTTGTTTCACAGTGTTGCCCAGATCCGTAAGCAGCTAATATGGGCCTCTGAGCTGCCAGCCTTGTTTAGGAACATGTCCAGAACTAGACACATATTTGTATATATTACAATATTATAATATTTTATTATACTATACTAAGATTTTTATATTGATAAAATTTCTTGTCTTAATGTCCTATATAGTTATCCAGATCACAAAACAAAATTCTCTATTATGTTGTCTTTATCTTTTTCAAAAAATTAGTTTTGACAAGTAAGAACTGCATATTGATGGCATATAATATGATGTTTTGCTAAATGTATACATTATGGTACGGTCGAATCAAGCCAGTTAACAGATACATCCTCACATACTTCTTGATTTATGTTTCTATTCTTCATATATATTCTAATGGTCCTTATATTAAGCCTCATGGGTCAATAATTTTGTTTTATCAACTACCCTTTAATACTTATTATCAAACTATTATCCTAACAGCATAGTTTAAATAAATCATGGCCCACAGCAATTAGATTGTGCTAAATGGTCTCACTTGTTTACATGAATCTCTCACATCTATCGATAGCCAAATTTCCTTTTATTCTACTTACATCTTACAATTATTTATAGCAGTTACTGCCACTGAATGGGCACTTGGTACTCTTTAGTCTTGTCATACACCTTGTATCACTTCAGTGTCTAGTTAGATTAACTTCAGCTACTTCATTTTAGTCATGCTCATCAAATGGAATAAAGAATAAATGGAAATCGTAAGATTATTAGACAATGCTTAACAACTTAGCTTAAGGTCTTGTCTGGTATTATTTTAGTATGACAGATTCAGTTCTAAATAGAATCTGTTGAAACATAGTAAATCTCACTAAAATACTTTCCCGACTTAACATGAATAAACTTTTCAATTTAAATGCCAATTCATTGGAATAAAGGGAAGGGAGTGGGAATAGGAATAGAAAAGACAGGGCAATGAATCCGATATAACTTTCTAATGTACATATATGAATACACCACAGTGAATCTCCACATCATGGGCATCCACAAGATTGGGATTTTTTTTAAATATTTTTTTTAGTTGTAGATGGATACAATATCTTTATTTTATTTATTTTTATGTGGTGCTGAGGATCGAATCCAGTGCCTCACACATGCGAGGCGGGCGCTATACCACTGAGCCACAATCCCAGTCCAAGATTGGGATCTTAATTAGCATAAGATACGTTCCATGTTTGCATAAATATATCAACATAGATTCTACTGTCAGGTATAACTAAAAAGAACAAATAAAAAAAATAAAAAAGAATTGTCTTTATAATTTTGGGGGAATGATCTCAAAGCTATGCTGAATAAAAACTATAGATCCAGAATGTACAAACTTTGCACTATTTATTTTGAGAATAGTATAAATGCTCAGGGGAAAATGAAAATATGAAATAGGGAAGAATAAACCTCATGAAATAAAAGTCAATTTCATCTCCCTAAATAATACAAAATATTGTTACACACATACTATGATTTGTAAAATACTGAAAAATGCTGTTAAAAATTATATTTAAAATATAACCCCAAAATGTATAATAAATATGAAAAAGCTATTAAAATCAATTATATTTAATTATCACCAAGCTCAATTTTATGTATAACCTATCCATGAATCTACAATACCTAGTGTGTACTGTATTATTTTCCCTCTGCTTGGTTCTTTAGTTATTTTTTCACCATTTGAATAAACTGAAACAGTTGTCATGAACATTCTTGGATGGTAAAAAATCTTATTGTTAGTTATACTTGGGAGACTTTAAACCATGCATTTAATAAATAGTGGCTAAATTAACAAGAATAAACATTATTGGAAATGTGCAGAATAGGTAAATATGGCATTCCACAACAGCTCAGTGGGCAACTATTTGTTTTACAATAATTCTGCATGCCAGAATATATTCTTTTTCTAGAACATGAGGTTTGAAATAAGGTTTGTGGAGGAGATTGTTGCAATAGATGTAAGAGGAGGAAAAAATCCAAAATGTCTAGTTAATAAAACCTTGTCAACCACATTTAGAAGCTATAACTTCAGCCTGAAGACAATAAGTCACTGATATGTTCAAAGGAATGGAAGAACACCATTACAGTCACATTTAAGGAGGACTTAGGGTGCCTCAGTTTAGTTAAATTGGGATTTGAAATTGGTGAACAATGACTAGTGGGTGAATGGGGAAGCCACATGTCCTTCATCCTGTTTGTGTGCCCTCTATATCCACTGGGCATTTGCATTGGTTGATATGAGTTCCATTTGTGTTTGCTTAGTTGATTGTTTTTACTGAAAGAAAAGGGAGGAATTCTGGTGATAAATAAGAGAAGAGATAGGAAAATATAGGGAATAAAGAACAGCAAATATGCCTGGCATGGTGGCACATGACTGTAATCCCAGTGGCTCGGAAGGCTGGGGCAAGAGGATTGTGAGTTCAGCCAGCCTCAAAAAAAGCAAGGCGCTAAGCAACTCAGTGAGACCCTGTCTCTAAATAAAATACAAAATAGGGATGGGGATGTTGCTCAGTACTTGAGTACCCCTGAGTTCAATCGCCAGTACCAAAAAATATATATATATTATGCTTGCAGGTACAAGGTGAAACATCTGTTTTCATATGAGATTTAGAGCTCAAGCACCATTCTTTTGGCCTTGGGTGGCAAAATGGAACAGAGTTTGAATGTCTTTTCATTTCCGACAGAAAACATCATCAGGGACTCAAGGGAAGAAGGGTCACATTGGCACTCTGAAGATGGCAAAGTTCTGAGAACCTGAGAGGCAGCAACTCTAGTGTGGACAGGAGTGGTGGGTGTTGCAGATCACAACACATATCAATGGCTCTCAAGGGAGCGCAGTCTCACTTGTGAGACTCCAAGGAACACCCAGAAGTCCCTGAGGGGAAGTGATACAGGCTCTTATTCTAGAGTTATGCTGTAAGGGACTATTCCGACACCAAGAGTTTGGAAATTGATAGTAATATGAACTTCCTTACAACCACCAACCAACCACTAGAGTTACAAATAAACCCAGAAGTCAGATTCACAGAAACAGGCAGGAGATTCTACAGCAATCCAGTTGACTAAAGTCAGTTCAGGGTTGTGGCTGTGGGTTGGAAAGAGGAAGATGGGCCCATGGGATGGTTAGAAGACAGAATGAGCATGACTTGTTGAATTAGGAAGATGTTCTCTCTACCTGAGGGCAATGAACAGCAATGACAGAAAAGTTACTTAAAGTCTTTAAGTCTCAGTTGTTCCATATTCTTGAATTTGTTAATTTTTAATAACAGTATCTGTTATATAGAAATTTTTGTCAAAATTAAATGAGACGATAAACAGTGTGAAGCATGTTTTATGCACTCAGACATACTAACAATTACTACTACACTTGCAGAGAATATTCAAACTGTAAGAAGCCAATTATTAATTTTAGGAAGTTGTTTGTACTATAGGCAAATTTGAAATGTATTACATCACGTATGATTGCTAGTTTAAAAGTTATGTTTATTTACATGTATAAATATGCACATATGTACAACTGGCTAATTTTTATAATCCAATGGTTAAGCAAATGTCCCACGTTGACTTTTTCTCTATTCCACATGCTCTTTGTTGTTATATGAATTCAAGTACTTTCCTTACTAGGGGCATAGCACAGAAAATTTCACTTTGCTTAGTTTATCAAAGAGCATTTGATGTACTTTCAGCTCTGAGATATGAATGCCAGCCATCTGTTAGATGAGCAGATGTATTAACATAGACACTATGCCCAATATGTTGAATTTTGATGAGCTAATATTCTGAATATTTAATCTCCTTTGGACTTTGATTATGCATAATTTATTACCAGGTTATGTACATGTGTGTGTTATGTATATAAGTGTGTGTATTTACGTACCCATATGTATATGTGTGCATGTGTGTGTGTAATGATGCAAACAATTATTTTTAAGTAAGATTGTAAGCTTGGATTCAAGATAACCAATAATTAAACAGATATAAAAGCAACTGAAGAAGAATCATTAACAAATTGTGATCACAAATATTCAAAGTCCCTCTTTCCCAATATTTCTCAAGAGAGATTATTGTCTAGTTGAGACACACCTGGGAAAACCTTAAGTCTGGGGGTAGAGTGAGTAATAGAATCACTGAACAAGAAAGGAGCTCAGTTACTTGGACTATGATCCCTTAAGTTCCATAATTTAATTCTAAACCCATGAAGGAGAAGAATATGCCTATTTTTTCACAATAATATTTCCCAATGACAGACAGAAATATTGTACTGTTCAATCAACATTTATTGAATAGATTATTTAAATTTTAATATTTGATCTTTCAAAAACTCTATGTCCTTAAATTTTTGTCTAGTTTAAACAATTGTTATAATTGAACATGTTTTACCAATATGAAAATCAAGTTTACTAATGTGAATGAGACTTAAGACACGGAGCAATTAAGCATCTGAATTCAAAACAAAGCCCAGTGTTTTTTATACTTTTGGGGAGTCTGTTTTAACAGTCATGTTATTCTCAGAATAATATTTCAAATCACATTCAGTTTTCCCTTGGTATCCAAGGGGGATTTGTTCCAGGAACCCCTGCAGATACCAACATCCAATGATACCAAGTCTGTCATATGAAGAGGAAGGAGTAGTATTTGCCTATACCCTTCATGCATCCTCCTGTATACTTTAAATCATCTCTACATTACTTATAATTCCTAATACAATGCAAATGCGATGTACAGAGTTGCTGTATATAGTTGCTACACTGTATTGTTTACTCAATCATAAGAAAACAAGTCTATACATGCTTAGTGGAAATATTTTTTTCCTGAATATTTTTTGATCTGAGTTTTGTTGAATCCATAGAAGTGAAACTCATGGATGTAGAGGGCCAAGTGTATATACAGAAGGTGTACATATGCATACATGCATGTGAGTGAGTGTGTGTGGAAAGAAAGAGTGAGGAAGAAGGAGAGAGAGGTATTTAATCTGCATAGCTGTTTTAGTTTGCTTTTGCAGGAGTTTCTTCAAACCACATAGGACTGGAAGCTGTGCTTTCACTACCCCGTGGCCACATTAACTGGGAGAGTCTGTGGAGACATCAGCTGCACTACATCTTCAATCTACCCCTGGTACTTTCATCCTAGAATATTACCTTCCAATACTCATACATCATTAAAGTTTTCTCATTCCCTGATTCCCATTACTTGAAATTGTAGACCTCATGTGATTTCCATTCCTTTCAATCCTCTTTGGGCTTTATTTCTGTACCCTTCTAGCATAAACTCCATTGCTTCTCACTTCAGGCACTCAAAACAATAATAATGTTTTTCAGGATCTTTTATATAGAAAGTCCATATAAATAGTCTTGTTTCTGCACAATCTGCAACCTTTTTAACCAGTCTTACTATTTGTTTTGTCTATTTTGAAACTACAATTGCAACCTGCACTAAAGAAAGCCATGTGACTACACAAATAGGTACCTTCCATTAAAAATTCAGTCTTTAGACTTAGCTGGCCTCCTAAGGCAGCTGGGAAATCTGTGTGTCCCAAGTCCCTTTCCTCCCTCCTCCTTAGCATCCCTTCTGAATCCCAATCATTCTCAGTAAACCCTTGACCCCACTCAGCAAATGACCTCACCTTCTACTGCACAAAGGAAATAGAGGCCAACAGACAGCAACTCCCTCAACTTCCTGCCCCCCTCCTCTATACTCTTATCAGCAACCACATCCATCCTTACGTCTTTTCCTCATTTTTCAGTTGAAGCGATGTCTCTCTTCTTGGCCAAGGCTAATCCTACCACCTGTGATCTGGATTCCATCCCTCCAGCTCCCTCAGGGAGGTGCTCCATCAATCACCCAAGCTCCTGTATCTTCAGCCTCTCAAGGTGCGACAGATCCCTCCCTCAACACACAAAAATGTTCTCATTGCTTCCAAGTCAAATACAGACACACATGTGCACACGGGCACACACACACACACACACACACACAAACTCACTCCTTTTCTCCTCTCTGCCAAAACTTCTTCTGTTCTTTCTCAGCCAAGCTTTTTTTTTTTTTTTTAAGTTTTATTCTGGTTTCAAGAGTAACACATGCTTTATTTTCAGACATTTTATCTGGAGATTAATTTTCAAAGAAGAAAAAGATAATTGCGAATAGTATCTACCCTGCAAGGATGCCAACTATGAATATTTAGTATTTAGGATTATTTCAGTTTTCTTTATCCTGCCTATAAAAAATGATGGTATCATATTGTGCAACAGTTTGCATCTTCATATTTTCCCATACTGGCACCTTTTCTCTATAGCCTTAAGTTCCCTTCAAAAATATTTCTGAGTTATTAATGATTCACTATATTTGTAACAATTTAAATACCTTCTTCATTAAATTGTTAGACTATCTTCAATGTATCTCTTCTATAAATAATCATAAACACACTTCCTGAAAACAAATCCATACTTCTCCTCTCCTCTCACTAACTTCTCTGCGTAGGACAATCTACTGTCTATCACTTCTAAGAGCTCTGTCACTTGAGATTTCTCTCACTAAAGTTACTCCTGACCTCTTTCCAAAGTTAAAGAGAAGTTGAGTTTACTCACTCAGCTTCTCTGAGGTATCTGAAGTCATCTTAATGCCAACTCCCTGCTTTCTGCCCTTCTATGTCCTTCTTATCTCCTCCACAGGCTTTTCTTCCTGGGCTTACATTTGACCTTTGGCTTCTCTAGCTCTTGGCTCCATTTCTATACTTTCTCCCTGGGAAGAACCAATGCCTCTTATTGCTGTGCTGCTGGCACCCAAGCTGCAAACCCAGGCGATGTTAGCTTCCCCAAGGAGCTGTCTCTGCCTCTCAGTTTTGCACTCTAAATTGTTCTTCCATTTGCAAGCCATCACGGTATCCTATAAGTAATCCTAGCATGGCATGCCTAACTTTCCAGTAAACTGTTGGTGGACTTGCTCTTTTTCTCTTTCCAGGCTTCTCTAACACTATTGAGATTCTAGTCCAAATAATTATTTTTAGTGTGGCTCTGTCCTGTGTTATGTAGGATGTTTTAGTATCTTCCTTTATTGCTACCCACTAGATGCCAGTAGAAACCTGCACCAACTGTTATAATAAAAAATGTCTCTAGACATTATTAAATGTTCCTCGGAGACAAAATCTTCCCAGCTGAGTGAGCACTACTGTGTCACACTGTGAGTTTTGCAAGGCTGGGACTTGTGTATTCATCACTTCTTTCTCAGCATCCAATCTGGTGTCTTGCATATAAATGATATCTAATAAAGAAATGGGACAAATATAAGACAAAGCTGGGAAAAATTAGTGGGAACAGGTTTAGTTTTATAAAGAGATTCAATTTTTATTGTCAATTAAGCAAATATTATATTACTAATAAATTTCCTTGACTCATGGTAGGTATTAAAAATCAATGAAATCCTTAACCTCAAGGAGCTTCAGTTTTTTAGGAAAAAAATGAATCAAACAAACAATCAGCATGCACATGGAAACTTAATTACACAAATGAAATGTTAGGGTTTGCTATGACAATTTGGAAATTTCCTTGCTGCTCAGAAAGGTAAAAAAAAAAAAGTAAACTTTCAGAGGCAAAAGACATTTTACCACATGTGAACAAAAGACCTGGTTGGTATAAAGGTAAGTAGGGTAGTTTTCAGTCTTATGGGGAAATACTAGGGAAAGGTTTCAAATATATGCCTCAGTCTCGGAATCTTCAAGGACACAAGTTTACCCAGATATCAAGGAGAATATTCCTTTCAACTATAGCATTAATTTAGTAACCCAGTATGTTCCTGGTTTGCTCCAGTGAAACATATCCTAATGCCTAGAGGCCTAGGACATTTTAAATTAATTCAACTCAGTTCATAGGCATAAATATGAGTGTTCAATCACTGGATAGTAGATGGGGACCCACTTAAATGTGAGCTAATGGGTGGAATCCAGGCTGCATACTTTATCTCAGTGGGGTCAAGTGGGGGCAAGATTTGGCACCACATGGGGCATAGGACAATATTTAGAGGCATTTTTGTTATACAGACTGGTAAGGGGACAGAAAAGGGGTGTTACTGACATCTATGATGTAGAGGGTGGAAATGCTGCTAAAATACTACTACACAGGAAACCCCCCACAACAAAGTATTAATGGGCTGACATTTTGGAATTCCAACAGAGCTGAGTTTGGGAAACTCTGCTCTAACCCATACTTACAGATCCACAACACAAATTACTACATTAAGGGATCCCAAAGTCTTATAGTTCAGTCACTCTCCATTTAATGTCTTTAAATACCAGATCTCACCAGATTATTTTATCATGAACCATGATAATACATTAAATATATTGGATAAAACATATTTAATGAAATAAAGGTATATTGTAAAAATAATTTTACTTATCTCTTTTTATTATTTAATGTGATTACTAGAGAATTTAAAAATCACACATTTGTCTCACATTATATTTCTGTTGGACAGAACTGGACCACACAATTTTTTACACTAATAAAATATTCCATTTTCTATAAAATGTTAAAATCCTGTTTTAACCAGCAGCAATTAATATTTTACTTATCTTTCCCCTTTTTTCTTATTATATTTTAATTCAATATTTAACTACTGGTCATAACTAGTCTATATCACCTCTTTTTTTAAAAAATTCTTCATCTTTTTAAACTTAAAAAAATTCATTGTTATTCATAAGGGAATACCTCTTCTGTTCTTCAGATGTCCAAAGTCACATTTACTTTTTCATCAGGTATTGAAATCATTAGTATGTTAAAATTTCAAATTTTTGACTTTATCCTTGCTTCAAATCCTATATTTATCGCATTTTTGAAACATTAAAGGGAAAAGAATATCAAGGCGAAAGCAGATGAGAAGGCCATTCAAGTCTGTCCATATGGCTACCAATGAGAATGTGTCAGTCATTTGAGGAGATTCCAGATACACAGATTTAGTTAAGTAATTAGAAACACTTAAAGTTTTTGGAAGAAAAATGGAATTCAATAAGGGCTTTCCACAGTACATGAAGAATGTTGAGACTTGAAGTCACAAAAGTTAAGGAGAAGCCCACAATATTTCTAGTATTTCTAAACAAAGTCTCCTGTCCTCCAAAGTTAGGAAGTCATAGAGGAAGATGCATGGAAACAGACGGAGGAGTGGTATATGAGCTGAAATGTTAAGAATCTAAGACTTTCTTGATCTGTGCAAGCCAAGTAAAACCTTGCCAAGGACACGTTTGCAGGCAGGCCAGGCAGAATGTCTGCATGTCATTGGGCCTTCCTGATAGCAAAGACCTCCCTGGGCCCTGGGGATCTAACAGAGGACACCTTCAGGGTAGAAGCAGATATGCTCTGTTTTGAAGAGCTGTTTTTGACAATTTTTCTCCAAGCCACCCTCCTCCTCCAGTCCAGAGTTGCAGGAATGCTACATTTGTTAAGGCAGGACAAGGTCAGAGCTTGGCCTAGGATTTGGTTGTGGAAACTCAAAAAAAGGAAGTGCCTAAAATTAGTAATGGACTGAATGTGTGCCTGTGTTGTGGAGCAAAGGAATAAAATGAGGAGCAACCCCAGATCACACCAGCATTGTTCTGCTGCAAGCAACAGGAATGTGAGGTGCCCAGGGCGTTGGGAGGAGAAGGGAGCCTGTCAGCATATTCTTTCCTTTTGTTTTCAGACTTTTTTGCTGATCCCTCTCCACTGTTTTCTATCCAACTCTTCCAATTTGGTATCCTTTGGAAATATGCAATAATGCCTCATGTATTGATTCACTATGTCTAAGTAAAATGAGTAATTCAAACCATGTTTGCTCTAACATATTTTTGTCTTCTTAAAAATCAGTTATTAATTTGCACAATCAAAAATTTAGCAATAAGTTTTTGCTGCTATTGCTACTTTTGATGTATTTTCTTTAATTACAAAAATTAATAATTTGGTGGAACTGTGCTTTTGGGTATGTAAATATCTCTAACAATTTGATGGAAATAGGAAGTTGGGAATACAATTATATTATAGCTTAAAAATGCATCAATACTTTGAATGCTTTGATTTCCTCTGAGGTTCTGTTCAAAAATAAAATACATTTAAAGTATTGTTTTATGTACAATAAACATGAGGAAATAAGAATTGTTTATTTTTTAAGGAAAAAATATAGTATTATAATATAAGTACTATAATATATTTTTATGTATGTAATATAAAAATATAGCTTTTGTTTTCTTTGATTAGATTTGTGGAGTTTTAGAAAAGAATAAAATGTAAGAGATTGTGAAGGTCATTGAAACATGTTATTTACCATAAAGTACTTAATATTTTCTTGAATTATTATAGTATTTTTACTTCACATGGAATAAGTTTTGGATTCTTACAGTATGTGCGGAGTTCAAAATATGCAGTTGTCATTCAAGTGGAAAAGTCTAGGATTCCTATGGGATGGGAGGAGACAAAAGATGCAACTCCTTTACTCTTGCAGCAGGAAATCCATGCCTGACGGGGATGTTTGAAGTTGGGCAATGTTTAGCTTACTAAATGTTAAGACAAAACCACAGTTTGGTTGCAAACAGGAAAGTATGGGCAGAGATTTTTGATAAATGTCAGAGTGAAACATTAATTCTAATTGTTCTGTGAAGTTGCCCTTGATTCGTGACAGGTTTGTTACTACGCAGATTTCCCAGCTGCCACCTCCCATGCAGGGACTTCACCCTGTGACGTTACCCAGACACACCCTCTTCTTCATCTCACCTCTTTAGTCCTAATTACCTTGTCCCTGGATTCTCTCAGGATAGCATTACTGTTGTCCTAATGCATTTTTTATTCTGATCCACTGACAAATTAAGCCATCTAATTTTGCAAAAACTCAAACGTAAGTCCCAGAGATGAAAAGCCTCACAGGTGGCATCCCAAGAATCATGCAGAATAGACAGTGGACGAATTCTTTCCTCCTCAATGTCATTTTCTGGAGGTGCTGCAAGCAGCAGCATATCTGGAAATTCACTCAAGTTTTTGGCTTTTATACTTTAAGTTCTCACTATGGCCACTGAGACCTTTTTCTTGAAGTAATACTTGGCACTAGGGGCAGAGCAAACCTCTATTAGGATGCAACAAAATTTAGCAGGTCTCTAGAAAGGCTGACGCAGGAAAAATGGAGGAGAAATCAGGGAACATGGGTTTGGTATTGGCACCAATAGCCTGTCACTTTATGTGGGCCAGAAACATTCAAACAATGGTGTTGTCTCCCTTCTTGTTCATAAACAGTACCTGACACACCACTTATCAGAAAGATTTCAAATTTTGGGGTGGGGTGTTGAAGTAGTTAAACAATAAGAAAAAGAATGAAAGGAGACTGAAGGCAACTAACACCCCCTGAAACTATGTCCTTGACATTGCTACCATAATTCCACATCATTCCTGCAGAGACAGAACATTGGAGGATTTTGTTTAAGGTTATCCAGTAATTAATAACCAGAATTTTAACCCATGTCTGTTTGCAATATGCATGTTCTTTCTTCTACACTCTCCAGGTGGACTTATGGGAAATCTTATGTACAGGATACCACAAATACATAGGAATAGAGGACCTCTTTGGACATGCAATGGGTGTTCCCTGTCTATTTCATACATGAAGTATCTGTGAGATTAACAGGTGCCAACAAATTACCCAGAGCTTTGTCTTCCCATGATGAGAAGATTACTGGTAATTGGTTCTGAATTTTAAAACACAATCTTCAAACCACTCTGCATTTACTTCTAGAGGAAGCATGTGAGTATGTGTAGTGTTGCATGTCTAGGAGATGCTCATAAAAGTAACTTATCCTTAAGAAACTGCCTTCATCTGAAAATACATGTAAACACTAATCAATTGAGTTTCATAGTACTAAGGCTGGGGATATGCCTCAGTGGTAGAGAACTTGCCTAGCATGTACCAATGAAGCCCTGAGTTCAGTCCCCAGAACTGCAAGCGGGAGAAAAAAATGTTCATAGTACTAACGCATGATACACTGTTTTTAATTTTGAACAGATGGCATAACAAGATAAATTTCTGTGATAAATAAGATAATTTAAAAATGTTTTTGTGGATTGCCAGATCTTAGTTGTGTAAAACACATGCATGCATTCATTTTTCTCCTAAATATCTCAAATGATTAGAATGATACACCAAAACTGGGAGAAAGTCTAATTATCTGGGAGCATTGTTTTCTTGTTTGTTTTATTTTCCTTTGTTCTGAATGAAAGAGGGTGAAACCACTACGGCAAAGTTCTTTTCATGAACAAGTTTCAATGTATTCAGGCTTATTGATCACAACATGAATTTTTCAGGAACATAATTTAACCATCCTTATAACTTTTAAGTTTGATCTTTTATCTGAATTTCAAAAATTGGAGAAAAGGTAGCAGGAAGGGCCTCCTGTGGACCATTCCTTCCTATATACAGGACTTAAGTAGTCCCTTCGTATGGTGATTCTGTGCTTGGCTGTAGGATATGCTTCCATCAACGAGATAATAGTGGGAGCGACAAAAGCAAACACTAGAAAAATCCTCGCCAACTGGGGCAAACTCAGTTGGCTACTGGGAACCCTAGTGGCATGCCATGTGAGCCCACTGGGACTAGCCACCTGCAGATGAACAACTGTGGGGACAGAGGCCCCAGAACTCCCAGCTAGGTCAACATTCCCAGACATGTGAGAAGGGGTGACATCCAGAGCTGGATAAGATCAGAACCACCAGCTGATCAGCAGACATGGGAGAAATAGGATGTTGTAGACTGGTTTGTTCCAGAACAAAAGGTAGTCAACTAAATACTGTTACTCCAAAAGTATAAACACAAATCTAGCTAATGTGTATATTGATTGAAAACTGTTCTAATTCACAGAGATGAGAGATAGGCCTTACTTTTGATCTCATCATGATGAACAAATAGTTACTTCAGTTATTTTCAGGCAACTAAACTCTCATATGGCAATCTGACTGTCACCAGTCTTCAAGTAAAAGACAGTGAGGGGCATCAGGGGTGTTAAGTGAAGACAGTAAAGACAAGACAGCTTATTCATAAGATGAATGCAGAGACTTCTAAAGACCTTTCTCTTTGTTACCCTTACACACACACACACACACACACACACACACACACACACTACACAAGGAAACACCTCAATCCTCTAATTGTTCCAAGACTTCAAAACTTTGAGAAAAGTTACTTCTCCAAAAAGAAGACATTTAAAAAAATAATCCTTGAAGCTGCCAATGCCAGTATAAGCTTGTCTATTATTCCATAATCATCATCTGTAACACTTATTTTCTCAAAAATATATTCATTTAAAATAATCCAAATATCCCACAAAAACAAGATGTCGAAGAATACTCAGTAACTTGGAGCAATGCTGAAATGTAAATAGGACAATTACAAGATTGTACATATAAAATGAATTCACTTGTGTAAGAATTCAATATATTTTATAAATATAAGAATACACACTAAAATGATGCATCAAAATAGATTTTATCAAATTCTGAGTGATTTTATTTTCTAGTTTTAATCCTCAGTATTATTCTATATTTAAATGTGTGTGTGTGTGTGTATATATATATATATATATATATACATATACATATTACAAAATAAATTAGTATAAACTGTAATCATTTTGGGGGGCATCTTAATATATACAGTAGTATTTTAAGAATCAGGAGAAAAATCAAGAAATTTGGATCAAATTATAGGCAATGGGAATTTCCAAGCATAAGTAGGTAGTCACTACAATAGTAAAAACACAGTCCAATTTTGAACAAATAAATAGATAAAGTACTGACAGGCAAAGTACTGCTAAATCTTATAATCATGTTCCTTATGCTTTTTTTCCCCATAAATATGTACTTCTTACTTGCATGAAGAGTCTCTCATTGGAAACATAGTAAATGGCCTCACAGGTCTTTCCAGTATTCTTATTTCCATACACACATACACCCCTGGCCCTCCTCCCTTTCTCCCTCTCTCTCTCTCAAGATTCTAAAAACCAGAGGTTAGATACTATTTAAAAGCAATTCACTGAATCATCGCAATATTTGGAAATGTTATCTATTATTCAAACTATCAATCCAAGCCAATAACCTGGAAATACATTCACACACTCCCCTTGTCTACGCAGATGCAATTTTAAAATAAGGCGTGAATCAGAAGTCCATGTCTTAGTGGTTTCCCAGGTAGCTCTCAGTCATAGACACTGTAGATTTGAGACTCCAGAGTTAATGCTGTTCCATGATTTTATATGTGTTTTTGAGGTGCTGTGGAGTAACAGATTATGCAGATGAATTCATATGCACTGCCAAAAAATAATCTCCTCCATAAGGTGTAAATGGGAAGTTTACTTTTCCCCAGCAAATAGGATGACTTTATGAAGCTCATTGCTAACCTTTAAGTCTTGGTACTTGACAGTGTACCCTTATTTGCTGAAATATTTTGCAAACAAAATGTGACTTGGAATTTTAACAGCAAATGTGATACAAGAATAATTAATGTTTTAACAGAAAAAAATAAAATAGAGAAATCAGAGTTGCCTCCTCCTTGAATGAAATATCCACCTATTACTGACCACTGTGACCTTTCTGGGAAAAGTCACTTCCATTGGACAGGGCAGTGGCCGCAAGGCAGCAAAACACCACTCAGAGTAATTCTTTACAGATGCCAGGAACCGGAAGTCTCAAGGGGAAAAATGAAAGCCATTCACTCTTCCAATGACATAGTCCTTTGATACCACAAAGCCATTTGGTCTGAGAGCTCCAAGGTCAGGAAGGCACATAAAGATTGGTGATTAGAGAAATACTATATCAGCAAAGTGTGGCAAGCTATTAAAAGAAACTATAGCTTTTATGATTGTGTCGCTGAAGCTCCCCAGGGCTATTTGTATTAGATATTGAGTTAAGCATAACTTATTTAGGCCTAGCATTCCAGAAAACATTTTGATGTCAGCTACTGCAGGAAAGTAAACACAAAGAAAAGGAGGAAACAGAGCTGATCTCAAACAGATAAAAATGGAGTAATTTAATTTTCTTGAACCCAGGCGTTTTAGAGCATTAAGAATGAGGAATTTTAGAATGGTTCTTTCAACTCGAAAACTAAAGTTTATTTAGGCATTCAGTGGAGGGGGAGAGAAGTAGTGCAGGGCTTACATAATCAACTCATTGAGCTTTTATTAAATTCTGATTAAAAACTATTTTAATGTATTTAGTAAAATATTCCTGGAGTTAGAATCTGCATTTGTAAAAAGAGATAAGTTTTCCTTTTGGTCCCCATGCCTAATAATCACATAATTTTTGTTCATGCCATCTACCACTAGAGGATCTAATTTTAGTATCACTCATGATATCATTGGTGCATGAGGTACTTAAAAAAGGCTCACCACATGCTTCCACAACTACTATCAAAACTATCTTTTTAAAGTCAAGGCTTTAACATTGATCACACTCGCCATGTGATATCCAACCTTAAAATGAAAATGTTGGCAGGAAGGATCATAACAAAAAGTCTGTTTACTTCTATTTTTAATCACAGAAAGGAATGCTGGAACTCTGAACTCTTGGCTCATGCTAAGATCCTTGAGAGAAATTTCCTCACAGGTCCTATGAAGGCTGAGCAAACCTTGGTGACTCGAGGGACAAAGAGTAGTCATTCCAACACATTAGGAATATCAGTGTCTAAAAGATTTACCATTGTAAACATCATTACAGGTGATCTTATGATTGAAAGAATAGTAAAGTGGTATAATAGTTTTACCTCAAAGTGTCAGAAGTTACCCAAAGAAAGAGATACTTACTATCTTTACAAAGCAGAAAGGCAACTTTCAGGAGAACAAGAGAGAGAGAGAGAGAAACTCTCAAAATTCTAACAATGCTTGCCTTTGGGTGGTGGGGTGGTGGGATTATGGGTGATTTTCACCTATTTTTGTATTTGTATATTTTGGCTGAGTTTTCTCAGCAAGATGCTAAAATATGCATTTCTTCTGATTAAAAAATAGAAAGAGGAAAACAGCCCCTTTCAAAAAAATATAAAACCCTAAGCCATTTCCCTTAGGCTTGGCCTCACCCTGATGAATATGGCCTGGACAGAATCCTAGATAAGTTGTTGTAGAATTTACTGGCTGCTAAAGGAAAGCTGCAAGGCCATTTTTAGAAGGAGAGTCTTCTAAAAATCAAGTGTTTGGGACTTTAAGAGCATTCCTCAGGTATCTTTTACTCTTATCCAACTTCGGGACCTATTGTGTCTTCACTAGCAAAGGTAGTCTCCTGGTTACTTTTATTCATTTCTCCTCGAGAAGTTGTTTCATTGTTTGTGGAAAGAATGATAACCTAACAGATATCTTTGTAATCATCTCTCTTACCCAAGGCTGCTGATGTTTAGTGAGGATACAATGGTTGCTCCGCGACTCCGTTCTATTCTGTTTGGTCACTACCCAGGAAAAATGGCTGTTCACTATGTAACCATCACCTGCAAACTGTATAGCCATAAAGTTTGTCATTCAAGTCATAAGAATGACCTCAGCTTAATCAGTATAAGACATTACATAACTATAGCTATATAATGTATAATATGTTCTATCATAATAATTAAAACATGTAATTATACAATTATTTAACTAATATATACAAGTATATAGTTGCAACAGTTATATAATCATGCAACTATGATATAGTTTTATGTTCTATGATAACATTTAAGATAATTTAATTATAAGCCAGACATGGTGGTACACATCTGTAATCTCAGAGACTTGGGATACTGAAGCAGGAGGATCACAAGTTTGAGGCCAGAAGCGAGAACCTGTCTCAAAATAAAAAATAAAATGTCTGGTGAAACAGCTCAATGGAAAAGCTTCCCTGGTTTCTATCCAACCCCCCTCCAAGAGAAAAAGTTAATCTATTTCAATGATTATTTGGACATATAAGTCTGCTTGGTTTAAAGAAGTCATCCTTTTAGTATACCACATTAATGTATTTAGTTAATAGTTCCTACCTGCTTGAAAATACTAAAGAAAAGACTAAACTGAAAATGCCATTCAGAGATAAAGCATCCTGTCGTGTTTTAACTGTTTCATGAATGCATTATAGTGTTACAACAAAAGATCTTAAAAATTTTAACTTACAAAAAATAAGGTAAGAATTTGAGCATACTCTACAAAACAGTCACATGCAAAATATTAACAGAAAATATTTAACATCTAGGTTCATTATACTCAAAATGTTAGCAAAAGAAAATAAAATGTGAGAGACCAAATGAAGTCATTATATTTAATTTAAATTTAATGTAATTTAAATTAATTTTTTGGGTGGTGGTTGTTTTTAAGGTTCAGGTAAGGATATGTTCCTATTGGACAGTCATAATCTGCCTATTCCTTCTAAATTTAGAATGCCAAAGAACACAAACCTGACACCAAAGTCAAGGCGAATCCCTATCTATAACCCTGGCAACATTCTGAAAATGTCAGAGAGATTATCAGGTAAATATCTGTGCATTCTTTCATGGCTTCTAAATCCCAGTCAGGTTGCTTGTTCAAAGTGTCAACAATGCTCTATCAGCCTATTTCTTTTACTGTTTGTAATCAATCCACTAAAACATTCAGCAGATATGAACTGTCCTATACAAATACAATGTTCATCTTTTGTCACAATTTTATGTTGACATTATTAAATAGCATAGCAGAAAAGAAAGGGAAACACAAGATACCCAGATGAATCCAAAACTTTGTGTGCATTATTACATACTCCCTCTCCAAAGAATCCACATACTGACATGATTTTTTTGTCCAGTTTGAATGGTAGCCCATGGTCTACCTACAAATACAATTGCTACAAATACAATTGTCATATTCTTTGTCCTATTACTCTAAAGGAAACCTGCTTGATTGCAAGACTGAGTTTCCTCCAGTAAGCTTGGTTCCAGACATATAGTCCCAAGAAATCCTAAAGTATTTAGGACTTCATCAGTTTAGAATAATGCTTAAGCATCATTTATGTTCAAGCTAATTCCTTGCAGCAACCTTCAGACCAAATACAATTTGACTTCCTTAGATAAAGTATCAAGTAAACTTTGGTCTGAATAAAACTTTTTTTTTTGAAAGTCACTTCTATGTCTACATAAATTAGAACAAGAAGTAGAAGGAAGGAAGTATCAAACACATTTTCTTTCACTAATAATTCTAAATAGCAAAGAAACTCTCTTAAGGATGTTGACCCTTTGAAGATAAAATTCCATTTGCATAAACTAGAGGGGCCACTTTAATGCAGTTTTCATTATCTTGACTCCAAAGTGACTGATGTCAAGATCAAGGGAGTCAACCCTGGCAGATACACTCCAGGACACCATGGAGAAATAAATCAGCCCATCCTCTCACTCAGGAGAATCCTGCTCCATGAAGGGGATTTGTGAATCTCCTTTCTGAAACAGGAGGCCAAGTTCCATTATTCTAGGACTGACTCTCATCCTTTAGAAGTTGCTCATTCTTTTAAGTAATTGGGGTGCCCTGCATCAGTTATCTAATAGGCTAATGAAGTTGAGAGATAAACCAGTTCCTGACCATTTCTTGCCCTCTGAACACTCCTGGGACATCAGCCCTATTCAGTCATTTATCTCATTATGTTTAAGAGAGAAAATTAACCCTGAAGAAAATTAGATAGCCCCATGGGTGTTAGCTGAATGTGGTATGGGTCTTCTTGTGAGAAGAGAAAGACAAAGAAAGGAGGAGAATTCATCACATTCATTAGATGCTCTGTGACAATTAACCCTTTGTCTACCTCGGATGTTTTTCCCCATCTACAATTCAGCCTGTTATCCAATTTCTCACATGTTGCAATAGGTCTACTGTTCATAGTAGGTGTGGGCAAATTAAAAATGTCATCATTTGGTCTTTATTTTACAAGCTTGACTTAGTGCTGTTTTCACTTGCAAAATACAAATGTGAAATCTATAATTTATTACAGTACTAGCAATTTAAGATGTTTTGCTTGGATCCTCTGTGTGCAATCGGTTACCAACATTCCAGCCTGTTTTGCTTTAGTTGGCTACTAGTTTACTACCCTCAATTTCATTCTCTAAATCTGTGTTTAAAAACAATTTGACTCCACTTTGATTCTGTTTGGAAAAGAAGTTCTGAGATCCCCCTCACTAATGCACAGCTACATATGAAATGTGGTTTGTAAAACAAAAAACATAAAGAGTCCTCTGAAGGCAGATGACAAGATGCAAATGACTCATTTAGTGATTCCTAAATTGTACATGCATTAGTTTATTAGAGTAGATATCCAAGGCTGGGTCACTTCTGGAGTACTTGAAGAGGTTGTTTCAACTAAAGACACTTGTGTGGCCTTGAAATCCCAGGCTCATTGAAGTCCTGGAACATGGGCTACAACCAGCCTTCCTGCTCTGTGGGCAGCCCCTACTGGACAATTGCTCAATTTTGCTGCTGTTGGAATAGAAACATCTATTCATTCTCTCTCTCTCCCCCCAATCCCCCCGCCCCCGCCCTCCCTATTGAGGGCAGGATTTTTCATTTATCTTTTTAAAAGTAAATTTTCAATTCTCCCCTACTATTGAATATTTAGTGGAAATAGGCATACTACATACATCCTGTAAAGATACATGAATCTTGTTAAGTATTATGTTTACTAATTCAAAATCTTAAATTTAATCCATTTTTTCTCAATTCAAGAATGTCTTCTATATATAACAATCAAAGAATGTCTTTAGTTTTAACAAATGTAGCTCAGAATTCTAATAACTATTAGAAAAAATGATATAATATACAGAAAAATAGGGAAAAACATTTTTGTTTGGCTGTGTACCTCTACTTGTGATAACTATGTGTTGGATATGACATTATTTTACTTCATTGCTTCCTACAGGGGCCCAGGGCTTTAATGATATCTAAGTTGATCTAGTTTGCATTCTTAGCTACCATAGTATTTAAAAATAAATGTTTACGTTACTTGAATTTATCATAATAACAATATTAAACACCAAAAAATGCTTAATATACCAAACACCAGAGTATACATAACATTACAATTTATTTGTCACCAGCTACTGAATATGACTATTGTCTTTTACTGCAAACATCTGACTGTAAGATTTTTTCCCAAGAAATTTACAGAACAACAACAAAAAAATCATTATTTTGCAGTACCCAAACAGTGCATTTTCATTTTGAAGATGAACGTTTTTATAAATTGATTGCAAAAGACACCAGATTATCAGCTCCATGTGCTTTAGAGCCTTATTTATATACAAGACCAGCAAATAACCAAACTCAGCCACACCAGGCTGAAAAATATTATATACTAACCATATCTCCATTCATTCTTTATGGTTCACAAAGTGTCTTTAATGAGAGATTGGCAAGGAGTACCACAATTAGTCCAAGATAAATGGACTCACACCCAAATCATCTTTTCTAGGTGCCACAAAAAATACTTAGGAGAGATAATTTGTTGTAGTTTATACTCACCTTCTGTTTTGTCACATAAGGACTAAGATGTGAGGAGTTAAGAGCTTGTTACAAACGTTCTAGGACTGTGTTTGAAAAACTTTGTTCTACAGGATAGTAATTTTTAAAAAATGTAATGGCAATTTTTAAAATAAAATTCAAGTTAAAAAATGTACACAAGTTGCTTTGTTATAGGATTTCTCAGAGCCAATATTTGCTAAGAAATATTGATAGCTCCACAAGGCTTATATAGAATGCAAAGTTTCCAGAACTCAGAGGACTAAAGAACATCTCTCTGGAATGATGTTTCAAACACACAGTTTGGAAAATTCTCTCTTAAATCACTCAGACTCTCTCTTTCCTGAGCTCTTAGGGAAAGTGATATTTCATTCTTTTCCAGTCAGCAGTTACCAGATTGATCACCAGCTCTGCGATGGACCTGAAATATGCTGTTCTTCCTGAAGCTCACTTGCCATTTCTCCCCAAATCCCAAAACAGGGATTATTAACTCCATCTCATTGATGTGGAACTTGAGCCTCAGAACTCAAAAAGTCTCAGGACAAGTGAAACGGACAAGCCAGGACTCAAACATAAGATGTGCTCACCACAGGGCCTACCTCCTCCTTTCCTCTTTGCAAAAACCATTTTTTTCTGGTGACACTCTTCAATGGTTCCTTTGGTATGTCTAGGACATATTACCTACTCGAGATCAAGATGGAATATTACACATAGGCAATCCTAATGGTTTGATCTCTCACCACTGCAGACTATGTGAACTTGCATTCTATCTCATGGGAAAAGTACACACATGATGCTGACTTCATCCAGAACATTATTCATCCTAAAGCTCTTACTTATGACACACAGAGTAGGAAAATACATGAATGCTAAAATGCTAACCAAAGATAACTTTGGAAATAACCAAAAGGAATGTATGTTGAAGAGCAGTTGGAGGTCAATGATCATGTTAGAGGTGGTCTATGTTTTTCCTTCCTTTTTATGACAAGCAAAATACTACAATGCCCAAAACCATGAAGTGATCCTTTCCGTCTCACAGTAATAAGACATTAATAGCCCATGGAAAAAGCAACATAAAATTCAGTTTTACCCTTCTCACTAAAGTTTCTCTACTCTTTGGCACTAACATGAATAAAAGATGGAAGAGCAAAACAGTGACCCACAAATCATTAGAAAAATTTTGGCAAAACCTAGTCAAACTTCGGAATCACCTGTTAGCATTTACTGGGACATATTCAACACTAAAATTGCAAAGAATTGTTTTTCTTTTTTTCCGGTCAAGAAGCAAAAGGTAACCAACACTGTATGCAGAAAATAAGTTTGAGTATACACATTCAATGGTTTTCTGTGTCTCAAATTTCCTGAATGTACTGTTTCAAACACCATTTTTCCATCAGTAACTAAGCTTTCAAGAAAATACCTGTGTAAATGCATGTGTAAATATTGCAAACTAAATAAAGTTAGCATTTGCTCAGAATTCTGGGATAGGAGAATTTCATGCATTAAACAAATACCTGAGAATATTGGTAGTGTTTTTTTCTTCCTCATAATTCCTTAGTGGAAAACTATAATTGCATGATATAAGATCATAAAGAAATAGGCCTTGGTCTGAGAGAGAGAAGGCAAAGTCTCTACAGAGATTAAACAGTTCTATTACCAAAACTTAAATATATTTTAAAAGGAAAAAAGACAAAAGTCTGAAGCATGCTAGTTATATGCATTGTCTTGTTTGCAAAATTAGTTATTTTATCCTACCTTTCAATTTTAGAGAGTGGTTTCTCCTTAAACAATTACAATTTTCTCTACAAAAAAACCAATGCACAATGTTTATAAGCTATTTAAAAAAATACTGATACTTTAACAATTTAACCTTGGTGAAAAAATAAAGGGGGATCCTTCTCATTTTCAGAACTGCAGCAAGAAAGCAAAAACAGCTCTAGGTCAGGGAACTTTAGTGAGAAGGGTACAGAACATTACAGAAATATCTGATGGAAATTGTCCCACAAGAGATGTACTGACTAAAACATTATGACCACAGATAACTTTTCAGCATTAATCTGCGAAGAAAAGTCAAAGTTTAAAGACATTAATTTCTGGCCAAAACAAAAATAAAATGTCCTAATCCTCCTGTTACAGAGTCTATGAAAAGTTTTGGAATATGACTTACAAATATTGGTTTTCATAAATGCAAATTGCTGCCTACTCATTCTGCCAGTAACTTCTCTTCATGATGTCTACTCAAAGGCATTTTAATACACTTCAGTTCACATCTAGCATCAGGAATATGAAGCATGAATAATAGGCTCCCGAGTTACCATCTGATAAGGGAGCTTTTGCAAAATCGGTTGAGAAACCAGCAGCCACATGCTGTCTGGAATTGAACCGACTCATCAAACATGGTGTCTCATTCTACTGTGGCTATCTCCATGCATTCTCAAGGATCCTCAGGCTGTTTGCTGAAACACCACTTTTTGACATTATTAAATCCTGATTCAAGGTATAAAATTACCCATGGAAGCATGTCTTATACATTCATGATGAAATCTGTGTCTTCCTTTATTTGCTATATGTAAGAACGTGACTTCTTTTCTTAATATAATTTGGAAAATTTGGATGATTCTTTTTCTCCAGAGAGTTGCACTTGACAAGGATATCAAAAATGCTTAGTTTAAGCCAATGGATAGCCACAGGAAAAAAAATACCACCAACCAAACCAACAATATCCTGTTTAAATCAAAAGAAAACGAGGCTGCTCATGATCTTAATGGCCGTAAGCACAACATGAACCATAAATCCGTCATGCTAAGCACTAGTCCTTGTTGCTACAATGGTTACACAAAACTGACTAGAAACAGGATTGCCATAAAACCATAAACTGACAAAAGCTTTGCTCTTAGTGTGAAAATCTCCAGGACTCTCAGACAATGGTCAAGATAAATTTCAGTATATTTCTAACACATTCCTGAGAAGTTCCATTGGCTATGATTATGTTTTCATCCTTTTTACCATTTGAATCATTCCTCTTGGGTCACTTAGCTCCTCTGAAGCAATTACCATTGACCCTTGTGACATTGCTTCCCAGGCATGTCCTACTAGAAAAGCCAATGGCATTTCTCAATTTTGAAATTTGTAAAGGAGGCCAATAGTACCTGAAATCTCTGCCTCTCATGACTTAGTTTAAATGCATTATTTATCCCATAATGAGAGAGAAAAATGTATTCATTTGGAATCCATAATTTTTAGAAGCACAAATTTCCAAAAATTCAAATTATGGAGTTCTTCCTCAAGGTTTCCCTAGCTTCTAGCAGTCACCTTTTATGTTTCAATGGTGTTCATAAGTTATTTTCAATGTGTGTCTTTTAATTTAGTTGTTCCTACTTATAATTTATGTGAGAGAATGCAGGTTTAGAAGCAATAAAATTAATTCACTTTTAAGGTAGATTATAATTGAAATTTACATTTAGTTAAACTACTTTTCCCTTACTTCTTCTAAATCAGCGATGTCTGAATTTTTTTCAGTGGAAAATCGTTTGTGCCAGGTAGCTAACAATGGTCCAAGTGTCTCATGGAAAGATATTTACTTGTCTTAACCTTTCTTTGCAACTGTTCGGGTTCTTGTCATTTTGACTTCCTTTCAGCTAGTGACCTCTGCCCTGCTCCAATTTAAAGATAAACTAAAAGACATTTCCCTTGAATGTGTGCTTCGGCTAGTTTTTCGGCAGAAGCAGTAGGATGTAATTGTCTAACCAAATACTCACTATTTGAAAGGATATATGAGTTAGAAAATTTGAATATTGGAAAAAGGAGGTTTAGACAGAAGTAAACAGGGATATAGATGTGCCAACTGTTAAGCGAACCCAGAATTATGTATCAAAATAAGAAAAATACTAGAGATAACAAATATTTTGCAAATCAGCTTTTACAGCAGTATGTGGGCCTAGGTGAGAATAGTTCTAAAATTTTTGATTTAAAAATATGACTGGAACTGGAGTTAGCATATCATTTTTTTACATTTGCACATTATTCATAAATTTTATGTGGAATGCACTAGAAGAGGGACATTCGTTATGTAGAAGTTTACAGAAGCATCTTAATGTCACTGGTCAAACTGAGACGAGACTAAACAGACTCTCGTCTTTATACAACAGCATTTTCCCTCCTCATTTTGCTACCATCTGAGAATATGATCCTTTACAGTGTTACTTTGAAATCCTGTTTTTAAATTCCTTTTGTTGATGACAACTAAGAGAATTAATAATGGAGTCATTTCAAACTGATGACTAGAAAAACATTATTCTAAGTAGTATACACATTCACATACACACACGTCTATATGAACTCATTAAGTATTGCCATTGTTCTTCAATGTTGAAGTTACTCAGGGTGTTTGTGGGTCTCCATGTTTTCAGTGAGCTTATATGGGGAAATTTGATAGTCATCTCACTTCTTCACACATTACATTATGGAAAAAGTAGAAAGCAAAAAGGGTATCTATCTAGGCTTTTACTAGATAATGTGGAACATTTATTGGGTAAAGACTAAAGCAATCTTTACCTTTACCCTGCCGAGGGTAAAGAAAACGCCTCGGCAGATAATGAAGGAAAACATCTCCCTTGTGAGAAAATAAAATACAGTCCATCCATCTTATGGGTGGTTAAACCCTTAAGAGATGCACAGCATTCTTTTCCTTCCTGTGTTCCTATTCATTTTCAGGCAGGCTATCCTAGGCCATTAATTAACCTTCAGGTCCTTAAGGTCACCTCCGTGGATCTGTTCTCTATATAACAAAATTTATTCCCTAGTATCAAACTTACCTGAATATTGACTATGTTGCAGAAGTAATATATGTATTATATTTACTAAAATGCCTGGAGTTGGGAAAAATGAAATAATAAAAAATGCACTAAAATAATTTTGAATAGCACAGGTGTTACTTAATATGGAATATTTTCCAATCAATGGATGTTGTATGATAGTATTGACTATAACTTAAAATATTATTGTATGTATTATTGAATATCTGAATGTCTGTTGTTGCAAGAATCTTACCCTATTTTGTGGTTTTGCAAGGAAATACACATACAGGGAACCAGCATGACCAGTGAATTGGGTAGAAAGTTTATTTAAGTGGCATCTACTTAAATCAGTTGTACTACATACTAGCTTGCATACTGAATAGTGTATTGTTGTGCTGCAAAATGTATGCCTAAGAAATATACATATACAGAAATCACATTAACAAAGTCACATTAAGAATTTTCAGAGAATCAGAAAGCAAATATACATGGATTAACTATTTATGTGAGCCACAAGGTATTTGGAAAATCTAAACTTTAACAGTTATAAAAATATAAAGTCTCAAAGTACTAACATATCTGGGCCTATCATGTAGTACCTTACATTGTTTATCTAATAACTATTTATATAAAAGCCTTGTTTTCTTCTTACTAGATTACGAGATGCTTAAGCCAGGTAGGATCTTACCCAATATTTATGACAATTTTCCGCATGTTGCAGATGTGAGATGACAAATATTTTTGTATGAATGTTAAAACTGCAGAATACACCTAGGCATGGTGGCGGATGCCTGTAATCCCAGCTGGGAGGCTGAGACAGGAGAATCGCAAGTTCAAAGCCAGCCTTAGCAACAGTGAGGTGCTAAGCAACTCAGTGAGACCCTGTCTCTACATAAAACACAAAATAGGGCTGAGGATGTGGCTCAGTGGTTGAGTGCCCCTGAGTTCAATCCCCAGTACCAGAAACAAAAAACAAAAAAAAATTGCAGAATACTCTGGGTAGGCTTAGGAGGCTTACGTCAACTGTGGAGAGTTTGTCAAGTTGCGTGCTGAAATTTGTGTTTTTTATGGTATACTAAGAGACAAAGGGAACGGACATATATATTTAAATAAAATTTTAATAAACAAAGTAAATTCAACATCAAATGCAAGTAGTAAGCATTGAAGAGTTGGGAATTCCATAAATGACATTTTGCAGACTTTTTTTCCACACCTTGAATTTATATTCAAGAATCCATGAATCAGATCTGAGTCTCCATTACAATTTTACCATAAATTGGCTGTGAGACTGCAGGCCAGTCTCTCAACCTCCCTGGATTTGTACTGGGGTTGAAATCTGGCCTCTACCACTCTTCTGATAGATGGAGTTACGCAACTGCTTCACCACTCACTGAAAAGCCTCCGTTTCTTCACTTGTAAATAAGGGATAATGATTAAACCACATACAGCATTTGGCAATACATTGTTTTCAATATATACTATCTTTTATTGTTGCTATTTTTGTGAAATGCCTGCCATTAATAAAATTTTGTCATTCTATACTACCTTTAATAGTGCCTTATGTAAAATTTTAAATATTGGCATATGTGACTATTTTTGCGTATATTTTGACTAATTTAGCTGGGTTATTTTCATTCCTAAGAAACATCAAAAACTCTGTAAGCATAGAATATGTTTCTCCCATCTCTCTCACTATTTGCCAATTCAAGTTCAAAAATAGTAAATTAGCATTAATTTGACATTTTCTAAACATTCAATAAGCCATTTTTATTTTAACCAGTTAAAATTTTGAAGGAAATCATAAGAACATAAAAGAAAAGAGAGAAATTTTAAAACTAAGATGGTCATTCACTGTTGGTCTGCCTGCCTGATAGCTGTCAAAAGAGTGGTGGATAAACACCATCCTTGTACATCATGATGACAGAGGTCTGGTTTTCAATAAAAAACATGAGGAAACTGAGATACATAATCTGTAGAAATCCTATAGGTGACCAAGAACAAAGAAAGCTCTTTAGATTTTCACTTTTCCAGGTCAGAGGCCAGCCTGGCTAGGGAGGCTGTTTCCCCCAGGTTAAGTGGATGAGGGACACAGTGACATATGATTGAAGGTACAGCACAGTGCATAACGACAATTCATTTTATGAGCTTTCTAGAAAGTTCTAGCAAGACACCAGTAGATTTTGTAGCTGCCGAACTGCTATTTGCCAGTATCTTTTTATTTCCATGTACTCCAGTTAACCTTTCTAGAGTTGTGGTAAGCCACAGTGAGGGTGGAGGACAGTTTCTGCTCCATAAATTAACTTCAAAGAGCAATTCAATCATATTTTATTCAACAACAAAAAAGTGGTAGGACCTTAAGGAGGAAGAGAAACAAGGAAAAGAAAACCACATTAAACTGCATAGAGAGAAGCATGTGGCGGAAGAAACTATTTTCATTCCAATTTCAAATGTTTAAAATAAAGAGAAATGATTAAACAGCCAGAAGATTGGCTTTAGGAAACAACTTTGATGGGGGAAATTTTCCATGATACCATCAGGAAATGTGTGCAAAGGGAAAAGATCCCTCATAGATATACATATGCATATAAACATATGTGCATATACATTGTGTATGTGTATTTATGTGAGTGTGGGATGTGTGAGGTTACTTTAGAAGACAATTGTCTTTGACAGAATGAGACAAGGTTCCCAAGTCACTGAAGAATAATAAGTCCATATCTTAATTTTTAAGAACCTTGATCTTATGTTTAAAATCAAGAAATGTATAACTTAAAAAATAGATGCCTTGCTTAAAAATGGCACAAAAGATATCTTTAAGTCATCTAAAAGGTATCGTTTAGGGTGTAAATCAAAACTCTTTCAGTAACATGACAGTTTTGATAAAAAGTTTAATTGCCAATAACATGGACAAAAATAGTCTTCTGATCCTCATGGCTGAGAAATTCTCTTATGCCAGTGCAAATCCACTTGAAAATTTAAAAGGGTCTCTAAGTGGAAACATATCAACATAAATTACATTAAAAAAACCTCGGATATCTCAAAGCTTGATGATACCAGCTTGTTAACAAGCATAGTTGAAATAAAACAATTAAAAATTTGGTTTCTGCTTCTAGTATCCTATTTTAATTAAAAAAAAAAACAGAAGTCATATCAGTGTTCTAGGAAACAGGCATTTTTCTATGATTTAAAACAAACAAAAACTATTGTAATTATCAATGAAAGTCATTTCTCAAAGTCTCTCGGTGGTCAACAGAAGCTATGTACTACCGCAGGAATCCAAGGATCCTTCCTACTCTCAAGGAGCACCAGGGAAAAATGGAAAATCCTTTGCTGACCTCTGGGTTCTGCTCACAAGTGGCAATGTTACTGGAAAGAACATGGACACTGTTGTGCGTTCTGATCACAGTTCATCATCTTAGAAGCAGTAAGATCCTTACCAAGTCTCATACAGATTTGTGCTTCATGTATTTTTTACCATGGCAGTACAAAGTTCACTGTATTTTCATTCTTATTTATCTGTACATTTCTTTGAGAGACTTTAAGTTTGGAAGGTCCTATAGCTACCTAATTTCTCTGTAACACTCTATAGTTGTTCCTACCACAACATAGTTACTCAGTGTACATTTAATGAATTGGTATGAGCTATCACTGTTTATTAGGTTAAACTACAATTGAAAAATAGATTGAGGGCCATTAGCCAATGCATATGCATAGTCATACATTCATAAATGTATATTTAATAAAGTCTTAAGATGATGTATAAAGAAAATTTGTATCAATGTTTGCTGCAAACTACCTTAATTTATAATTGTAATTACAAGGATTCTGACACAGCTTGCCATTTCTAAATATTTACTTGAAATAGTACAAATACTGCAACATGATTTATTTTTTGTAAAAGAAAGATATTTCATAAAGATTATATTTTCTAACAGAAAGTAAGTTTGTACCATTTCAATATCTTGTTTCCAAGATCTTCCTTTATGTTAACTAATGAATACTTAGACAAAGGCGAATGAAGGGAAGGGAGAAAGATAGGAAAAGGAAAGACAGTGGAATGAATGTGACATAATTTTCCTATGTACGTATATGAATACACCACAGTGAATCTCACCATCATGTACCTCCACAAGAATTGGGTTCTAATTATAATAAGATGTATTCCAAGCTTGTATAATGATATCAAAATGGATTCTACTGTCATGTATAACTAAAAAGAACCCCCAAAAAGAAAGAACTCTTAAGTAGATCGCTATTTCTGTATTGTCACCTTAATGATTAATTGCATTCCAACTTCAGTGATATTATACTTCATAATATTTTCAACAAAATATTACTTCTAAAAACAGACTTTTATGAAAAATGACTTATTTTTGCCATAAATATATTTTTATACTATGGATATAATACCATATACCCATAGTATATGGGTATTCCTTAATGTTTAAAATATATTAATACTTTAAGAGTTACCAGCAAAATGAATTTTCTTAAATGGATACTACTTCACTTTAAAATCAATGTGTGGTGGTAATAATGGTGTGTGTGTGTATACATGTGTGTGTCTTCAGGAAAATTATACTTTAAACATATATTTAAAGGAAAATAATGAAGAGTTAATCAAATATAAAGAACTATAGAATATAATGATGGATCTGAAAATAGATAAGAAAATTGCAGATTTTAAGTACAATTACACAAGAGAAGTGATAATAAAAAGCATTAGAAGATCAAAAGCACAATGTTCATTTTGTTGTTGATTGTTCATTTGTTCTTAAATAAAATGCAAAATCCATGCAGGTCATGGGTCTCCTAACAAGATTTATCTTTCACTTGTGGCAATTTTATCATAAGGTTGCTATGAATGTCTGAATTATGAATTTAAATTATATTAAAAATGTTAATATAATACACATTTTAATTTCATTTCTTATTTTATTTTCATTTTCATTTAAATTTCATTTCTTCATTTAAATTTTTTTGTTTCTAAATTAAAAATCGATCAGAGGTAAGAACTTTACTTGTCAATTCTATCAAAGTGAAATTTGCAAAAATCCACCAAAAAGTAGAGTTTCTTCTTTTTAAAAAAGGAAAACAATGATTCTATTAACTTTAGACAAAGGATACTTCCTTTGATGCAGATTGCCATTTATTCAGCCTAGGTCCTGTGGATTGCTCCAAAGGCCAAGAGATGTCAGAGGGCAAGGGCAGCATGTGGGCACTGGGGTGGTGGCACATGCTGACTAGATGTGCAGTGTGATGTCATTTAACTTTCTCAGTGCAGGTCTTCCTGAAGTTCTAACTGTGTGTATCTTTGATCTAGACACTTATTTTTACAATCTACCTGCTCCAATAAGTTCATCACTTTGGACAAGCCACCATGACGCCTGGAAGTTGCTGTTAATTTTGCTGGAAATTTAGGCAACTGTCCTCACTGAAAATTAAGTTCCTAAGTTTTAGTACATATCTTTAAACTTTCTATTTCTTTTCATGTGTTCTTCACAGATTTTGAAGTTCTAAAAATATTAGGAATATATAACAAATATGATTCAAGACAACTTTATAAATTTGAATATATTGATTATATAAGGGAACCATTTAAATACTTTAAACCTTAAAAGAAAGGGTAAAAATACTGGAGATTAATTCTGGAGATGACTAAATGAGTTAATCACTATCATTTTTTATGAAAACAAAGTTGGATCTTCTTCTCCCTGCCAAAGAACCAAACAAAATATTTTATTTTTCAACAATGAATTGACTTCAAGATTTAGAAATTTGAAAAGAGGAAGAAAATCACACTAAAACATATACATGAAACCCCAAAGGAGGCTTGAATTAAAATGACAGTTTGTCAACCAAGCTAGGGCTAAAGTGACACAATTATAATTGCCTTTCATTCCTACTATCAAAGCAGTAACAGGCCAACTCAAAATTTCTGATTAGGAAATGACTGATGTTCTCAACCCTTTATTAAACCACAGAGAGCAATAGCTCTTCTTCATATCCTCAGTATTTCTTTTTCACTTCCCCAAGGCCAAAATGTCATCTTTTTTCACAAAACAAAATCAAAGCCAAATGGTAAAAATGCAAAGATTTGGTTAAACAAACAGTGAGAATTTCAGTGGTTTTATCTGCAGCATCCCCAGCAACCAAACAAAGCTAAGATATTGTCCATCTCTTTGACAGACAAAGAACCTCAGAGGTCCAGAGTGACATGCCCGAAGGCTGGCACGTGATTGGACTAATTAAATTAAATAGCAGGAAACAGCTTTTCCATATGCCACTGCCTGGCCACACACAAACTGTAACAGTAAATCCTTTATACTAGTAAAGGAGAAGTGTAACTATTAAAAAATATACAGTATCAACACACTTGTCCAAGAATCAAAAGTCACATATCCACATAACCTCCCTGGGCCTTGACTTTAATGCTAAACATCTAAGAACTTCCTAATTAACTTCAGAGTTATCTAAAAGTCTATAGTAATTGCAGAGAATGAAAAAGAATCCCACCCCCTCAGCCATGTCTCACCAACACTTTAACTTAAGCCAATATCCTGACCCTTTAAGACATAGTTCTATACCAAATATAATAAAAATCTCAATATTTCTGAATCAAAGTTAAAATAAAATCTACTGCATGTTTTCCACCATTTTTGAAGATTTCTTCCCTATTACCTAATTGAAGATTAAGACATAAACTGAAACAAAAGGCATAGAAGTTTTTGGAATCTTTGAAAAACTCTCCTCCCAGGTGCTCCACAGTTTCTCACCCAAAAGAATGATTTTAGAGTTTGTCATTACAGTTCTAGGAATTTATTCAAAACATTATTTTAAACACATCCATACATTTATAGTTCTAGAATTTCCATGACTTGGTAGATGCCACTCATTTTAATCAATCATGATTTTCATTAGCATTGGTTTCTAATATAAAAAATAAGAACTATGGAATGTCAATTGTCACCCTGAAGAGGGCCAGTGACTAGGTATTGTGGCAGAAAAATAAAGGCAAGGAACTTATTTAACAGGGATCCTGAATGAGAAGGCTGCAAGATCATTTTAACTGAAGGGCACAGAAAATGTAGAATCATTATAGACCATGGCTTATCTGTTTAAAAGAAAACATTAAATTTATAAGACTATTTTCCCCCCAGATTCCATATGAGTGATAATGCAGTATTTGTCTTTCTGTACCGGGCTTATTTCACTTCATTTAATGTTCTCCAGGGTCATCCAGGTTGTTACAAATGGCAGGATTTCTTTATGACTGAATAGTATTCCATTGTGTGTATGTGCTACATTTTCTTTAGGCATTCATCTGATGGTAGACACTAATGCTGATTCTCTGTTTGGGATTTTGTGAACAGTGTCACAATAAACTCGGGAGTACAGCTATCACCTACATGTTGATGTCATTTCTTCTAGATATATACCCAGTAGTTACACAGTAGTTATATATTATATATATACATATATATGTTATAGTATATATTTTTAAGAACCTCCATACTATTTCCATATTGGCTGTACTGACTTACAATTCTACTGATAACAAGGTTTCCTTTCTCTAATACTTATCTCTGCCTTTTTGATAAGAGGCAATTTTTAATTGTGAGACAATTTTTAATTGTGAGACAATTTTTAAATGTGAGGTGATATCTCATTGAGATTTTGATTTGAATTTCCCTGATAATTAGTGATTTTGATCATTTAATATACCTGTTGGCTGTTCGTGTATCTTTTTTGAGAAATGTCTATGCAGGTGTTTTGATCATTTTTAAAATCCAGTTGTTTTCTCACAAATGAGTTGCTTGAATTTCTTAAAATTTTGAATATTTACCCCTTATAAAATAAATACTTGGTCTTTGTTAAAATGGTGTGTAAGTCTCTGGGATTAATCTTCACTGGTTCTTTACTTCTTTTTCAGGAAGCTCTTAATGCACATAAACATTAAAAATATTAACAATAAAAATGTATAGTTGACAAATATAGTTGGAAATGTTTTCTGAAGAATATCTCTTCTCTTTGTAGACTATTTCCTTTGTTGTTCAGAAACTTTCTAGTTTCTTGTAAACTCATTTGTCTATTTTGGTTTTTGTTGCTTTTGCTTTTAAAGTCATATCCAAAAAATTGTCACCCAGACCATGTCTTGAAGTGTTTCCTCCATGTTTTCTTCTAGAAATTTCAGTTTCAGAAATTATACCTAAGTAATCCATTTGAGCTGATTTTTGTATATGGTATATATGATGAGAGAAATATGTCTTATTTCATTCTTTTGCATGTGAATATCTGCTTTTCCCAAAACTATTTATTGAAAACACTGCCTTTCTACAATATGTGTTTCTGTGTCTTTTTAGAAAATCAGTTGGCTGCATATATATGAATGTATTTGTGAGTTCTCTACTCTGTTCCCTTAGTCTATACATCTTTTTATGCCAGAACCATTCTGTTTTGGTTACTATCGCTTTCAAATATGGAATCTTAAAACATTGATTTCATAGAACTGAAAAATAGAATGTTAGTTACTACAGGTTAGGGTGGTTAGGAAGTGAGAGGAAGGTGGGGCAATATCGGTCAAAAAATATATAATTACAGAAAAGTAGGAGAAATATATTTTTTAAATGTGTCCAAAACTGGTACATCCATACAGAATGTAGATACATTATTGCCAGGGTCAGGAGAGTTGGGGAGAGAGGACAGGTTTGAGATGAGGGAGAGAAAAGGGGAGTGAATACTATGGAGTTTCTTTTCTATATGATAACAATGTTCTAAAATTGACTCTGTTATATTAACAACTACTGGATTGAACATTTTAACATTTCAAACAGCTCAATTATATGCAATGCAAATTACACCTTAATAAAACTGTTCATTCAACCATTAACCACGTAATGTAATATACAAATTATAAACGGCACTCACTCCTTTTTTAAAATAAAAATTGCATTTATGGTAGCCAGTATTCAGATGTCCTAAACATTCAATATCTATGCATTTTTCACACTGATCATAACATTTTTCATTAGATTTACTATTTCTTACTTATGAAAAAGTTGATTGAATTCAAAGACCTTGATCTAATAAAATGTAGTAATGCTCTTTGACTACAAAGACACACCCAAATCACAGGGATTCAATGTTGCCTAAAAAGGAAGTCGGTCAATCTAACCACTTAAACTGAGATTTGAGAGGGTTTTTGAAACTAGGCGGTATTATTATTTTCACTTGTTTTATTCTGTATAATTGTAGGATAAAGTTAATTCAAAACACATGGATTAACAATGCCCATTCATTCTGTGATTGTGTACATATGAGCAACTATTAATGCTTGTTCCCCCATATCTGTGTTTCAAATTAGCATCTGAATATAAAGATGATCAAAATCAAAAATATCCAGAGCCTCAGAGAAAATGGGCCAATATATCCAAGCCATAAAGAATTAACTTGGTAGGAGCCAGTAAGAGACCAGTTTCTTGGGTAAAGACAGATCTAAACTGAGTCAAAGCAGCGCTTTTCCTTCCAAACAGCTGCATTTGTGTCTTTACACCTTTATTAAATCTCATCCTTCATCTCCATCCTCACTGCTGCCCTAGGACACTAGGGTAACATTGATTCCTCCCTGGGAGCATCCATCCCTGACAACATTCAGGGCATTTATTAGTGACCCTGAGAACTCACAAAGTCACAAGCAAGAGAGAAACTACAATGAGAGTAAAGGTTACTATAGACCTGGTGCTCGAAACCTTGAAAGTTTCAAGGGATGAATGTTCTTTAAGAAAAGAAAACAAATTTAAATTGTCTAGCATCTAATTAAAGCTTACCAGACATTAAAAGCAGCAAGAAAAGATGAAACATATTTAAAAATTAAGTGTCAGAATTAATAAAAATGGACTTTAAAATAAATATGAATATGCTCAAGAGGCTGAAGAAAAAAGTTAATATAAAGAGTAGATATCCCACAAAAAAAAAAAAAAAAAGAGTAGATAAATGTAAAATGCATAAAAGAATCAAAGGAAACTTCTAGATCTGAAAAATGCAATGTCTTAAATGAAAATTTACTGTATGTAATGAACAAAATTTATCTACTAGGAAGAAAAGATGTGCCCAGCAATAGAAGAGATAAAAGAAAGAGTAAAAATGTATAGCCTTAGAGAACTATGAACAATATCAAGAAATCTACCCCATGGGTACATGTAGTCCCCAGAGATAAAGAGAAATAATAGGAGAAAAATATTAGAAGAAATAATGCCTGACATTTTCTAAAATTTAAAAAAGTGAAAACTCACAGATATAAGAATATCAGTCAAATAAATCAGGATTCCACACAAAGAAATCTGCATTTAGGCATGTAAAAAACAAATTGCTGAAAACTAAGAAAATCTTAAAACAAGCATAGAAAAAATATACTTACTATATAGCAAATAGTAACCAAATAATACCGTAAGATTCTGTGGTGTTAATGTAAAGTTGACCATAGACTTCAATGTAATAAAAGAGTTTGGAAATTTGTTCACAAATTTCTAACAAAGGCACCAGAATAATTGAAAGGAACGAGATAATCTTTTCAAGAAATGGTACTGAAAAATTTAGTTTCATGTAAGATAATGAGCCTCAATTTATCTTCATTCCATATACAAAATTAACTCAAAGGAGATGTTTAACTTAAATGTAAAAACTAAACTAGAAGAAGAAAAGAGAAGCAAAAACAATTTTTAGGGCTCTAAAGAACTAGCCATAGAAGACAGATTGATAGAGTGAAACCTACAAAAATGAAAACGTTCTGCTCTTCAAAATATGTGACCATCTATATATGCATGTATGTGTGTGCATGTTTGTGTGTGTCTCAAAGAATTTTATTAGAAATATGTGTTACTCCTGTAGCCAATAATAAAGACACTCCAATAAACAAAAGCAATATAGCTGAATTACCAACTTACCAAAGGAAGTATGCAAATGAACAACATACACACAAAAATATACTCAACATCATTAGCCATCTCAGAAACATCAACTAAAACCACAGCAAGATTCCACTAACATCAACAAAATGCATAAAATTAAAAAGTCTGACAATGTCAAATGCTGATAAAGATGTAGAGTGACAGAACTACTCAAACATTGTTGATATGAATGTAAAATAGTAAACTCTATTTCTAAAATACCTGGGTACTTTCTTATGAAGTTCAACATATACTAAGCAGACAACTCAACAATTTCATTCATAGGTAACTGCCCCAAAGAAATAAAAACAATATTCATAGCAGTTTCATTCATATTTGAATTCAAAATTCATAGCAGTTTCATTCATATTTGTCCATGCCTGGAAATAACCTGAATTTCCACCAATAGATGAATGTACAAACATCTATGGTATAGTCTACTAAGGAACAATATTTAGCAATAAAGACAACCATATTACTGACATACTATAATAAATCTCAGGAGCATTCTTTGGCTGGAAAAAAATCCAGACTGAAAATATTACAGATGCATTTTTTATACTATTTAATTATATGAAATTATAGAAAAAATCAAAACCAATGAACAGTGACAGAAAACAGATCAATAGTTGCCTAGGGCTGAGTGAAGAGTGGTAGTGGGTGCTTGATTAACAAGGAAGAAATGAATTCTTTGGAGTGATGTAAATAGTATATATCTAGATTGGGATTTATATACATTTGTCAAGATTCATTGAACTAAACGTACACAATGAATTATTCTGTAAGTAATACTTTTGAAAAGTAGATTAAAAATGCAATGAGATTTAGGAAGTTTAGAGACCAAAGTACAAATCTCATTTTAAAACTTTAATTCAACTTATCATGGAACACAATCCAGGACATTAGAAATAATGTTTTGAATTCCTGGGAGAGCCTCTTTTTGAGATTTTTACATTCAGAAATGTCATACTGAGGTAGAATATCATACTGAGGTACAAATACCCACTATACATGCAAAAAAGTAAAAATATATGGAGATGCGGATGTTTGTATGTGGGTAAAGAAAGTAACAAGTAAATGAATCAAGTTGTATATTTTCATATGAGTTTGTCATACAATTTAAGATATTTTAAAAAATCAAGCCACTTAAAATATGCACCAGAAAACTGAATGCTTAAGAAAATTCACAAAATATCAAGAAAATAGAGATTTAGTCACATCATTTACATGACCAACACACATTCAAGACTGTAGAAAAATTGTTATCTAATTCTATATCTGTTAAATAAAGGTAATAGAGGGCTCCTGGCTATTTAAAATCAGGAAGCAAATTACTTAGGTTCAAGAAGTCATTGCAGGATTTATCCTTCTAAGTTCTGTTAGCATTCTTCAAACTGGAGATAGCAGAAGACAAACAAGATTCTTAGAGTATTTGTTAGAAAGCAAAGACACAGACATAAAATATTGTTTATTTCATGCTGATTCCAAAGAAAGTCCAGTCCAATATAAATGTGACTGACAAGAGAATACCTTGAAAGCTATATGCAATGCCAATTTTCTGTATTTTTCTTTCTGATTGATTGATAATAGGGTGGGAATTAAATTTATAAAATATAATTGCCAATCATTTAACAAGTGAGTAAACTGAGACTTAGTAGAATTAAGTAATTCTCTCCACATGGAATTGCCAGTAGGTGATGGAGTTGTGGATGAAACTCCTGCAGTCTGACTATAGATTCAGTGTTAAGATTACTAAGTGGTTACTTCTACCGTGCAGTTCCATACAAGGATCTCAAAGGCAATGAAAAATGCCACCATTCAAGGTCTGATGCAAACATTGCCAAGACAACATATCAATTTTCAGGTTCATTAATAGTTTTGTTTATTTAAATGTGTATAGGGATGAGGTAGGTTGATTTACTTTTTGAGAAATATTAACATGTGAATCATTCTTTCTTCTTTCCAAATTCTAATTTTTAAAAATTATCAGTAGGTTACATGGAAATAGAAATATTAATAAAGAGGATATATTATTTGAAATACTGTATTTTATCTAAAAATATGTGCTAGATATTATAACAGAAGCAACAGTGATTCATATGTGAATATATGAGTAATATCAAATAAGAAATTCATCAACAAAACAATTTTCATTCTTTACCAGTGGCCAAAGATGAAAATTGAATAGTAGCTATTTTTACTAGAGCTGGCTTAAAGAAAATATTATTAATTTTAACACAGCACAAGAACTACTCCATCAAGTTAAAAATAATTCTATATATTCACATAGAAAACAAAAGTGAGCACATAGAAGAACAGGGAAGAAAGTAGCTATTAGCCATTTTCATCTGAATAAGAGAATAGGTTCCCTGGATGGTGGTAGGAATAATGAGAAACACATTATATTTCCCTAACCTCAAAAGATATAAGGCAGTGACACACAGAGGTAATGGTTACAGAATTACGTGGTGATTTATATGGAACTTATTCCAGACTGGACTGGAGAGGTCAGGTGGGTTGGAGAAATCAGAGATGGCATAGGGAGAAAGCAGAAAAGGGTTTGGAAAAGGAAGTCTAAGGCTTCCTCAATAGGCTCAAAAGCTAGTGAAAGTCCTGCTGACTGGAGCCCAAGTGGGAAATATGTTAAGGTGCCCAAGTAATTAGATTATATTGGGAGGGGCAAGTGCCTGGTCAGAGTGTAACGTTGAATTGTAAAGAATATATCCCACTCAAAAGAAACAATTCAGATGAAATCACTGTAGGTCATGCCATAGACTATGGGAATATGGTATTGGTAAATCACGGTAAGTTAATCAAATTTGTATAAATATCCCAGTGATTCCAAGAGGCTATTACAATGATAAGACCACAAATTTATTTTAGTATTAATGAAGGTAGTCCCTGGGTGAAGCAGAGCTAAAGGGTAAGTGAAAAGATAGAAGGATTTGAAATTAGAAATAGGAAGACTAACTACATATATGAAATAAAGGAGAGAAGATAATCAAAGATAACTTCATACTAATTTATAAATGTGTCTAAATGTTTTCATTGAAAAAATAAAAAATAGCATGTTTTACAGATGAATTTACTAACTTTAAGATAAGAGTAAGTGCAGTAAATGAATTGTCTTTCTAACTAATATTGATGATAAAACAGATATACTTGTTATTTTAAGGTAAGGGAGAAAAAAATCTTTGAACCCTTAAATCATTAAGATGTTGCAGATTTCTTCTAATACTAAGGTTTTGTACCTCTGTGTCAGACTAAATGCAATAGAAAGAGACTGGCAAGAACAAATATTTATTGGTTCAGGTTTTATAGCCCACTCATTCCCAAAATGATGTGATGAGATCTGTTATCAAAATATGAGATAGATGGGCTGGGATTGTGGCTCAGCGGTAGAGCGCCTGCCTAGTATGTGTGAGGCATTGGGTTCAATTCTCAGTACTGCATAGGAATAAATAAATAAAGGCCTCATCAACAACTAAAAAAAAAATATTTAAAAAATATAAAATAGAGATGATCTAAAGCAGAAATATATAATGTGAGCCACACATTTAAGTCATATATATAATCTCAAATTTCCAAGTAATCATATAAAAAGTGAGATTAATTTTAATAACAGGATATTTAAAATATTATTTCAATATATAATCAATACCATGCTTAATGAGATATTAATATAATTGTATATTATGTCTTTTAAATCTGGTGTGCATTTTGTACTTGGGGCAAATCTCAATTCTTCTTTTTTAAAATTTTTTTTTAGTTGTTGATGGACACAAAACCTTTATTTATTTTTACGTGGTGCTGAGGATCGAACCCAGTGCCTCACACATGCGAGATGAGTACTCCATCACTGAGCCACAACCCCAGCCCCAGCAAATCTCAATTCTTGCCAGCCACATTTCAAGCACTCTATCTAGTTAATATGAAGCTACCAGTTTTAACACAATAAATCGAGGGGTCTTTCCAGATATTCTATCGACAAAGGCACAAAAATCAAAGGAAAGACACGAACAACATGAACTCTAAGTGCTAAGTAGACATAAGTGAAAATCAGTGAAGGGTAGGATTTTAAAGCCACATCTAGGAAGAAAAATAAGCAATTTAGTTTTTAAAAAGTACAAGGAAAAAAGCATCCCTGGATGGAAAATAAACAATTTTTTCACTCAGTTTGTACCAGATATAATCAACATCAAGACTGTAGCATTTAAATGATTCTTTGGGAAGGAAAGGGGGAAAAAGACATATCGAATGCTAGAAAGCAGCAAGAGTTAGCAGCAGGAAGGGAAGAAACACAGGACCAAAGTCAAAGAGCAATAACAGATGATGCATTAAAAAATGGAGCCAGTCATTAAGATATTATCTTTTTAAGAATAACTCAAATGTATGGAATAAAATTTTATAAAAAATAGTGTACGTAATTTAAAAGGGGTCAAAGGCCTAAAAGTAAGTACCATAGAACCCTGAGAGGGAAGAACAGGGGTCAATCTTTGTGATTTTGAGTTAAGCAATGGTTTCTTAATTATAACACCAAAAGCACATGCAACTAAAGGAAAAAGAGAAACTGGATTTAGTAAAACTTAAAATGTTTGCTCATAAAGGGACTCGTATATCTGATAGGGGATTAACAAAAAAATGTATTTTAATACACTCTTACAACTTAATAAAAAAGCCAATTTAAAAAGTAGGTAAATACCTTGAGTAGACATTTCTCGATCATGCATCAGGCAATAAGCAAGTGAAAAGATGATCACAACCATTACTTCTTTGTGACACAGAAATAAGAGCAAAAATGATAGCACCTCACTCCCATTAATATGGTGCCATCAAAAAAGCAGGAAAACAATGTGTCAGAGAAGATGTGGAGAAATTGGAGCCCTCGTGTATTACTAGTGGGAAGGGAAAATAATTGAGCTATGAGGAAAACAGTTTGGTGGCTTCTCAAAAAGTTAGAATTACTATATGACCCATAATTTCATTCCCAGATATATAGTGAGGAGAAATAAAAACATACATCAACACAAAAATCTGTACATGAATGTTCATAGCAGCATAACCCCTAAGAGACAAAAAATAAAAGTAATCCAGTGTTCAGTTAATGCAGATGAACTGATAGACAAAATGCAGTATATCCATACAAGGGAATACTATTCAGCCACAAGAAGAATTGACTGATACCTACTACCACACAGATGAACCTTGTATGATTTCATGCATATGCTGTATCCATATTAGGCAAATCCATACAGACATAAAGTGGGTGAATGGTTCCAGGGGTCAAGAGCAGAGAGGAACAGGAAGTGATGGCTTAAGAAGCAGAGATGATGAAAATGTTCTGGAATTAGTAGCGACAGCTGTAGAGCATTGCGAATGCACTAGAAACACATTAAAAGGTGTGAAATGGTGAATTTTATGTCATATTTTAAAACTGTATTCCAATTTTTAAAAGCACAACAAATAGCACAGACTTTTTGAAGAAAAATCACTAGTCAAATCTTGGTCAATTACAGGTGTAGAAATAAGCTTAGGAATTATTTAAATTAGAAGAAAGAAAGTACAAATACTACCAACGGAAGTAATAGTAGTGAATATAGTGATGATGAACCACAGTCAAGTCAAAATATAGCAGAAAACAAGGGAAATTATACAAGACATATGAGAAGTATATTCTGAAACTATGAATCAAAGAATTAAGGATCTCGGGTAAAATTACAAATCAGGTCATATTTCAGGAAGTGGTTAAGGTCCTTGGCCATCTCCAAAACCATTTCTGAATCACTCTCCCAAAGGGCTTGAAAAATGTAGGTTCCTGAACTCTGCATCAAGACTACAGGGTCAGAACCTGTGGGGGTGTGGCTAGAATCTGTTTCCCTCAAAAGGACTTTTCTGCACATTCTAATCAGAAAAATGCCTGGGAGGTCTACAAGTCAATAAATGACGCTGTTTTTCCTTCCACAACATTTTATACAGAACATTTTAGGTCAAAATGATTATCAAATGCATGCCTGACAGGTTAAAATGTTTTAACAGAGTCCTGATTAAAAATTAGACTCTGTGCTTTGGCTCGGGAATTAAGTAAGCAGTGGTGAAGGTCAGTTTAGCTGGTTGAAGTTCTTTCTCCCCAGGTACAGTCTGTTTTACTCCACCCTATACTGGCACTGATCAGGGAAAAGTGAAAAGAAAATCTCACAAGTTTTCATGATTAAAAATGACTGAATACATCATGTACAGGAATTAGAACCCTCAGCTGTTAGGGGGAAAAAAAATCTTGTAATTTGTAGCAGTGACTAAAAAAAAAAAGAGCTAGTTAATTCAAAACAGTTTGGTAAATGCTAATGGGGAGGGGAAGGTAGAGGGAGGAAGGAGAGAGAAGTAGTATCAACTGAATAAACAAGACAGAAATAAGCATATGGGATATGTCACAAGCTTTAGTGCAGTGCTAAAGCTAGAGTGCAGTGACTCCGGTGCCACATTAAAGTTAGACTACCACTAACTGGGTGACCTTGACTTTTGTTTGTCTGTACCTCAGTGCTCTCAGCTCTAGGGTGGGATGATATTATTATCTACTTAATAAGTGAGGACTGAATAAGTTGACAGATGTGTGTAGACCAAGAGGATTAATAGCTACAAAGTGCTTGCAAGGATACCTGGTTGCACTATAGGGTTGCAGTAACTGAAAGCAAAATCTTTTGGTAAATTAAGATGATCCCCAAATGAGACATTGTCCAAACAGTTCATAAATCTCAAAGAGGTGATTACAAAAAGATATGAAACCATATGAATAGAAACCTTTTAAGTCTAAATATATTCTTAGCTTGATGGAAAATCACAAACCCATTTTCCCTTTGTCTACATTCTTTGATCACCCTCCTATATTGGATGGGGAAATTATCAATAATAAAGGGAAAGATAGTCTCAAAATCCTTCTCTTGCATCTCCAAGCCCCTTGCTACAACTGGTTATAATTAAAGCCCTCAATTATTTATCATTGTAAATCCTTAATTGTACACTCACCATTTATGCCTACTATAGTTATTTACAATTGCATGGTCTAATTATGAAAAAAAAATCACCAAGAAATGCCAAATTTAAAAAACAAAACTGTTATCTATCTGTATACTATTAAGTGCTAGATTTGAAAAAAAAGTTGCATCTGAATTCCATTATAATATTCTTTGGAAGAAAGAAGTATGAAACAAATAAAAAATTTTTAAATTCTACCTGTCTGGGATCTATGAAAAGTAGTACTCTACCCTTCAGCAACCACCTTCACCATGGAGGAGGCTTTTTACTGCAGAAGAGAAAATCTAATGATTATTTATAACAAGCCTTGGCAAAGACTATTTGTATGGGGAAAAGAGTCTAACCTTAGATTGAAGCTTTATTTTTAAAATGGTTGTTACTTTATATAATATTTCAGAAATCAGATACCACTATAAAACCATTATTTCATCAATTCCTCTCTTACTTTAGGATCTCTTCTGAATTAAGCTGTTAAATTTAATAGTCCAAAGGCAAATTTCAGGAAATTATGAATAACATTAATGGTATTTCCAGAATTCTTACCGAATTATCCAATTTATGGTCTCATGGAATGATAATGCATCATGTAATATTCAATAGTTATAGCTCCATATTTCCTCACACTCTAATGCAATACTGTTGTGACTTAGAATAACATAAATATGTACGACATTGTTGAAGATAAGATTAAGTGAACCAAAGAACATAAAAAAATCACTTTTAACCTACTGAACCAAAATACACAGTAACACATTAGGAAGCATTGGCTAGAGTTTTGCTGGCAACAGCTCAGAAGAGGAGTAAGGTAGGTACCGCCTGGCCCATGGTGTGTATGGTACAGTTCCCTTTACCTGATTAGGCTCTTTGTTCTTCACACTAGTATTACAGCAATTGTTACCACATAAGGGGAGCTCATTTAATTACTATTTTTTCTCTTTAAATTTATTCCCTGTCACTATATATGTGTAGTTCAAGATCTCATTGTAATAAATGTAATTATTATGATAGTTGGAAAATTATTCATTTTAGTATTTACTGAATGCTTGTTATTGTCAAGGGATTATGTTAAGCTTTTTAAAAATAATTTTAAGTTGAGCAAAGTTAGGAACTGACATCTATTTATTTGTAGTTTTATATTTATAAGTTGACATTTTAATTTAAATACCAAAGATGATAGCATATCATGGGAAAATTCACACTGGAAAAAGGAGAGTGCAACAGATTTTACATATGTTTGCTATTTGGTAATGGCTGGTGTAAATAGTTTAGAGTCGTTATTGTTGAATGTATTATTTTTTAATGGTATTGGAAGTAACTGCTCAAAATATCTTTATTTTCTTGTTTCAACAAAAAAAATGGCAATATATTTTGGCATATGAGACCTAGCATACAAGTTTCAAATTCAATTAAATATATAAAGTTTACACAAAGCCAAATGTATGAAAGGGGATCTTTTAAAAAAACTTTATTTGAGAAAGGAAGAGACTTATAACAGAAGGCAAGAAGGGAAACATACAAACAATATATTTACAACACAAAACAAGATATCACCTTCAAGGGTGTAAATTATAATAAATACAGTAGATTTTAAAAGAGACATTTATCAATTAGTTCTAAGATTATTTAAGTCCAGCTTTCCTTTTCACTGGTTCCAGGTAGTTTCTTGATTAAATTCAAAGACTATCAAATTCAAACAATTAACGTCCACCAACTGTACTGATGAAGCTCTCTCAAATGACATTATAAAAAATAGTTTTTTTTGTTTGTGATTACATATCTTTGAAGTAATATTATACAAAAGTCTGCTCAGCCACATGTTCCTCCCCAAATAAAATGTATTTTAAAAGATGCACTATCCCTTTTTTATGAGATTGAAAAAAGACTTTGAAGAAAATGAATATTTATGAGATGGAAAAAATATACAATTTTATCTTAGGCATGCCATATTTTTAATGCAAAACAACTGACAAAAAAGTCATTTTAATATGAAGGAATATACTAGCCAATATGTTGGTGATAGGGAGTGTTGCCTATTATAGCTATTTGTCAAATTATCAGAAGGACTTTCATTATATGGAAAAGTTTTAAACTTTCTAACTTCTAGTTATGTTAATTTAATTTGAATGGAGCCTTTTTAAAAAAGGATAATGTATCTTTAGCAGTAACATTTTTAAAGAAATATTTTTAAATGTCACAGCAAAATGTAAACAACACGTGCCAGTAACACAGTGGAACAATGTCTACATTTGGCAAAACTGCTATATCTCCTTTGAAACAGGATACTACACCTTAAAATACCTTGAATTTAGAAATATAAATATTTTAATAGAAAAAAACCTCACAAAGATTCTAGGTCAATTTGGATTATCCATATTAAAGGGGTCTTAATACAAGGAACCTTTAACTAGCTTAACAAAAGTAAACCTATAAAACAAGGTAAACATATCAAAAGGGAATATGAAGGAAATGTTCCAGTGAAAAGCTTCCGTAACAATTTCCCTACTTGTGGTGTTATTTTCTTAGACAATAAATCAATTCATAGAGTGCCCTTTAAAAACAGAAAGAGTAAAACACTATCCTCAGACTTTTTTTTTCCTACATTCCTCAGTACATGAATCACTTGGACTTCCTGTTTCCACAAGGCATTTCCTGTTCAGCCTCACAGAATCACTTTTCTGTAGGAGAACAGCAGGAACCTGACAAAGAACTGACTTAAATAAACATGGTCTTCTTTGCCTTCAAAGTTGTTTGTATTTTATAGCATCAAAGGACATAGTCCTTCTGAAGGTGCATTATACACAAGTAAATTCTTTTGTTGAATCCAACTTTCATTAAGTTTTTATTTGCCAAAATGATATGGTACGTGCCATGTCATTATGGAATTATATCTAAGAGAGTCTAGTGATAATGATGATAAAATACAATACACCTTCTTTTAAAAATGGTTTTCACCTGATATCAGGTGACAATCATATTATATTTTCTGCAGTTGTAGAAATGATATAGCATCTGATTGGACCATAATGTTGCACATTACTTCTCACTAACATTCGCTTCTGCTTCATTTGATCTTTTTCAATGGACAATGTCATCAAATTACACAAGATAAAAGTAAAATGTGCAGTGCTAGGTGAGACATAATGTTATATTTAAAGTACTCCAATTCGCATTTATATATTTAAAACCGCCTGTATTCCTAATATTTTCAATTGCAATCTACACAATAGCCTAGGACTACTGGTATGGTAACCAGAATATTTCTACTTAACAAAAAAGAGAGAAGAAGGAAGGGCAGACTACCTTTAACAGTGCTCAAGACAGTAGTATAATACATTATGTACACTGACATGAAAATTGGATTCTATCTGTTCAAAAAGATCAAAACTAATAGAATGTTTCATTGATCAGACCGGACGAGTACATCCAGCAGTCACTGATCTCAACAGATAAACTAAAAATAACAATGAGTTCGTTTTCCTTAGAAGTAACTGGTGCGGCAGGCTTTGGAATGAATTGAAAGCCTATTAATTACTAGGATATGATGTAGCATAATTTTCGTGTAACAGGTATTTTCTTACCAGTAGAGTTTCAATTAAACCTTGATATCTACTTAGAGATCCCCGTAGACAGATCTCTATATAGATACATACATTTACCTGCAGGAGTCTGAATCCTTAAACACTAAAATCAGATCCTTCAGAGTTATAAACTGATAGGAAATAATATCCATTTGCCAAAACCTGCAATGCATTTCATGTTCAGATAATAACTTTAATTACAAATCCTGGAGCTAAGTCTTTGCCTATTACCTGTTGCATAAAAGCAGCCTGCTCCCCAGATTCCATTTCCTGGATCTGAGCATCTTCATCACTGTCCACTGGCTCTTCCTTGACCTTCACAGCCCCAACTTGTCCCAGTGTGTCATCCACACAAGCACTGCTGTCGCTCCTACTGCTGTTGTCACTAGAGGGCGCTCTGTCTTCCTGCATCGCTTGGTCCCCCTGAAGCTCTTCCTCAGCTTCCTCCAGGTGACTGCCTGGTTGCTTCAGTTGTTCAATAGATTTCGAAAGCAGCTAGAAGAGAGTGTTCAGGGGTTCAAAGTCAATAGTTCTTGCTGGTAACAAAAAATTATACTTTGACCTCTAATAACTCTACTTCAACCACTGTAATTTTTAATCATTGCTCATCATTTCAAAATGAATTTTTATGCAACAAGCTTCCTCAGTAACACAAAATCTGAAGCAGTCCTGCCACCTGTATTAATGTGTTTTTTAAAAAAAGATTACTCTTTAATGCACTTAGAAAATGGTGGAAAAGGTGGGGAAAAGGTAAATAAACTGTGTCCTTGGAAACCATGAAACTTTAACAAGGACAGGTTTTATGGAGGCCATTTAATAAAATAAGCTTGGAAATAATATTTTTTCTCAAAAGAGGAAAGGGAATAATGCAACACTTCCCAGATCTCATTTTTCAACAAATTTTAATCTCTACAGAGGCTCCAAACACAAACGCAAATAGCTTTTCATGTCTATCTAATTTTTCAGTACCTATATGGTCAAATGATAGTAAAGTGATAAAGCACTTTCATGAACATACTTATAAAACACAGAAATATTTATTTTGAAATTCTGAACTTTAAAAAGGCACAAGATTTTTTAAAAACTTGATAACACTAAAATGTTTTATAAATAGATCCAAATGAAAGTGACTAATGAGAAAGAAACAAGGAATTAGCTTTCAGTATGAAAATCATTGTTTAAACATTTTGGTTATTTTATGAATTTAATTACATTTAATCTTCAAAAATACATAGATTAACTGCTTGGTGTCTAAGAAAGACAACTGATTATATTCCTAATTTAAACAATAGCAAAATATCATAGCATAAAAACTCAATAAATGGAGAAATAGTTTAAAGATGATTTCATTGGACGTAGGCCTTTTGTTTTATTTCACAATAGTCCTATTGACTAATCATCTGTAGACCTCAAACTGTGTTTTCAAGGGTGGTTAGAGTTTTTTTGCTAAGTCAATGCCTATGCAAGCAACATGCCAATTATCATAACTAGCAGCACACTTAGAATACCACCACTAAAACCATGAATACAGATTTTTCTTCATAAAATTTAAGTTAACCTCCCACTCATACATAATTAGGTTTTAAAAACTAAACATGTTTTAAAGTTTGAATACATAATTACTTAAAGTTTGAAGGGTAAGCTCTTTAGGCTTATAGACATTCTCTGGTCCACGCAATCTCAACACACCAACAGATCCCTTCAGTTTTACCACAGGTAGATGTTTAGGGAGTTTTCATTCATTTATTTAATAATTATCTCCATCTTTAAGACACCATGCTAAACATGAGAAAAGGCCACCGTACTGCCTCCAGGCCTGGATTTCAGTATGTCGGAAAGTCATGAAATAGATTAATAAAGTCATTATTTTTTAAGAAGGAAGATTTTATTTTATGTAGGACAAATGCTTTAAAGAAAGGAACATGAATGCTATGAAAGCCTGTGCTCCTTGGTATAGGAATGGGAATGGGAAAAAGGGAGTTTCACTGAGGAAAGGCTGGTGGGATCTGAGCACCAAAAGAAAATGCTGGAAGGATGATGATGGAGTTTATACTGTTTGGATGGAGAATCTCTAGAAATAAAATATAACTCAGAATACACCATATATGAGACCTAAATATCTCCAGTCCTAAGTCAGACATGATCAAGCTAAGAGAACACGTGCCAGTCAAGACCCATAGCAAAAGGAAGAAAGCCCGTTTCAGTATCAATGTCCTTGGTGCCGACCATCTAACTGCTATTTTTCATCGACAGTCAGCATAAGGAGAATATTCCTCTTATCATGTTCTGAATGGCTTAAAGTATATTTGAAGGAACTATATTCTGTACTTTTGATCCAATTCTGAACATTAACCAGCAATCTCTGTCTTAAATTTATAATGGTTTGCGTACCTCTGTGAGGCTGGAGAAAAGAGAAATGTAATAGTCCTGAATTCTGACTACACAATTGTAGGATCCCATGCAATTGGCTTTTAGAAAAAGAACCTATGAGATCGTGAAAAGCAAGTCAGATTTTAAAGGAAAAGTACTGGTTTGTGCGGAAACAACAGGGATAAGAACACTGAGTGGCAAACGCCCACTCATTCTTCAGAGACAGAAAGGACATCAGTCAGGCCTGCAATCCTTACCTCCTACAAAGAGAAGGTTAGAGGGTCTTGTGGGAAGAAGAAAGTTATCTGAAAAAAAGTTGAAGAAAGCTAACGAGCCCCTTAGAGAAAGTATTTGCAGTAAGAATGCTGATAATTCACCTGGATGGGTGCTCACCAAGCTGTAGAAATGCTCCCTCTTGCTACCATAGCTTAGCTGGAAAGGTTAATGGGGGACGGCTCCTTAGAACTGAGAACTATGACACACAGGAGGCAAGCAGACACCTCCAAGAGGGCGGTAGAAATGATCCCACCAACATGAAAGGCTGGCCAGAGAGCATGGGCCAGTGCTGTTATGAAATGCCATGTCAGAAGACCCTGCTTACTGGAGGGTGGCTCTGAACCTCAGCCAGCTTCTGGATGTTTGATCGATGTTATGGGGAGTATTCAATAACCAAAGGAGGTTATGCTCACCTCTCATTAAGGAAAAGGGCTTTTCTCTTGCTGTCCTTTTTTTTTTTTTTTTTTCCTGGTGCCAACATGGCCTCTCAGTCCCTTGATCTCCTAGCCTCCAAAGTTGGGGTCTTCCATTCTAATTCAGCTCCCAATACCATGATCTTACTTCACAGGTCTTCAGGAGTGACTGTACAGTCTCCTAGATCTCTATTTCAAGCACCATTCCTTTCTTTTGGATCATTCTCTGAATATTGTGACCTCAACCATTCCCCAGCTCTAGTGGGTCCTCCAAGCCAAATTCTCACTGCCCACTGCTCCCCCTCATTTGCTCACTTCCCTTCTTGCTGGACTAGATTCCACTTGACCCTCCTCAATATGAATTTTACTGGACAAAGAAGACTCCTAACCTTGGTTCACACTAAATCTCTGCCAAACTCAAGCAGCTGAATGAGCCAGGAAATAAACAAACTAATTAAAATCATGCTGAGTGTTTCTCTTTAAATTCATAACCCTACCCCTCTGATGGCCCTCCATGTTGCCTGGAAGTCCTCTTCCCTTTCTCTAGCTAATTCATGTTTACTTTTCCAATGACTGCTCCACACTACCTTCTTTCTTCTCAAATCTGCGTTTTCCACACTTCCTGCTGATTCCTTTCTTCTTATTTTACGGAGAATATAGAAACATCAGAAGAGAAACTCAGCATCCTGCTATCATTGCAGTTACCAAGTTGTTCCTTCCAACTTTCTTGCTGAACAATGCACGAAATGTCACTCTTATCTCCTCTTATTCCCTGGATCCCATCCACTTCTGCAGTCATGCATTCAGCCCTCTGTCATATGTGGCCCTTCCTACTCAGGCATTCTTATTCATGCATGTTTTAGTAATATGGTTCATCTTAAGGAAGAACCTTCCCTTGACCCTCCTCCCCTACTGTATCCCTTTCTCTGCCATAAAACTCCTTCAGTTATCTCTTTTCATTGTCATTTCTCTCTTTTCATTCTCTTTAGAATCTATGTCATCAAGGTTTTGATCCATGCCATTTGGCCAAAATCTCTCTTGTTAAGGTCATTCATGATGGCACAGATGCCAAATCCATCAGTCATTTAAATGAGATGTTAAGAGGTGTCAGTGAAGGTAAGCCAATTTAGGTAGTGAAACAAGACAAAAATCAAGCATCTTGAAAGATGAAAGACTTACATCACTTGGTGCAGTCAAAGATCAGACAATCTGAGCATTAATGTGATAGAATATAATTTTCCATAGATACCAAGTTAAAGCAGAATCTACTACAGATAAAACCTTGAGTGTTCAATGTCTATTTTAACAGAATAAGAATACTTTCTGAAATCTGACATATTAATGTATTTCTGAGGTCAGTGAAGTACCCAGAAATCACCTCTATTAGTTTATAAATCAAATTTTATCAGTATTCACAACCTCATCAACACAGATACATATAGGACATTGTACATAATAACTTTTAGTGTGCAATACAGAAACAATGGCATTTGTTCCAGTTAACTCCTTTGACTTCATCTCCACTTCTGATGTACTAAGGGAAACAGACAGGGGGGAAAATGCCAGAATGAATAACATTTGGATCACTTGGTAATAAAAAGCCAAATGGCAAAATGTTCTTTTTTTTCCCAAAAGTAGAATTCCTTAGTGGTTTATAAAAGAAACATTTCTTGACATAAAAAAGCAATTTATGAGCAGAAATCATATAGACATAAAACACTGAGGTTGAAAAATGTCTAATAACATTCTTAAAATCCTAATTTTATAAAGAAGGAATCTCTTGCCTCATTGAAGCCAAGTCATCTCCGAGATTACAAAGTATGAATTTGGTTGTTAAAAGCATAGCAGAAACCTAGAACATTCTATGCTTTCCTTTGCATTCTCTTCTGAAAGCTATATTATGATGACAACTGAACTAATATAACCTATTTTAATCTCTCTCCTGAGCTCTAAACTTAAACTTACATATTCAGTTGCTTACTAAATGTTTAGGTCTAAAATATATAAAAAGTATCATTGTAAACTTTAAATAGTTCAAAGATAATCTCTAGTTCCATCCCACCCAAATGCATTGATCACCCCATCTTTCTCATCTGAGTAAACAGCATCACCTAACTGCAGGAGTCAATAATCTAGGCATTATACTTGTTTTTCTCTCATCTTTTCTATTCCATCTATTACCATGTCCTCAGCAATCCAATCTTCCAAGTACAGCCTGAACACATTCCTCCACTTCCTCTGGTACCACTGCCGTCCTAAGTACCATTGTTTTCTTTCAGAACTTCCAAAATAAGCAACTGTTGGAGCTTGCATCTTGCCCTCTTAGACCTCAACTGTTCTTTTTCTTAGTGTAATTCTAATAATTCTTTTCAAAATATGATTTAGGTAATATCAGTTCTCTATGTACAATCCTCTAATGGCTCTTCCTTAGGCTTATAATAAAATACAAGTCTCATAACGTAGTGCACAGAGGTTCTAGGACCTGGCCCCACCTACCTCTCATAGTATCACCTCCACTCTCATTCTTGTACTCCAGTTACAGTGCCTTTGCCTGTCCTGAGAACATGAACATGCCAACCTGATTCTCCCACAGGGTCTGAGGAACCGCTGTGCTCTCTTCACTTCCTCAAATCTTGACATTCCTAACAGGCTCCTTCTTATAATATTTTACCTCTATTATTGTCTCACTGATAAATATTTTCTTCATAGCCCTCCTAATGGGCTGGCATTATCTAACTATTTTTGTTTACAGTCGTAGCTGCTCATGCCCCTCAGTATAATTTAAACTTCATGAGGGCATGAGCTTGATATTTCTCATCATTTTATACCTTAGTACCCAATAATTAATTGCATAACACCTAGCTGGAACTTCATAAATACATGAACACTTAATGGTGAGCAACAATGCTTTCACACTTTTCTCCTAGGTTATGAAGCAAAGTTAATGTCTATGTGACCAATAACTATCACTTTTTCATCTTTTCTGGAATAAAAGTTTGTTTGTTTGTTTTTTTGGTATAGATTCACCAAATTTATAAAAAGACAAATGGGACATCCTAGAGACAGTGTTGCAAAAATATAAATGCACAGAGGGAGTTAACCTGCACTTCTGATTTTATTTGAGGTATTTGACTAAAGCTGTTTTCACTTGAACACTCAGATTTGCCAGAATGGAAAAATTAGCAATTAACATGAGCAAGAAAAATCTACAAACAAAAGTCACAGAGAGATTCTGCCTGCCAGGTTTTACTTATTTCAGATTTTTAAAATGAAAAGTTACTTGGTGCTATTTGTAAGAATTTAGACTATGTTGTGTTCTATGTGTTTTTGAACTACAAATATCACCATTACAAGGATGGTATGGCTAACCCTTTTCTAATTTGTACTACTGCTGAGTGGCCCCAGATGCGGCGAGATGTCTGCTTACTCTCAGTGGGGTACCAAGGTCTGTCTTTGGTTGAACATCTGGAGGTGATCCTCCAGCAAAGTTGAGCTGTTGCCTTGCTGGCTAGAAAACAGAAGACGAAACATCTGTGTGACAGATAAAATGTGCAAGCCTGCGTGAATCTCTGCTGAGGTCCCATCTGTAAAACACTATGCACCATTCGTCTGACACCAGGTGAGTTACTATGGGAGGGGGGACCCCAGCTGAGATGAAGACAGTGGCTGCACAGCTTCTTCTTTTCCTTTTATCTGTGCTCTTACTCATCTGTCAGCGTCTCTGTATTCTCCATGCTACTGTACAGCCATTGTGCTGGATGCTAAGAATGCTGCCCGCAGCCTACAACCATTCCAGGATGGGAACAACCATATACTAATACACATTCACACAGATATTCTGTATGGCAGGTAGCATGGCCAATGACCAAATGTCTCACACCTTCAAGTGTTACAACTAAACTCTTCAGATTTTATCAATCCTGATGTGGTTAGAGGAAATTGTAGCTTCCGTACTTTACTTTCCATGTAAGCATCATATTCTATCAGCAAATGATGCAAAATTCATTAAATAACGTTTAAATGCCATGCCACTAATCTTTATATATTAGCACTTTAAGCTCATCTCTATGAAACTTACATGGTTTGACACAAGTGTACAAGTCAATATAAACAGAAGTGTCTTTCAATACAATATCCTTAAATTCTATGATTTTATTTTTTCCCACAGAAATCCTTCACGTCCTCACAAATATCTTCAGATATGAAATACCGAGTAAGGACAGGACCAGATAAAGAGAAAATCTGTTTAGGACAGACATCTGATTTTCTGACATGGTCAAGAAATCATTAAAAAGCTCATGTGTTAGAATGTGATTATTAAACTACACAAAATGACCTTTAACACAACTTATTACTTCCTTATTTTGCCTCAAGTTTTAAGACAGATTTTGATTCAGGCAATGGCAACAGCACAAGTTCATCATTTTTCTTTTCTTTTTATTTTTTTGTTAAATAAATGTAATATTCTTCTTTGGGAAAATAAAACCTTTTTCTTAAGCTCCAAGGAAACTAGATTTAAAAATAATGATAAAATTCTGTCTCAAATTCACAAATAGATTAGGTATGTACCAACTGTTCTCAAAAACAACAGGCAGAACTTGGAGAGCTTTCAAATTGAGAGGTCTACTTAGAGGACTCCTGCCTCAAGCCAAAACATGTCATTTAAAACTTCTGTGCATTTTAGTAAAATAATCAGAGGAACCAAAATTAAATAACAAGAGAGGAAAGATTTTCTAAATATTGGTTCATTATTTACATAATTAAAAGTCTTAAATGGCAAACATCCTTTCTTACCAATATTGAAGAAGTACAAAATTAAGGACCAAGTGAATTTTTAATAAAGTCTTTATCTTTTTAACTCTAAATGTTGGCCTCAAACAATGCCTACAATGACAATATTTCTCAAAATTTTCTAATATTTCAATAACTTAATTGTTTTCTTCCTGAAAGGAAACTCAAATTTTCCTTTGCTCGGTTAGTTTGGGTAAGATGTCCACCCACTCTTTCATTTTGTCAACGATTATTTTTATTGAGCTCTTACTATATGCAAGGCCCTGGGGAAAGAATGGTTAATTAATTAAGATCCTAGCACTGAGTGAGAGACACAGAAAGTGAAAGCAACAGAAGAGTCCATGTGTCACAAATGATGGGGGAAGAGGTGAGTGCACGTGTCCATTTTAGTTTGGATAGGTAATGAAGGCCCCTCTGAAGAGGGGAGCTTAGCATGAAGACAGACCCCAATAATAAGCTCAAATCCTGAAAAGAAGAGCATTCCATACAGAACTGTGGCTGGAGCTGAGTAAAAGATGGAAGAAGCGATGAGGGCAATGGAAGGGGCAGGAGCTGGGTCATGACAGCTTTGAAGTCCACATTAATGTGTGCAGATTATATCCTACATTCAGTAAGCAGCAACAAAGCTTTAAACAATACCATGACATGATCTGATCTGCATTTTAAATGATCATCATGGCTGCTATGAAAGATTGAACTTAGATAGGCAAAGGAAAACTAGACTTTCAGAACATACAATCCTCAGCAAGAGAATGTAGTAAGAGTTCTTAGGGGGTTTTCTTTAGAACACAAATAAACTGACTCCTTCCTTTTTGTAGGTCTTTTAATATTACATAATGCGGTTTTTCCCCTTGAAATCGCCTTTCCAATCTTTAGTTGACAGTACATTGTTTTTCTTAAAAGGTTTCCTCCTGTGCTCCTTGAGGGTAGAAATTAAAAGTTCGGTGAGAAAAGGCATTTTCATTGTCTTTGCTTGGTGTTTTTGAGTGACCAAATCCTCAAACAGATGTTTGAGTTCTGAACAGACACCATCTCAAAGCCAGTGGTCCTTGGGTCACTCAACTGGAAGACCTCACCCTTTCTCCCCAAGGATCCAATTTTTGGCTTTGGTAAACACAAACTTCACTTAAAGCTCTAGATGATAATTACACAAGAAAACACGGGCCCAGTGTGGCTGAACTGCTCAGTTTCTTAGAGAATGCCAGAAATCCAATTTTTATTTGAAATCTTTCTATTTTTAAGAATTGGCCAATAATTTGAAAGCTTTTTAAGGCACTAGGCAGGTCAAAGAAAAAAGACCCATGGATAAGGCCCAGTCCATAGACTATGGCTTACAAATTCTGAAAATAATCCCTAAGGTCCCTTCTTTCTTGAACATTCTATGATTTAGATTGGTTGGTGATGATATCTGTGTGCTCTTAAAATATAACTTCCCCCATACTTCTGATTTGTTTTATATCAGAAATTCAACCACTTTGCAAGGAGTTGGGGATAGGGTAGAAACTGACTACAAAGGAGCAGCACAAGGTCATTTTAGAAGTTGAGGCAACTGTTCTATATCTTGAGTGAGATTATTGTATGATGATATACATTTGTCAAAACTCACTGAACTGTACAGCCAGAGGAATAAAGTTTACTGTGTGGAAATTATACTCGATAAGAAATCCAATCACCAAATATATTACTGTTCCAAAGAGAAAACAAAGTCTGCTTCATGGTGAATACAGAGACACAGGAGAGAGTTGGAACAAACTTCAGTGATTTGATTTACAACAAAGCAGCCTGATGCAATATTGAGGCAAATGGGAAATGTGTGCCTTGAAAATTTTCTAACACTTCCAATTTTTTATTGACAGAATAAGAGAAACAGAACTACAATGCTATATGAGAATATGAATACTGATTTTCTTTAGTGCTTACCAAGTTTATAAAGTACCTTCACATAATCCTCTCATATAATCCTCACTATGAGCCTCCAGAAATTGCTGATTAGAGAATTATTGGACAAAATATTGAATACCTTGATAAAAGTTGTGAGAGTAATCAGTAGTTGTTTAAGATCTGAGCAACTTCGTTTGGAAAAGATTATCAAGTACTCTAGATTTTGCAGTTCACACTGGCTATGCATTAGACACAGCCGTCTTTGATTATAACTACCTGTCTGCAGGTCTAAAAGACATTCAAGGGAAAGAATCTGCCTTCTTCATGTTCATTTACAGTATGCAGCACAATGATTGTTAACAGATCTTTGTGGAACATCATCAGTTTCTCTATGCTGGGAAATTATTTTGTATTAAGTGAGTTTTATTGCTGGTTGACAGAATTAAGTTAAAAGAAGACAATAACAGTAAGCTCAGGGTCTAGGATCACAGCTCTGGATGCAATTCTTCCTGAAGAAATGGGAATATTCTAGGCCAGATGACATTAAGGTCATTATGATCCTTCAGATTTCCTAAGCATTTAAAGAAAGAGCTGAAAGACATATGAAGAGGAACTAAAATCAGGAACATACAAGCTACCAAAAACCTTAACAAAGACACTGCTACACATTGGTGGATTTTATGTCCACAGATCATATAGCTATACTAAAATTCCTCAGTGAGACTTAATTATTTCATTCTGTCAAATAAAACTATTTGTCAAGGTTGGGAAACAACGAAATTATTTAGCTTTCCTCTTCCTTTGAACTGCCTGGAATCAACATTAGTCAAACTATTCAGATAGTTTTATTCCCCAGATATTTTTCTTTCCCCTATTTTCTTACCTCATAGTCATGTCCAACTATTGTTTTTCTCATTCAATGAAAGTGTCTCTGACTAGATTAACAGTGCAGAGTGAAAAGGAAAGGTCGAGGTCCTTCCCCTTGGTCTTCAAGTTGTGAGAGCAGCACTGGGAATGTTTATGAGTGCTACACATTAATCCACTGAAATGGTCCTTTAGTTTCTTTTCCAAACACGGGATTTCATCACATCCAATAATAAAGCAACAAGTCATTTTCTGTATATTATAAACCATCAGCTTGTAATTATATAGCAAAATGCTTCTATATAAATTCTCTGTGATGATGTAAGCTGGTCTCGTAGCATAAGTGGATTTTTTAAAGCCCACTACATACCTATGAGGATCTATTTACGTTGGGCTAATCATGTCAAAATAGCATCTATGCAAGGGTAAAGTCAAAGCTTCTTTTATAAACCTTTACACATAGATAAATAATCTAAGAGGCTTTTTACTGTTATAAAACTAAAACTGCCTTTCAATGCTTGCTGAAGTTTCTGAACAAGCTAGCCATCTAATGGGCAAAATGTAATCCTAAATTGGTGATTAAAAGACTCTGCATGGAAACAAGCTGTCAAATGGATGGAGAGAAATTAATCCTGACAACAGTAATGCCTACTTTCCTAAATGAAAGCCCTGTTCAAATTTCTACTCATCCATTTTTCAAGACTTAAAACAAGGCATGTTCCAACCACCCATAGATGAGTTGCCAACATTTGCATTTCAGTTGAACCTGATGAAATCAGAAAACTTCAGCTTCAGGCTTGCTGAACACTCTTATGAGAAGATGTCTGTCCAATCTAAAAAAATAATGATAATGTGGCAACATGCAAGAAGGGAATAAAATGTGATGTGGTTGTAGCTGGCTCTGCACTGCATGCACACTACACCATTTGGAAAACCCTGCAGTCCATCGGGGTATCTGAATGTCCCACCACCAAGCTCAAGTGCAAACTGCCAAGTGAGTAAATGATGAAGGGCACAGCGTGGGAAGCTGGGAAACAGGGTAGAGAGAAGTGATTTCTTCATCCTGGCAAATCCAAACAATTCACAGTAATAATGATAAGATGATTTGCCCTTTTTTATACATGTTTGTTTGCCTTGATTTTAATTATGAGATCTGTACTTTGAGCAGAAGTAAAATTAGAAAAAGCTTATCTCCTGCTTGGTGACAAAAACAAGACAAAAACTACAGGAACAAGCGGTTAAGAATACACAGACTTTTGTGCCATACAATCTATGTTGGAATTCCATCTCTGTCAACTGGTAGTTCTATCAACCTGATTGGCTTGCTTAAGCCCTATAAAATTCACATTCTTGAAATTTAAAAAAAAAAAAAAAACAAGTGAGCTGTTAAGGTTGAAGGGATATTACAGATACAGATGCTGGTATGGAGAAATTAGATCATGGTAGATCCTGCATAGAAAGGGATCTGGTGCTATTTAAGTCCCACTAGTTATCTTAAGGTATCTATGGAGAAGGTGCTAATGAAATTCACAGGGACACTAGGAGAAAGAAGGCAGCAAGAAAACAAAGACTGGTTCATGTTCTTTATATGATTATGCTTAAAATTTTAATCCACCCACAGGTAAGCCCTGGATAGAATCATATTTATTAGAATGAAGCTAATATAAAACATTTACTTCTTGTTTGAGAATATAAAGTCTAACTTTGAAAAAATATAAATGTTTGGGGGTTTACACACCTATAGAATTTGTCTCCTTGGTAAAATATGTACTTTTTTCAATAGTGCACAAAATAATTCTATATTACAATTGACTTTGGGGACATTTTACAAGGAAATACACAAGAAAGCTATGCTTGTATGTGACCTCAGGCATGAAAGAATGTACTCTCCTGGGCTGCCATGGATAAATGGAGGGGGCCAGGGAATGGGTATGAATCATAAGGGATTATGGAAAATATATACCATGGGTGTTTTTAAATTATGCTAAAAGAAAAGAACAAAACAGATACTACTGGAATAAAGGGTTGAAATCTCGTCTAAAACAACAACAGCAACAAAATGAATGAAAGCTCTCCATTTACTCAAATGCAGCATTTGAGCATAATGAAATTCTGCCTTGCTTGTTAGAACACGACATCTACCTGTTTTAATAGAGGCAACCCAGGACATCTGCTTGGCCTCCCATTTTCTGGTCTTGTCTTAAATATATTTTTATTATGATAAAATAGTACTCATGTCAAAATGCCTAAGTATCATAGTAATAAATATATAATAAATACTTATATCTAGACTGAACCTTGACATATATAAGATATCATCTCATGATTTATGTGTGTTTTAAAAAAAGTGTTGGCTGATATCCAGTCATAGGAATGCATAAAAAATTTATCACAGAGCTAGAAAGAAAGGAGGAAAGAAAGAGAAAATAGAAAGAAGAAAATATATAATAAGGACAATATAATCCATAAAGGTAACTGAGTAAATTTCTAACATTATTTCGTAAAAGAAGTCAATTTCTTCCTCACATCGTCTATCTCAATACTGAGTACACCATGCTGTTACTTGAGTGGGCCACCCTTCATTCCACACACAATAAGCTCTGTGAGGGCACTGAATGATGCTTATTTAGGGCCTTAAACAGTGTCTGCACAAAGAGAGAATTCAATAAGATCTTGCTTCTTTCAAAATGTCTGCTCATATAGATGTGTTCTGATGGAATTAATATGAAAAACAAATATTAGAAAAGGTATGAAAACTCTAGATAAAAGAGAAACTATTAGGTACAAATTAATGCTACTCTTTTAATGCCATGAAAAAGAAATAAAATTAAAAGAAAAATGTTGTCATAAATAGGGGGTGGGGGAGGTAGTGTTTGCCAGAGATTGATTTCAAACACACTCAACAAAAATGTCTGAAGAATTTGGAAAAGCTGTACATAACACCCAGATATTGATGTGGTTAGAGACTGCCCTTTTGTTTTGCAGGCAATGATTAGAATACTCCTTTCAAATCATGAATATGTCCAAGTAACTGTGGTGTGTTTTGTTTTAATCAAATTTGGTATTGTTTTACCTCAAAATTAAATTGGTAATACTAAAATGTCAAGTGGGCTCAGGAGAAAACTACTAATGCTCTATTATATTTTTGTTTGTTCTTTTGTATTGGGGGGGGGGGATTCTATTTTAGAAACCCTTTTTCTTCCAAAAGGAAAGACAACATACACTGGAAAAAAAAAAGCAACAGCCTTCTTTCGGTACTAACATAAAGAAACTCCATTTTTTGAAAAAGCATACCAAAATGTAAGTCATCACAGTATAAACATACCACATATTGGCAACAGAAATTGTTTAATGCATTTGTAAATTTTTTAAAATGTCTCAAAAAAACAAAAGAAGAAATGTTGTAAGCCACAATTTTCTTATGATTAAACTTTTCAAAACACCTCAGTGAAAATGAAATATTCAAACTCATAAGGAGAGATAAATCATTCTGACAGGGTTTCCTCTGCAGTCAGCATCTCCTTTCTAACTTCCTGCATTATTTACTGGCAGATATAACTTTTAAAACACCATATAAACCAACTGTAGGGATATTTCTGCCAAATTCTTACAGTCTTACACCTTAATTTTGAGTCAAATAATCTTAAAACACACAAATATTCCATATAGTTATCATTAAATTTTAAGGCCACAGGCAGGTAAATCATCTAGTAGGGTTACTAACATTTTCATTTTAGAGATGTATAAGTCAAATTCTTCAAAATTTAATGTTAATCATTGTATCAATGATGCTCCTAGAACTATAGGGTTGCTTACAATTCTTCTAAAGTTGATTAGGAACTCAAACACATCATTACAAAATTCAGACAGAAAAGCCAAGTGTATTTCATCTCATGTTGGCTTACATATAAATCTATATTTTTCTTTGTTCAAACTTCATTTCTTGCTTATCTAAGTACTCAAAATAAGAACCAAAGGGAAGTTAAGAGAATATAAGGAAAAGACATTTTGAATTATGTTATTTGCACACCTCCATTTTCATATGTGCCTACACTGCTTGTTATGGTAAGGATCTCATGAGTGATGGCCATATTTTCATGATGCCAACTGTCTGGCTCCAGTTCGAATGGATTTAATAAAGATTCAATCATGATAATGGAGGAAATGACATGTATAAGATTCTGTGGTAATTTCTTACTAATGGATATTCTAAATGGTTAGAGTACCCATAAATATATTTCTGTAAATATATTTGGCATTTATGTTATGGTCCTGACGCAGTGTGAAGTAAATGTCCCCATCATTCCAGGGAGGAGGGTGAACAGTTGCAATTCCCTTCTTGATGGTTCTATTGAGAATATTTCAAAATAGGACAAAGGTCCAATATTTTCTTTAATAAGTTCTTCTCTGTTTTCTTAGACAATTGAGGGCAGGTAAAATATTTTCAAAATCTGGAGAATACCTGATGTGCACATGCCACTTGATTAAACATATGGAATACATACTTGGAGGAAAGCCAACTGGAGACCTGTGTGAGTAATCTAAACACCCAAGCTGAGAGGGGTTAACATATAAAGATCAGCTTTGTACTTTGAAGTTTTCTGGTCTTCATTTTGCCTAATTAAGACAAGATTTAATAATCAAACCACTGTACAAACAAGTACCTTAAAGTATAGGTTTGTTTCTAATTTTAGGAAGAATTCTTAACAGATTCCAAGGAATCAGCTCCACATGGGAAAAGTTTTCTGATAAGGCTTTCTTTTGTCATTGCTAAAATGCAAATGCCTGCTTTTCATCTTAGTTTTATCCTGTGACTGGGGTTAGCATCCGCCTGTCAAAATCTCAAGTATGACACCAAGAGAGAAAGATATCATCAGAGCATGCCATCTGAATCTGAAACAGCGGTAACTCTAGAGTTTAAAAAAAAAAAAAAATATATATATATATATATATATATATATATATATATTCTTAAATCATATAGACTATGATTTCAAAAGGATCAATTTGCCTAATTTATTCATAGCAGAATATACACATCCATATATTTCAAGGAAAGAGAATCACATACACACACACACACACACACACAAAATTCAATACTAATTTTATGAATAAACCTAATCCCAGGTCAAAGGATTTTAAGGCAAAAAGTAGAATTCCTAACATTCCATCCCACATACATTTCTTGCAGTAGACGCTCAACAATTTTCAGGAATATCTAGTAATTTTGCATTGTGCTGAGAAACCACAAAACAAATAATAAACCTAACTACCACAACAGAGCAAACATGTATTCAAGTCATTCAGTGTTATGCCATTAAGTGGGAAAAGAAGCTGGCTCTCTCTGGAGCAGATTGATTTTATTCAAAATTATTTGATAAATTTAGACAAATTCTATAGCAATAAAACAAGCATTCAACTGATGACATACAATCTTCAAAGCACAGTGAAAGAAGGCTGAGAGACAGTTGCTCTTGCCAGCCATTTCCACTCCCAATACTCTAATCCCACATGTGCACACACCACCTTTGAAAGCAGCAAAGGGTTGGGCAGGAAGAATTTTATTTTCAGTGCTGTGCTCTTCATTCAGCCCATGTTCCCACCATGGCTCCCTTGTTAAGATGGAGGCCAAAGAGAAGAGAAAACTGTAGCAATATTATCAATACGGTCAGCACATGATGAAAATCTCTTTTCCTATTGTCATTAGAAAGATAATGAGACCTTTGTCCATGAGAGTTTACTTTGTTTTGCTTTGCTTATTTTTTATATCACAACGCAATAAAGTATTTCCTAAGCCAGGTTGTAGTTATCATTTATCAGTAAACAGGATATTGTTTTTCAACACAATCCCTCTATAACATACTTGTAGATGGCATGGCTGTACAGAAGAGAGGGAAAGATCATTTTGCCTACAAATCTGTAGAACATGCTTTACTGGCCTGACTGGTATTATACTGTAATCATTGCTTCTTTGTGGCTGCTTCAGCAGGAGAGCTCCTAAGCATTTGGTGTGCTATAGACATCCACTGTCCAATTCAGCCACAGTAGGGCTGCCAGAAAGAAATTATTACAAGTTTGAGAAACTGCTTCAAATGCTGCTTAGAATGATGTGGGACATACTAAAATATAACCATAAACTACAGGCATAGGAGTCGCTGAGAGATACCTTAGTGGCCAACCTTACCTCTCTGCCATCACCTGTGCAAACTTTTTGATTTGTCAACCCATGTATGTAACTCTGCTTTCAAGTCATTTTTGCAAAAATAGGGACTTCATGCACAAGTGCCTGTATGTGTTTGTATATTAAAACAAGCATTCAATCATAAAATATCTTGCTAATCTATGACCTTAATTTTGCTACCTATGTCCCACACACATAAAAATGGTGACAAAACTGGTATTGGGATGACATTTTGAGCCCATGTAGCTGGGCTAAGATGGTAATTTCCTTTCTGCTGTAACTGATTCCAAAATTCTCCTCTTAGATACCCATACCATTAAAGAACCCCAATTTCCAAACCAGCAGTTACAATATTTTGGCTTGATGTGGAGGCTTACTTTGTTCATGTGGATCTGCTGCTGGTATTGTTTCTGCTTCTCCAGGAATTGCTGGTGTTGCTGCTGAATGACCAGCTGAGCCAATGTGCTCTGAGGCAAAGGTGCCGACTGGGTTCGATTCAGGGGTCTGTGACGGGGTAGTTTGTGGGTACCTCTAATACCAGGTGAAATTCTTTCTTTTGTTGCCAAAGGAGACTGAGGATGTAAGGGAACTCCACCTGAAAAATAATTTTTTAAATGTGTGAGTACATGTGTGTTTATGTATGCATATACACAGATGTATTCACCCATAATTTTAGGAAAAGGTAAGAAGCCGTTTGCCAGGCAAGTCCCTGAAGAAAGCTAGGCTAGGTGCTGGAACAGGAATGTGTCTGACCAGGTGACTCAAGTAGTCTAGTCTGGTATGTATCAAGATTAAATGAGGGGAGTTCTCGCCCCCACCCCCACCTGACAGATCTGGAGGAATAAATAAGGATCATAGCCTTTCCTGTGGCACCAGGTGCCAGGGAGATCCTTGCATGGCACAGTAAATCTTTATTAAGGCCTTGAGACATTAGACTGGATCACTGATAAAATAAAAAGTCCTGACATGACCTGTGAATGGTGCCATTATTAAATTACCAGTCACAAGAAGCTTTTGTTGCCGCATTTGTTCTTTCAATAATAAATGCTGCAGGAGAGCCTGGTGGCTGCTGTTGGGCTTCCCCTCTAAAGCCACGTGAGGATGGCCTGAAGATGCCGGGACGCTGCCCCCATACTGCCCAGGCAGAGGGACACCTTGCCTGAGCGTCTGTGTCTCACACTTCTGCTTTTCTTTGAGTGAATTCGAAGCCTGTGTGAAGAAATAATAATGATATCAATCCTCTTTCATCCGCGTGGGTCACCATGTCTCTATCTACATCAGTAGATGAGTTTCTTATGTTACAGAAACAAAGCCCATGTCCAATGGCTGAGTCAGGGAAGTGGGTAACAGTATGTCTTTAAACTATCTGAATTAACAAATGACGAATAAAAATAGGGTTGAAGCACTGTAAACAATTTAGCAATTGGGCATCTGTACTTTATCTTCAAATGTTTTTTAAATATTTAAAACAATGCAAGATACAAAATTTCAGATGGGAAGAACAGGTTCAAGAGGTCTATTGTACATTATGGTGATTATGGTTATATAAATAATAATACACTTGAAAATTGCACAGTGTGGATGTTAAGTGTTCTTAACACAAAAAGTGAGGTAATGTATATCTTAAGTAGCTTGTTTAAGCAATACATATATACACATATGTATTGCTTAATACATGCATATGTATGTATAAAAACATCACGTAAGCCAGGCTCGGCGGAGCGTGCCTGTAATCCCAACAGCTTGGGCGACTGAAGCAGGAGGATGGAGAGTTCAAATCCAGCCTCAATAACAGTGAGGCGCTAAGCAACTCAGTGAGACCCTGTCTCTACATAAAATACAAAATAGGGCTGAGCATGTGGCTCAGTGGTTGAATGCCCCTGAGTTCAATCCCTGGTATCCTTCCAAAAAATCATGTAAATTATGAATATATATAATTTATGTAACTCACAAGTAGATATAATTTTTCTGTCAATAAACAAAATAATACTAATTTCAGGCTTACTATGTGGACAGTTTATTTTTGAAAGATTTTAAAATCTTCTGCTTAAATAAAAGCTATGCTGAAAAGGTAAAATTTATTCAGATAGATAAACTAAAGACTATATTATAGGGATAAAGACAAAGCAGTTCATGATTTTGCAGTTTCAAGCAAAAGCAACAATTCACTCTTTCTCTACGTGTCCTCTAATGATTTCACAGAACTATAAGTTTCCAATATTTAATTTTTAAAATAAAATTCTTAAAATAATGAAAGGAGGTACAAAACATGCAAGAATTTGATCTAAACCTATATTTTACATTAATTCAGAACAGATCCCAAATCTCTAAATATTAAAAATGACACTCCATATACTTTTGTATAATAAAGTAAACTACAAGTGAAATTATATATCAAATAAAAATGCTATTAAGAACTTGAAATGTATGAAAACACAGTAATAAGGCAATAATATCATCAATAGCAATAATGAATTATCCTTTTCAAAGAATTTAATGAATGGTGGTCATTTTGGTATTACAAAAGCAGAAGTCTAATACCTCAAAATTATGTGGCATGTTTCTTTTCAAACCTCATGTTTAATCTTTCAAAATTGCTGTGCAGCAGGGCAGCAAAGCAATTTTCAGTGATGGAGAAATTGAAGGACAAAGAGGTAAATGGTTTGTCTGAGTCACAGAGCTAGTCAATACAATGTTAAATCTAGAAGTGATGCCTGGTCCTGGCCTCTTTTCCTTAAAATGTCCCACTACTCAGTGGGGAAATGGAATATTGGAGATCCCTTTGCCAGAGCAATGCTAAGTTTGAGAAATTAATTGTGATGGCCTCGTCCACACCAAAATGTAAGAAAAAAATATGAAACTTTAATCCAAACCACATTGGTTTATTCGTTCAATGGTACCAAATTGCATTACCAACGAAACATTCAATGGTCTGGCTTTAGACCTTGGTCCTTTGGGAAAAAATCTCCCCTGACCACATTAAAAGTAGTACATGTGTGAGTTGTCAAGGAGGAGCATCTTAGACCATTCAAACAGCAATGGCAGCAAAATGCCTCTGCCTGTGTCAGACACAAGAAATTTTGGGGTTAGGGTTTACTTATTATTAGAAGAGATAGGAAAAATAGGAACAGAAGAAAAGTAAGTCTTAATGAGCAAAGATTTGAAAATATTATCCATGAATATTCACTTCATTCTAATTCCTTTTTCTTTTCACTAGACCCAATTATTTACAAATGCTTCACATAGAATTTCAAGGGGATAGCTGAATTCAGGATTTTCAGGCCTTGTTCTTTCATCCCCAGAAATAAAACAACAGCCAAAATTCACTTTTTCCTCATTGGTATAAGATCCTGGTATCATGGGAGATAACATGTTCTATTAAAAATCCAGATATAAGGGGCTGGGGCTGTAGCTCAGTGGTAGAGCACTTGCCTAGCATGCATGAGGCACTGGGTTCGATCCTCAGCACCACATATAAACAATAGATGAATAAAATAAAGATCCATCAACAACTAAAAAAAAAAATTAAAAAAAAATCCAGATATAATAAAATGCCAGACATAATAAAATGTCTCAGATTGATTTTGAAGATGCATGTGAATCTGACATGCTGGACTAAGCAGACTTGCTGCTAAATATTGGCAAAATTGGTGGAAAGGGTTGAAACAAATTTCTCTTTAAAGCTAATATATCACAGGACATTTGTGCATGTACAATTTACTAACCTTTCAGAGATAAATTATTCTGGGTAAAGCCTACAAATCTTTGAGAAAAACTAAAATTTATATTATTTTAGGGAATGCACATAAAATAATTATTGCTATCTTCTGCTAGTAGGACAATTACCTCCAAAAGATCCTATTTCAGTTGTCAGAACTTTTAAACTAACTAATTCACTTTGGATCTCATGGGAATAGTTTAATGTTATTCTTAGAGCATTTTTCCAGATATGTATTCTTCAGGACCACAGAGTCAGTAACTTAAATTCCCAAAATAAAGTCATTCACAAAATAAATTCCATAAATATATGCTGCTGTGTTTGGAAGCTGTCGATCTCAGCACTGGCCGGGGTGCGTTCCAGGCCTGGCACTCACTCACTGGCTCTGTGATCTCAAGTTTCTAAACTTTCCTTGTCTTAGCTACCTCTTCGGTAAAAAATGTGGACTACACTGTTTCATGGTGTGGTCATCTGGAGCTACTAAAATAATATATGTGGAGAGTGCTCTTTTAAAAAAGCTATAAACCATTAAACAAATATTAGCTATTTTATTATACAATTATGCAAACCAATGTAATTCTGTGATTTCAAACTGAAGGCCTTTTAACAGTGCAGCAAACAAAAAATAGTGAAGGACAGGTTTACCCTAACAAGTTTTTCTCATGTTTAAATATACAAGAAATAAAAGGGAGTTCTTATCTGAACATAGGACTTGGGCTGTTTTATGCAAGAGTGTGTGATGACTTACGTTGAGCTGAGATGGCCCTGCTGGAAGTCCCAAGGTGATATTGGGCAAAGAAGGAGAGGTATAAAGACTTAGCAGGTTCATGGAATCGTCATGAATTAGAATGCGTTGCTGTGAAACCAGCTGCTGTTAAAAAATAAGTAAAGGAAAGTCTCACAATATCACAATATCATAATTTTACAGTAAAATAGACACACTTCATAAGAGGCTTTATATTATCATAAGTTAGAAAAATATTTAAGTTCTTATTTTATGATTTCTGTATCTGAGCATTATAATGGAAAAATTAAGTAAAGAATTTCTTCATCCCAGTTAGAAAATCTTAAGAAAGGGATTATATGGTAATTTTGCAAAATTCACTTAAAAAATTCTGGTTTTACGGAATGTAATAAACATGTTTGCCATCTCTTGGTAAAAGACAACAATCAAATTGGGTAATTTTGATGAGTTTATATGTGCAATATTTTGGTATTAGTGAGTAAAAATATATGTATACAACACCATTATAGTCATTATCTTCATCAGAGGTAAATGCCATTTTACTATTGGAAACACATAAGAAAGTCCACACTGTCATATAGGGCTTCTATAATAATCATATCTTTTTGATATAAAAATCTACAAATAGACAACTCTGTGTGGTGATTTTCTTTAGATCATTCACAGTCAGAAACGGAAGTAAATGTTAAAATGTTAGGTGTTCCCCATGCCACAGTAGCCTTCATTTATACTGAAATACCCTGAATGTTTTTGGCATCACAGTGCTTTTTACAACAAATACCTTTTTTAAATCCAATACAAGTAATGTTTTCCCACATGTAGCCTAATATGGCTACTTGAATTACATTTTCTGTTTAACTCTTGCTTCCCTCCCAGAACTTTTATACAATAAGAGTTACAAAGGTCTTATTAGACTAAGGAACTCTGGCCTGATATGGTCCCCAAGGGAACAACATCCCTGAAAAAGAATACTCCATGTAACGGTATGACACAGTGACTGCTTTCTTCCCAAACAAAAAGCATATGGGACTCCAATAATAGACCACCTCCAAGAGGGATACTGCACACACGGGCTTTGACTAAAGTAAATATAATAACTTGTCAAGCATGTTTGGGGGAGCTGTAGATTTTCCTCTGGACAAACCTGGGATATCAATTAACTGGGGAAAAATATCACGTGCTAATACAATGCAAGCTCAGAATGTCACTGAAGAGTGATGCACCACCAAAACACAGGATGTTATTCCAAAACATTGTCTCAATCATATGTCTGTTTGGAGATGAGTCCTAGCCTTAACATAATAAGAGCAGGAGGCTAAATGGAGTTTTCTCACTGCAACTTGGAACTCCCAGCTAACTCAGATTTTGTTTCTACTTAAAAGAACATGTCAGATATTTGTGCATTAAAAGTAAGAGGTATCTTGAAATTACAAACATTATATTGACTTTATTATATTAAAAAATTAAAATTGTCTAAAATGCCAAAGCATGAAGATTATTGGAAATTATTTTTAAATTATATTGTGTGAGATAATTGTATTTTAGTGACTATCAGCAATTCTTCCGAATTTGCTCTAAACAAAAAGGCAAGGTACAATTTTGCTTATACAAGAAAAGATTTTAACATAAATTTTACTATAAATATATACCTGAACAAGAACAAAAAGAATGTTTAAGGAAGTAAAAATATTTTAACTAGCTAATTGGCAGTAAATAGTAATTTAAAATAAAAGGATAGCCCATTCACTGATCTAGTCACAAAAGAGAAAATAAATGTGAAAAAATAAGCACTTTAATGTATAATTTTCCTTCAAGGTTGTTAGAAGGTTCACAGCACTAAGATTTGAAAGAGACTGTGGGAAGGACATGGGATGCGGGGGGAGGGACAACAATAACCCACAGCCTTCTCAAATAGGTTATCTTTGTTTCCTAGAGAGAATTCTTGTGATATCCTATAGAGAACTCCCGTGATATTCTCTGATGTCTTTCATCACAGAAAGCAGACATACTGAAATGAGAGAGATTTCTTCTTAGACATAATGATGGCAGAGCATGCTGGACGCTCACACTGCTTTGACTATTAAGTGAAGGGATTTGGGGACATTCCCACTAAGATTGCTGGCTCCTGCATATACAAATTGAGTGGTTCTATCTCCTATGATGGTGCACTGATTTTCAGCACCCACCATGTGCTAAGCCCTATGCCAGGGATATTTTCCAGGTTAACCTTTTCTTCATATGTACTTTCAAGTTACCATTATGCTCATGTTGTAAATGAGGACACTGAAGAAAGTGAGCGAGGCAATGGTGCTTCCCAGTGGGATGAGCAATGAAACTTAGGTGCTGCAGCAGAAAGTGCAAACTATTCTGCAGCTACTATTGAAGGACAGAGGAACCATTAAAAATAATAATAATAATGGTTGCTTAAGAAAAGGGAGAGAGAGCAAATGTGGGTCCTATGACTTAGGGAAGGGTATATGGAGTGCAACTAACTAGCAACCACCTGAACTAAGAAAAAAGCCCCGATGGTTTTTCAGATGTGAGGATCTTCAAGTCATGTAGAACATTCACAAGGATGCAAGGAAAGTTCTGTGTTCCTAGGTGTGTGGGTAGAGTTGGTTCCTCCTATAGAGACTAACATCATATCCTACAGACTTCGAGGACCTGAATATTGCTTAATTTCTCTTCTTGGATAACAGATAAGGAAACAGGCACTGAGTTTATATAGATTTTCAATGTCCAGAATCACACTTACTAGAACTAAACAACCATTTTCCTCAAATTGACTTTTTAAAATACAGATATCCTCAGCTAGGTTTTCTTGTGGGAGCCATCTATCTGTTCCAGGTTAATAACTCTTAATAAAACCCACAATCATATTCTATACTGCTACCTGAGTACAAGCAGATTATGGGGGAACCATTCCACTGAGACAATGAAGGATCTTGACCAGGATTCCTGCAAGACGGAAAGGCCACCCCACCTTAGCATGGAGGTAAGCTAACAAGGATTTTCGGGCAAAGTCCAAAATTATCCAGGTACCAATTTTGAAACTGATTCAGCCCTTAATTAGTGCTGTACTGCTATGATGCCAGCATTTCACAGCCTAGAATATGGAAAAGATGGTTTAAATGTGAACATTTTTCAGAATTAGAAACTTTTATTATAGATAAATAAAATAGAAATATTAAATATATGATTGACTATCACATAAGCCCCATAAAGTAGTTAATGAGTAACTCCTCTGTGTTAAATTGATGGTACTGGGTGCTAGGCATACAGAGAGATCGTAGGCCTCACAGACTCACATGCTAGTGAGGCTGACAGCAAAGCAGAGGGCTAACTCAAATGACCCATGATAACCATTATAGCTACATACAGTAGTGTTAAAAATATTGATGGCACAGAGGAGGGTGTCAATTTAAAACCAAGTTTTGATAGGTAACTAGCCTTTTACCAGATGGAGCAGGATGTTGAGATGGATATGAACTGAGCCTGATGTTTGGGTGGGTGGGAGGGTCTACACACATTTTAGTAAGAGGCTTCAAAATTTCATTTAGTGTCTTTTCTGACTATCACATCAATTGGAAGAATATTGAGGAGTACCAGGGATTAAATTCAGGGGTACTGAGCCACATCCCCAGCCATATTTTGTGTTTTATTTAGAGACAGGATCTCACTGAATTGCTTAGCCTCTCACTTTTGCTGAGACTGGCTTTGAACTCATGATCCTTTCACTTCAGCCTCCAGAGAAGCTGGAATTACAAGTGTATGCCACCATGCCAGGCTGGAAGAATATCTTAAAGATAATATTTGCAGTTCAGATTAATAAAAGACATATAGACTGAAAGACTGCAAATAGCTCAATAAAGCTATTTATTTAGTAATTGAAATTAAGAAGCTATTAGTTTCAATTAAAAGACTCAGCATCTCTTCCAAAATGAACACTGACAAGAATTAGTAAAATGGGCTATATCAAACATGGGGACAGAGGAAAAGCAAAATCCCCTATACAGTGCTGGTGGGACTATAGACCAGCCCAGCATTTCTGGGGAACAATTATGTACTATAAGCCCAAATAATCATACTATGCACCATGACCCAGTGATTCCTCTTCTGGAGAATCATCACAACAGGAAATTCTCTCTTTAAGCTATCAGGGTGTCCATGGGTATATACTGAAGCTTTGTTTTTTGGTGATGGATGGCCATTAGAGGATGCTAGAACAGTTACCTGAGGAACAGGCAGATAAAATGGAGCAGCACCAACCAGATTTCTATGGTGATTCAAAGTATCCATACAGATATAACTGGGTCTATAAACACATGGTTAGTGATAAAAGAAAGGAAATGAGGAAGGTAACACTATGCCGTTTAGATCTAGTAAAATGCATGGGTATAAAGCAAACAATGCATACCATGTAAGGATCCATGTAAACAAAAATGCAGGAGAATTCCTGCACATGGCACAAGGGAAATGGAAATGGGGAAAAATGATAAAGAAGAAGGAAGGAGGGAGGGAAAGAGAAGCTGGTGAGCAAGATGAATGAGCATGTTTCTTACTCTTAAGAGGAAAAGAAGTCAACCAATGACCCTTGATGGAATCCTAGTAATGTAAATAATCATCTATTTTTTAAAGAAATTCATAGGAAAAGTGGATGTAGAATTTTCTATTTCTTGTTTGTCCAAACTTATCTACAATACTCATGAGAATCAGAAAAAGAAAAGAAAACAAAACAGAGTTTTGATGAGAAGTTCAGACTAGTGAAAAGTCGGTCTATGTGTCTTACACTTGAACTCTACCACTCACCACTGTGAGTCTGTCTAGTCAGCCACCTACCTTCCCTGATATCAGATTCTTCAGCCTAAGACTGAAGCACTTCTGACTAGCTCTATCAGGCACCAGCTGTGTCTATCAGAATGGCACAGAGTACGACATGCTCATAAGTGTCGATCAACTTTGACTTTAAAATGTGTCAAATTGGGGCTGGGGTTATGGCGCAGTGGTAGCGTGCTTGCCTAGCATGCGTGAGGCACTGGATTCAATCCTCAGCACCACATAAAAATAAAACAAAGATATTCTGTCCACCTACAACTAAAAAATAAATGTTAAAAAAAAAAGTGGCAAACTGCTGAATCTTGCCCATGTAAAAAGAAGAAAGCCGTGCTTACATGAAAATTCCTTAATCATCTAAAGTTTATCTATGGATTTAATATCAGTTTTCAAGACTGTATTTATTTCTACTTTTCTTTTCTATAACTGATAGAAAATTAAAGGTTTCCTGTAATTAAGAAGAAAATTATTTAGGTAGTAAAAATCTGTAAGTTTTCATGCTCACTGGACTCTAAAGAATGTATTACTATTATAGAATGTATGTGAGTTTTAAAAAAAGAAAAAAAAATCATTTGATAGGATTTGCTTTGCAGTTCGAAGTTGTTTTAAGCTTTGCATTTATGTTTTGTTAAAAATCTTGCTTTACAATATTGGCTCATGTTATTCCTAGTAAATGATTATTTTGTCATAGCAACCTCTTTTCCAAGGAGAGTGTTTTATTTGCTGCCATCTAACACCATAGCTCTACACCCACTCGGATGGGAGCATAACATTTACAGCAAATGTCGCAACAGCTATTATGAAACAATAGGCAGATGAGTCATGTGAGATTGGGGCAAAACAAATGACACTTAAGATGATTTTAGAACATTTAATTTTATTATTAGAATCCTTTAAAAAATCATTTGTATCTACTGGAAAAAATATTTAAAAAATAGCAGAGCAAAGACAGCCACTAATGTTCAACTAGAAATAAACCAGCAGCTTGGCTACTGTTAAAATAACTATCAAATAAATCTACTAAATCTAAAGTAATGATGCTGATATCTATGGAAACACATTTGAACCTGCAGGCCCACAATAATAACAAAAAAGTAACTAGATAGGTAAAGACATGTCTGACTGCAGTTAGAAATAGAAACCCCTGAGGTTTAAGCTCCCCAACCAAGTTTACAAATGAGTAAAACAAGTAGCTCCAACAACCTTAGTTCTGGGACTGACATATGTAAGAAATAGAAGAAATGGAACAGAAGCGGTCAGAGCAGATGGAGACTCACTCTCACATGAGGGCTGCTGGCTTGAAGACAAACAAGCTAATGAGTTTTCCCCACCGGGAGTCAGCACTGATAATAACAACACAAATGAACTTATTCCTAACTTCACAATTTACCACCTGCCTTCTGAACACAGATTCCTTGCAACAACGTTGTTGGTGCAGGCATCACTACCTTTTACTAGATTAGGAATCTGAGGGTCAGTCGAAGTTTGGTGACTTGATCAATGATCATGAGTGGTTGGTTTTGCAGCCAGGTACCCTCTGTGTGCTCTATTACACTGTGCTGTTTCCAGAGTTTGGACTTATGGATACATTCTCCTCCGATTTCTATTTTGTCTTTATTAAATTAGGCAGGACATGTGAATTATGAGATGGAAAAATTTGTTTTCAACTGGGGCTCAAGAACTTTAGATATAGCCTTACATTTCTATTTCCTACTCAGCAAAAAGGGGTAGTAGAATCCCATTCATTTACAAGGACTCTGAAAGAACTGGGTGGCATGCTTTTATATTTACAGGTCATGAAAGAGACAATTCATTCAAATATACACTATTATACGATCATGAAATGAAAACTTGCCTTCGTTGCATTAGCAAAGATAGCAGGAAAAGTCCATTTTGTAAATGATAAAGAATGCAACTAAGTTCTTGAGCATAAAATGATATAATTTTTACCCCCCCCCCAAATTTTTCTGTTGTTATGAAATCATTCTCCTATTAATCTTAGAAGACATCTGCAAAAACCATACCCAGTTCTAAATGATGGTTAATCAAGTAGAGCTGCAAGTATTTTTGTTTCAGTTTAGGTGGAAGCTTTAGTGTTACAAAGCTAGGATATTAATTTGCTGACAGTCTGGGTCTGAATTCTGCTGCCTTCTCCTCATCTATCCAGAATGAATTACACTGCAGATCTCTGTAAATGTAATGCAGCAGAAAACCACATGTTAGCCATCAGGATTGCATTTTTTGTTCTGGGCCACAGAGAGGCTACCCATCAGTGCATAAAGGTCTGCCCACCTGGCCTTTTGGATCATAGTTCAGGCACACAATTAATTCATTATGAGGTAAGTCACTGCTTGCTTTTGAACTAGTCCTTCCAGCTTTGGAGGTGAATGTCCTGTCACTGACCTGAAGAAATACCTCTACCCTTTTAAACCCTATTAAATCACATTTCCTTCTGTTTTGTTTTGTTTTTCTTGTTTTAATGGTCAAGGAGACGGAAAGCTTTGTAAAAGTGACAGAATATGTTGAACAATTAGCTGAAAAGCTAAGGCATCTAAACAGATACTTTGTGATAGTAAAGGGTTTAGGAATATAAAACAGATCCAAATGATATAAGCAAATTCCATGAATTTATAGGCTCTTTTACTTGTGTATGTGTGTGTGTGTGTGTGTGTATGAAGGTCACCCAATCTTAGAGATTTAATTTAACAGATCATAAAAGGCTTGAAGTAAAGAAAAAATCTACTTCCAATCTTACCACTATGTATTTTTTGGTTGTTCTTCTATGTCATGTTAAGTACTGTATGCACACATACATATATTTATAATGAAGAATATATATATCATTTCTTTAGTAACATATATTTATAATGAAGAAATATATATAAATTTGTGTATATATATCATATTCTTTAGTAACCATTAAACCATATCTCTCCCCTTCCTCCCTTCTGAAAGATAATCATCACACTAAATTTTGTGCTCATCACCTTCTTTCCATTTTAAAATAAACTTTTACAACATATTCCAAAACAATATTATATTGCTAATAGATATAAATAATATTATATTGCTAATAAGTATAATAAAATATAATCATAGTGTAAGTGGTCTTCTGAAACTTACTGGACTGACAATACATCTCTGAGAATTATAAATGCTACTAAATGTACTGAGAGTATACTTTTTCATTTTCCATGGCACAAATTCCATCCAGGGACTCATGAGAACCCAGATCCTTTGGTGTTTATGCAGTTACTGCAAATCATATTAAAATCATAATCATGCTTTTAAAAATATGTGTAACCAATTTTTTCTTAGAAATTGATTAAAGGGTTGCAGAAAACTAATATTGATATGTAATCACATTAAGCAAACCAACAATCCATGTCTCATGGATTCAAATCCAATAATCTCATGTCTCTGGTCACAAAATTTATGAGACATTTATTCCATCTAGTATCATGTTTTTGAAAAGATAACGAAAAAGACAAAGAGGGGTGACAAGATGACAAGAAATAGGAAATAAATGGAAGAACTAAAAGTAACGTAAATTCCTGAATGTTATTCTTCAAGTAACCAAAGGATCATCACAAGCAAGAGCATCTCTCTTTTCTACTTAGGGTCCTCGAAAAATGGAGGGAAATTTTTGAAATCTATAATGAAGGAGTGTACCTCTAGGGGGACTCGCATTTGCCTTTCATAGACACCTAGGAAAACTACAAATATGGGGCCACTGTAAGCCAAACTAACAACTTGAGGTTGTATGATTTGGGACATAATGTCATAAAGGATCAACCTGTGGTTACAGCTTCTCAATGAGTGTCTACCCGCTGTTCTGCTCTGAACCAAGCCTGCTGTGGGTTGAGCCACTCACCAGTGTACAGAGATATGGGCCTTCTGGATCCCAGCTTGGTGTTGCGGGGGTCAACTCTCAGATTATCCTTCTTGGCAGCCCTAGGCGTTACTTTCTATCTCCTGACTTTGTGAGGCCCAGAAAAACAAAGCTCAAACTCAAGCACACAAATGTCCTTAAATTAAAAGCAACTTCGCTGGCTTCTATCCTTTATTTATCAGGGATAACTTCTGGGTTTCTGCCTGTACTTGTATTTTAGCCTAATAATTTCATAATGTACAGTAGTTTGTTACATAGGCATATATGTGTATTTGTGTATGTATGATACATATGAAATTACAGAACAACTGGTATCTTGGCATAATGTCTGGAAAATATTTCTGTTGGTCAAGATAACTGTTTAAAATCAACTGGCTTGTGTCAGGAGAGAGTGGAGTAAGTTCCTTTCAAGGTAGACATGTTCTGGTTGAGGTCAGATAATCACATGGCAAAAAACTATAGGTGCCATCCAAGAATGTGAGATTTCAACAGCTGCTGAAAGTACCCAAAGTACCATGACTCTATATGACACAAGAAACATGTCACAGTTATGTATAAGGTGTGATCACACCACCTTTCCTTGCACAGAGGAATGCACAATGAAGGAAGCATTATAATGACAAAGAAATGAAGGCTTTCTTCAGTCAGTGGACTGTGACTTCAAAACAGTGAGTTCCATAGAGAAATTATTTTCAGACTCCTGGCTTTGCTTAGTCTAATACTGAAACTACAAAAATTTTTGTTGACTCACATTGACTTTCCTCTTGTCTTATATCATTAATTACAATAAATAAATAATGTTGCTTTAAACTAATTTCGTTTAACATGCCATCATTAAAGGACAGAGTACTTATCTTATTTATCTTTATATGCCCAACACCAGGTAAAATGATTGTCATATAATAAGTACTTAATAAATGTTGGCTCAGTGGAGCTCAGTGCTCCTCAACAATAATAAGCACTTTAATTATTGTTCACTACTCTTTAAGTCAATTCGATAAAACCCACCTAGTTGCTGGCTGTATTTCTGAGAGGTTTGTGTAGATTTGTTTTTACTTACTGATGGGTCTACTCGCATCAGAACAACCAATAATCAAGCAGAAATAGCAAAATGTATACCCTTGGGTAGTACATACTCAGGATCCCTAAGAATGTTTTATTTGAGGATTGTATTTCAGCACTTCCCAAACCCTGCTTGTTATCCAAATATCCCTAACTACTTCATTCATAAATAAGATTGAGTTTACTCTAACTCATATAAAACATAAATAATATTTATCAGTTAATAAACGTTATTTCTCTTATTTTAAAATGTGTGAAATTCCAAGTCAGGCATGTGTCTGTAATCCCAGCACTTTGGGAGGCTGATACAGGAGAATCACGAGTTCAAAGGCAGCCTCAGCAACGGCGAGGCGCTAAGCAACTCAGAGAGACCCTGTCTCTATATAAAACACAAAATAGGGCTGCAGATGTGGCTCAGTGGTCAAGGATCCCTGAGTTCAATTCCCGGTACAAAAAAATATTTGTGAAATTCCAAAATATTGCTTTGTATGAGGAAGCTAATCTGGGAACCAGTTTGTAAAAGAACCAAATCAAAAAGGGTCTTACCTCTGCATGAGGAGTAGAGGGCAAAACCGAAGTCTCATTTTCAGTAACACTTCCAGTTGGTCCATTGTTTGGTGAACTGGGGCCAGACCCTGGAGAACTGCTACTGACTGAGGATTCTGCAAAATATCATAAAGTGTAAATGTATTTATGAATAACATACCAAGAAGAACTTTAGTTACTGTGACATACAGCACTAGGCATAGTTTTATTTTACTCCTAAGTGAATGACAAGTACTGTTTCACTGAACAAAAGAACTAGGGAGGTTTACAGAATATTTCTAAAATTTCCATTACTCCCTCCTCCCTTTGTATTCACAACAAAAACTACAATTATAGTATTCAACAGTTTCTAGAGAATACAGTAAGGATCATAATGATATAGTAAGGATCATAATGAGGGAAAGAAAGTAAAGAAAGGAAAGGAATCTTCTCTTATTTGCTTTGGTGTTATAAAACATAAACAGTGATAGAGATGATGAGTTTGCACACATGACAAAAGCAGGTCTTCAACACATGGAACTTAGAGCAGTTCATGTTGTATTTGAAAAAACTGCTAAGCTATAAACTATTCTTCATTGGATATTCCTATGCATACCTTATAGCACATGCAAGTCAGAGTTTTATAAAGAAAATACAGTAGTATGTAAAATCTCACCACTGCTTCAATGACCTTGTATGACATAATTTGACCTACATTTTGTACAACTTATTTTCTAGAAGATGAAAAGTTGCCTAAATTTAATATGTAAAATTTGATTACCAAATGAACCAGAAAATTCCTTTGAAACAAACTTAGGTATGAATAATACAGACTATTTAACTAACCTCTTTCTTCTTTAGACATAAAATTCATGTGTACCTCAATTTATGAAGAAACTGATATATTTACTAAATATCTAATTAAAAATTAGCTAAGTTCCAATTCCTAGAAATCCAGCTGGAGAAGTCATCTTATCAAGCCTTGCGAAATTACTTGGTGAGATCCAATTAATTCCTTATCACATTTTACAATTCATTTATTGCAACAATTTTCATTTGCCTCACCCTTACATTGTGTAAACCCAACTTTGCACAAATGATCTTGCCTCATACTTTTCAGAGATTGAGGGCTTCTGATCTGGTTTCCATTAGCATCTTTTCTTTCTGTCCTACAGTCTTCTTACACATTTGGAAGGTAAACTGTTTCTTTTCCTCTCTCTTCTCCAGTGCCCACACATTGCTCTTACCCATAATCTCATTCCTTTCCACTGTTCCAGCATTTTGTTCCATGGATCATTAGGCATCTCCAGGCCCTTCTTCTCCAGTGGGACTGTCCTCTACCCAGGTGCATATTCAAAACTCTTAAGAACCAGTTGCTCCTGTAGTGCCCACTTTTTCTTCAAGTCCTAGCAATGTGGTTTGCCATGAACTGCTCTTCTCTCAAATGCCACCAAATATGAAGGCTTTTGACAAATCAGTCCTCATCCTCCTAATCGTTTATACAGAAACAGCCTCCACTTCCAAGTTCATTATTCCATCTCACATTTCCTCCTCTTCCACCTGTTCCCCAAAATGGACATTCACCCATTTTGTGGCCTTACCCCTTTTCTCTTTCCTTTGTCAAAGCGACTCAATATAGTGACTTGAAATGTCATAGTGTCATTTTTAGGCTTAACAATCATGAAAATTTTATTTCCTGCCTTTAATGCTTCATAAATTTCAGACCGAATTCCTATGGAATGCTGAATACTTTCAGTCTTCCACGACGATGCATTCTAACATTCAATGTTTCCTGCTTGTCCCTGTATTTTACCACCACCCTTGGTGTCATCCCCATTCTCTTCTTCACCCTAATAACAAGTTATTATTAGTAATATAAAATGCTTGAACAATCTTGCTCACTGCCTGTTTATACTTTTTGCTTACATTTTGATTAATTTGGTCTTTTTCATCTTTGTCATTTATCTTTTTTTACTTTTCTTTTAATAAAGAAAGTGCAAATTAAAACAAAAAGTGAAAGCAGCTTCTTTTCCCTAACTTCTCTTAACTTTACAGTATACTTATGGTTTCCCATTAAATCCTCAGTACCAACTAATTTCCATTTCCATATTTTTTATTTTCCCATTTTTTTAAAAAACTACTTTCTTAAAACATTCTGTCTTACTGATTTTAAATTCTATTACTTATATTATTTTGTATGCTATTCACACAGAAGTATTTCCTTATGTAGAAACTGCTGCACTAACATTAGAATTTAAAGCAGTAGCTACTGTAACAGGGGTCCACAGCATCACTTTGGATAGGATCTGGGAGGAGACAGCAAGTACTTTCCTAGTAACACTGAGAAAAATCTTAGAGAAAGTGTGATATTGAAGAAGTGTAGTTCATGAAATGGGGCAATGGAGAAGGGAAGAGGGATGGAGAAGGCCCTTCAGGCACCGGTGTGAGTGCTGAGAATTTCAAAAGAACACAGCTTTGGAGAATCTGAGGAAGAGAAGACACTTGAATTTGAAAAAGGAAAACAGCAAGTTGTTTCCACACATCAACTATAATGATGAGAGAGACAGCATGGGTTTAAAAAGAGCATACGCTTAAACCCATGGAATGGGGAAGAAAGTAAAGACACAGAGGAAACAGAATGACAGCAATGGCAATTTAACTGCCATTGCACTATGGTGGCTTCTGATAGATGACTGAAAGTATTTACTATTGAGATCCAAATACAGCTCATCCAAATGTGATGAGAACTGGCAGAGAAATGGGAAGGAGTACAGGTGAAGACAGCTGTGTCTTGATAGTTCAGAGCTGCCAAAGGCATTTAGAGTAAGTGTAGCATGCCAGTTAAAAATATCTAGCAAAACATCACAAGTGCTGGCTCACAGGCCAGAGATGTGTGCTCATAAATGCACAAGTCCCTCTTCAAAAACACATTATTTCCTGAAATAATTTATGAAAGAGGGAGTCATTGCCTCACAAAATTAAGAGAACCATCATATTTTCAGTACAAAGAAACTCAAATGAAAAACTGACAAACCAGAGTGCTTATAAATGAGAGCTAACCGTGATTCAAACAGGTTAAAAGCTAAATTCTATGGCAATTTTTAAGAAGGGAAAAATGTGGAGAAAAGTTAAAGAAAAGCAGAGAATAATAGGAAAACAGAAAAGAATATGGGTGTAACTGTGAGGGCAGATACTAAGATTACAATGCAGAAAAAGAGAGGAACATACACACTTTTTTCTTTTCAAGTTTTTCTGTGAGTGGAAATCTACACTCTCCAATTAGAAAAACCCCCTATCATTGTTTACATCAGGCAATTGAAACGTTTATTATTCTTTTACATTCATTAAAACAGATTCACTCTCCAACCTCCCAATCCTACAAAGGACCTCTATTTTGAAAAATTTCTTGAAAAAAAGCCTGCGATTTCAAACTTAGATCTAAATTGGTACTAATTAGTATTATACTGATAATGGTAAATAAATAAATTCTTATAAGTTTTATTTATTGTTCATTTCTTTAATATTTTTAATCCCTCAAGAAAAAATTTTCCACTGCAATCACCAATACCCTTCCTCATATAAGAATGCCAATCTATAATGATTAATAGGAGATAATTTTTCATACTTTTAAGTTGCATGGGTATTCTGTACCTAAATATATCATCTCCGCTTCCACATTCTCTCTGTTACCTCCCTGTACTTGACACTATCATGGCCAAAAGAGAGACAGAAAACAAGTAATGTTTTAAAAACATACTAAGGGTAAGATTTTAGCTAGGATAGTTACACATATCTATAATCTTTGCTACTTAAGAGGCTGAGGCAAGAGGATCACAAGTTCAAGGTCAGTCTGGGTAACTTAGGGAGACCATGTCTCAAAATAAAATGAAACAGACTGGGGATGTAGCTCAGTGGTAGAGCACTTGGCTAGCATGTATGATGTCCTGGGCTTAATTCTCAGTATCAAACAACAAAACAAAGAGAAAACTGGTCTTGGAGAACTATTATCAACTGACTACACTGGCAAAAGCACAATTTCCCTTGAGAATGGAGAAAAATGGTTGCAAATCACCACTTCTTTCTTGAGGCAACCAGAGGAAAAGACCAGGCATAATGCCTGGCTCTAAGTAAGTACTCAATAAACAGTAGTCAGTAATATTTTGGCTAGCCTTTTTGGTTTTTGAATCCTTAGGTCTTCTCTCATTTCATACCAGGTCCAACTGGGACTAAGGGGGTTTGTAAGACATCAGGTTGAATTTCCTAACCTGTTCACCCCACTACTTACCAGGCAGCTAAAAAAATATGAACTCTTCCATTTGAGACTAGTGAAAATGACAGTTTCTTCCCCTTCATAAAAAGCAATATATCCCCCTCCTGCCATAAGTCCCAATTCACTAGTAAACACATAAAGTCATTTATGAGTTCTGTAAATTTGTTGAAAAGTCAAGGTCTTGCTGTTCCACATAGTTTAATTTTCCCAGATGCATTTTGTACATTCGTGTCTGAGCAAGGGGGAAGTGTTCTTCTTGGACCTCCCTCTGCTTATTTCTGATCAGATTTCATTAAAAGTTATAGTCTCCTGGTTGGCATTTCCAAAATGGACTGCCTGTTTCTGAGAAGAATAAGGTGGCTTTGGTATTCCCTAGGCATGCCTTGATGGACACATAGCTCTGGTTTTTTTTCATTCATTTCCTGTTTAACACAGTTGGTGAATGCATAGCAAGGTTTACGGAACTATTTGTGAGTTTTCAATAAAATTTCCTTTCAAGAAATATTTCTCCTCACATTGACTTTTAATATGCACCATGCATATTTATTCTAAACTATTTTTTTAAAATTCCTGCTACCAGCATTTTGTCAGTGCATGACTGTCCAATCCTCAATTACCTGTCACCTCAAACATTCGCTTCTTGAATGAAGTGACAACATTTCCATCCTTCCGCCTGAGTAAGGGGCTGCTTCTCCTCTCTGCCACTTTCTGTTTTAACCTGGACCGCACCTTCAAGTTGGGCTCAGAGGCTGGGGATTGAGACAAAGAAAATAGATAAAAATTAAAAAATAAAGAGCCATTTGCTCCTGTGTTTAAAGAAAAAGTCTAACCCTTTCCTTGCTCCCTTGTTATTCTCAAATTTAAAAACCCAAGCATGTAAATAAGGCATTGACTCTAAAATAATTAAACAGACAGATATAATGATCATTTTTATGAAACGTGTGAAATATTTTTCTATTTATCTAAACATAAACGTGCAAAGGGAGAAAAAAACAGTTTTCTACTTAGTTTATCTAGTGGAATTGGGATCGTTTCATGGGAAGTTTAATCACTGATCATGTTTGGGTCAGAGTAAGATTTATTATACTTCATTGTCAGGCTTCTTAATTCTCTCAAGGGTGAAACTCAATAACCACAAAAGTAGTAACTTAATGTGATTTTTGAGACTTTGACCTGACTTCTGGTAATAAGAAGACACCTCTGTAGTATATAATTTATGTCGAATTCTGACTCCTGGAATATTTCTTTGTCAGTAGTTTCTAACCTAAAACCCTGAGAAAACATACTCAGTGAAATAACACCAAACCAGCCGGAGTCACCGTGAATAAACCTTTCTATATACTCATTATACCATCAGCTAGAAAGGAAGAATGACCAAGTCTTAGACGTGAAAGTCTGAATTAGGTTACCTCAAATACATACAAATATTTTTCATACTTATGCTACTATTTCTTTGGTTATATTATTCTAAACAGTGAAGCTATAGTTATCATTATTCAGTTTTTAAGTAATTAAACTGTAGAAGAATGGAAACATTGGATTGGGTCTCTGTAATAGAAGTCAACGATAATAGTGGTGATAGAAAGGGTATTTCTCAAGACAACTAATATTTATAGCATGCTTTCTACATTCCAGTACTATTTTTATCAATATTAACTTCTTTGACCATAAAAACATCCATATGGCATAGATAATATTTATAATGTGATAATATTGGTCAAAAAAAAAAAAAACCCAAAAGCAAAAACTATAGAGGCTAAGTAACTTGCCCAAGGTAACAGAGGTAAAAGTGGTCTGGTCTGTTTTCCTAAATATTGAAGATAATGTTCCTCTACCTTTCCTTAAGAATGAACACCATAAAAATTATAAGGAGCCAGGCACGGTGGCGCATGCCTGTAATCCCAGCACTTTGGGAGGCTGAGACAGGAGAATTGTGAGTTCAAAGCCAGCCTCAGCAACGGTGAGGTGCTAAGCAATTCAGTGAGACCCTGTCTCTAAATAAAACACAAAATAGGACTGGGGATGTGGCTCAGTGGTTGAGTACCCCTGAGTTCAATTCCTGGTAGCAAAAAAAAAAAAAAAAAAAAAAAAATTATAAGGTAATTTTCCAAAACACCATTATCTATCTTAAGCAAATTCAATATAATAATACAGCAAGACTTCTTAAACACTGAAAAAAATTTTTTGAAGGAATTTGTATTTTTGTTAAACTACAAAGGATATCAAAAGGGGACCTTACAATCTTCCCCCTTCTTTCACTTTCAGGCTTCAAACATCTATACTTATTTTTATCTTTGTTTTTCTCTCTTCTTTATCTGAAGCTTTACACTTGTACTGAAAACTCTTGCATTTGCTTTCTTTGAACAAGTTAGGTAAAATAAGAACTTGAAATAAAGATTAAGGTTAAATATAAAAAGAAGAGCAAGGTAACTTTTTTTAGTGTGTGTGTTGTATACCTGATTTTATGCCTGAAAATACTGAAGGGATAAAACGTTGGGGGACTAAAAAATATTGTAAAAGTAGAAAAGAGAAAGAGTGGGAAAGAGACCAGGGCTGAGAATAAGAAGCTCAGTGTGATAGAGAACTGAAATGTGTCTCTTGTACTCAGAGTGATAGAGAATTAAAATGTGTCACAGTTCCTTTCAGAACTTCTGGAGCTGAAAGCCCGTTTTACCTCAGTGCATAAGACTGAATCTCAATTACTAACACCCAACTTACCCAGTAGTAATGTAGAAAGAAAATGGGATCATATTAATTTACTTAGTTTTGTTTCCCTGTATACATTTATTTTAAAATTCCTTTAAAATAGCAATCTTGCCTCAAAAAAGCTACAAGTAAAAAATTTTTCTTAAAAGAATAATGGGGAACTGGAAGTCCCTTGGTACTAACTATATTGGCATCCTCTGCAGCCTGTAACCTTAGGACCCAAATCACAGACTCTCAGACTTAGATATAGACAGAAATGTATGATGAAATCTAATGGATTAAATGCTACAAACTGGCTGTCCAAAGAGAGTCAGTTGATTAATCACTTGAAAAGGCAGTGGGTGGAGTAGTAAAGACAGCGCATTTTCAAGGAGAGGATGTGAGGTTGAGTCTGCACAGCATCCCTTCCCAGCTAGGGGATTTTCAGTGAGACTCCAGTACTTTTAGAGCCTGATTCTTCATCTGTGAAACAAAGACTAACACCTTTCCACTTCACAAGATATGGTCACCCAATCAGAACCTGAGAATAACTAAGATCTAGCTGAATGTGAAAGGAAAGAAAAGACTTGCTAGGAATGGCTGAGCCAGGACTGAATCCCAGATCTCCTGATTCTCAGTCTTGTCTTCCTTTTCCTAACACACTGCACCAGCTGGGACTCAGTGTCTGCAGTCAAGAGACAAAGCTGATGACAGCTTGGAAAAACAGCAAATACAATTTAAACATTCTATGTGAAGCCTAGAATTTCACAAGCCCTTCATAAAGAAAAGATTTTTAAGGTTGGTAGATAGCATTTACTCCCATGTCTATCTGAGGAAGGGCTGAACACATTAGCTCTTAAGAAAGCAAACTCCAGAATAGGAATAAGAACTGTGTTTTAGTCGTGCAGCTATCATCTAATAAAAATCAATGAACCTTGAAAAATTCATAGTCTCATCAAATCAGCTTATTCATCCAGATCAGCTAAGATCACACCTATGCAATGCAGTGCTGGAGTTGAAGAGATATGCCAGTAAACATCAACTCTACACATGACCTATCTGGCTTTGAATGAATTACTTGCCATATTTAAATCCTCATTTCTCATGTTATAATGGGGATAGATGTATCTGGATTTTCTCCACCTGTCCAGAAGACCATTTCCCTTCCTTTTCAGCACCCATGGCATCTGGCTCCTGGAGGTATACCATTCTACTCCTTTGCTGGAGTGGTTCATTTCTTCGGGGCTCAACCTATAGGCAGGATAGGCTGGTGGCAAAATATTAAGGACCAGGGGGAGAAGAGAGAATCCTGCACTCTCTCAGTAATGGTGCTCATCACTGGCCATAGCTTCACATCTTCCTGACTGCATCTCCCTCTAGAGGCCCCTGATTCATGGCTCCAATTCTTTGGCACTCAAGAAAAATTTATTCTTCTATTCCTTTGGTCCTGGGAATAGAAGTGGCTTCCTGCTGTAGCTATTTCTGGTTCCTCCACATCCTTAAACAGTTCCTTTAACCCTGCTCACTTCATTGTAAGCAGTCCTTCATAAAAGTCTATGACCCATGCCACATAGGCCTGTTCCTGCCACGGCCCTGATTAATACGGTACAATGGGGCTAGCAGAATCAAAATGTCCTGTATAGGATAAGTCATGAGGTTTCAGCTAGCGAAGAGCTTGCCCCTAGGGGATATCTGGCAATGTTTGGGGACTTTTTTGGTCATGAGTATTGGGGAGCTGCCAAATACCTTAAAATGTACAGGACTGCCTCTGCAACAAAGAATTATCTGGACCCAAATGTCAATAGTGCCAAGTCTAAGAAACTCTGGGGTGAGCAATCAGTAAGTGGCAGTTGTTAATAACTCTGCTCCTCTGGGACAATTAAAGGAGATAGTAACATCTGTCAGAGATCCTCAAAAAGTACCCAAAAAAGGGTAAGGAAAGATTATTAGAAATCAGGGAGTGTTATTTATAGCTTGAAAATACTAAATATTTCCATAAATTTTACTCTTAGAAATGGACTTGAAAATGTTTTTAATACTTCTACTATTTCTATTTTAAACCTTTTATTGACAGATAAGTATGGATCCTTATGGTGTATAGTATGATGTTTTGCTACCTGTATACACTGTGAATTCCCTCATCTAAAAAAGTTGTAATTTCTTTGTGATGAGAACATTCAAAATCCTCTCTGCTACCTACTGTGGATTATATAATACAATATTGTTAACTGCAATCACCCTCTGTGTAATAAAACACCAACACATATTCCTCCTTATCTGGCTGAGACTGTGTCCATTCAGTAACCCTCTTGCTCCTCTTTGCCCTCCTTTCTCGTCCTCTGATAACCACTATGCTGCTATCTAACTTCATGAGTTTAGATATTTCAGATTCCACATGTAAGTGAAATCATGTGAATACCATTAATATTTCTAAAGAAAGTCAATCTAGTCACCATCTCTACTGGTAGGTGGAGACACAAGAAAGGCATAGTTTTCAATTGTAGAGGGGATGATATTTGAGACGATGTGATTTTTTTCATCTTCATAAATTGAAGATATAACTTCCTAAAAACTAGGAATCACTTATGTATAGGTGCAATATAAACCTGTTTTTGCAAAATATATAACACACAACTTCTGTAAGGAAGGGGTTCTTCTCCAATGGTTCAAGGAAAAGCTTCTGCCTGGATTTCAATACTGGTTTTGAGTCACCAAAGCTATCTCAGGGGTGAGAGTGAGGAATGGGATGATAGCTAGCAATCATACAGTCCTTGCAATGCTCTATTAACTTACTCCTAACAGTTTCAGAAGCCCATACATCAAAGCTCAGCATGATATGTACCTAAGCAGTAGAATTAATGACCTAGTGTGCTGACTCAGTTTGCAGTTAGAGTTAGTTCCATTTTTAATGCTCCAGTCTCCCGAGAGGCTGAAGACTTCCATGCCAGCAACTTACTAATGGGATGCAAATCCTCAGAGCCCAGAAAGAGATCACTAACTGGGGAGAAGTTCTGCTTGTATATGAATGCATTTTATGGCTACTTGCACTAATTACCTTTCTATTTTTACCCCACACCCATAACCCTCTACACATCAATTAATCACAGAAATAGAAAGCACACTTTTTACTTGCCTGTCCAATTGAATGCATCTATATGCTGAAATGATAAACTTTCATAAAAAATTGATTATGCATGAGACCCTGGGTTTGCAAGAAATTGATCAAGTGAAAACAATCAATATTAAAATAAATGAGAAAACCTTTTTTCTTCTCACTTGAAAAAAAATTGAACAAAAGGCAACAAAACATTGAAAGAATGTTGCATGAACTAGAGGTATTTCAAATCTTTGTTCTCATACTGATCTGTATGGTTCAGAATAAACTTACGGTATGAGAACAAAAATTTGGAAATGGATAGTAAAGTTAGGTTGTAGATACACAGGTTACAAAAACAAGATTCCAAGGCACAGTAAGTGGCAAGGCCCCAACTTGTCTTTTCACTAGGAATTGTTTGTGTGGTAGTGTACGTGAGAGTGGAATGTCATGATTTGTACCTGTAGACACACAAACAACCTTTTTTAGAAGTATGCAGGCCTCTGACATGATCAGACCAGAGTCCAATTCCAATGTTAATTGTTTCATGGGCTAGCCATAATGCTAGGTGAGTTGATTAATCTGTGAATCATTTTATGATCTATAGAAGAGAAATGACATTGCTTATCATACATCTTAGTGAAGAATTAAAGAGGTAGAAAAAGTTTACTCAACTGGCTGTCACAAAAATGTTGACAATAGATTGATGTTGAATAAATGCATGCTTCATGCAGTCCATGTATAAGACTGAGGAACTTAGGTTAAAACACAATAAATAAAATAAAATATAACTAGAGGGGTAGCTGGCTCTGATTGGAAGACTCCTGAGCCTAGGGAATGTTATCTATAAAAACAATGAAACAGCAAAAATCCTTTTCTGAACTTTTACTTGGTATATTAAAAACACTTTTTATTAATGATTAACTTTACATAGTTTCCTTACTTTCTGAATTGGCCTATTTATAAATTCTACTCTATTAATTCTTTGTCTTAAATATATCACCACATTAATGTACTATATGTACATTATTTCTGTTCACTTTTAATGCGAGGTTATTGCTATTATTTATCAATAATTTAGACAAAAATGTCAATACTACATATCACAGTATGTGGAAAATCTTCATTCTCACTGGTGAAGTTATCATAAAGAGAAAAAGAAGAACTTGTCATTGAGATAATATTATTATTTATGTTAATACTATTTAAAGCAATTTCCTAACATTAAGAAAGATAATTATTAATCAAGATTAAGCACTAATGTTTATTTACAATATTCAATAATTCCACCTTCCATGAGCATTTAGCTCTAAAGGGTGCTAAATGGAAGTCTAGCCTCCACTGTCAGCCTCAGATCTCTTCAGTGGCACTGTCTCTTCTTTCTGAATGTACTGGACACTTGTTACCTTATCCATATGGGCTCTTTCTCTTCAGGGTTTCTCCTGCTATCTCCCACTCAAAGGGCTGCCTTAAAAGCTGGCATTTCAAATATTCTGTCATTGGAACCAAATATGTGAAATCTATCACTTGCTCACTCTCTGTCTCTTATGATGATTGGGCCTCCTGGAATAGGTCCTGCTCCTGTCTCTCCTCTCACATAAGCTAGCCATGCAGAAATCTATATCCCACGTGAGCTGTTCAACTGTATACACATTACAATTATCAAAGAAACATTAGGGACACAGTAAGTCCTTTAATCTCGTTGATCAAAAGACACAGGCTATTCTAATTATAAGTTTCATAATTAGTCAAAAGCTATGTATTTTCAAAAGTAGAGTTTGGTAATAATGCAATAAATGTACCACAACTTATGCCTTTTTTAGGCTTGGGTAATATGAATCTTTAATGTTGTGAGTCAGATTTTATATATTTTAATATTAAGGCGCAAAACTCCTAATCTATTTTTAATTATAACCATTTAACAATATTAAATTCATATAGAAAAGTCTTTTAAAATTACTTTGGGGGAAATATTGGCTTCTAATAACATCACATTTATAGAAATATATGAATGTAATTTTCTAAAGAATTATTCAATTGAAAAATACTACTGCAAACATTTTACATTCTCTTACTGCAAATATAAATGTTCATTTGGTAGAAAACAGTTATTGTTTTTTAAAAATAATTTTGGTAAACATTACTCATATTACACAATTTATAGTGAAATCTTCTGAAAAGTGCTAATTTTGTAATGACATTTATTACCTTTTTCTGATTATCTATGCCATAAATGACCGAGATGCTTAACAATGGGACAACTAAGAACACCTTTCCAGAACATTTCTTTTGTGTTTTATTGTAAAAGAAATTGAAAATGAGAACCAAATTGTATGTGTGGTTATGTGTCTCTTCGCACATAAAAAATACATAGATATACTTCACATTATTTATGCACATTTACATATGATATTGTATTTAAGTATGTGATAATGTTGGGCATTTAGTTGGTCTACAGTGCTTTACTTTTAAAGACAGCACAGTGACACACATCATTGTGAATCTCTGTGGTCATTAATGAGTATTTCCTTCCAACTGTGTAAAGATGAATTTAATTCTTAGGTTACTCACATATCAAAACAACAATAAGGAACAATGACATCCTCTTAATGACTAGAAAAAATATACCAGCAGGCATACATGGGAAAAAGTATTCCCAAGTTATTGGAAACAGCTCAAGACATCATGGGAAGCAAGAGTGGGGACCTGGGTAAAGGAGCATGATCCCAAAAGGACCACCAGCTCTGGGAAAGCACTTCCTTACACCACCCAGGATGCCAGAACAGAGGCCCTGGAGCTCAAAGCCCATGACAGGACACTCAGATGCCTCTACCTAACAGCAGTATTATCTGCTAAACAGTTTCCTGGCACTTAGCTGGCTCAGCTGGCTCTTGGTAAAACCATTTAGTGCACGAATGAATGAATGCACAAAGTGCTAGTCAATAGTGCCTTTTGAAAAACCTGGGACAAGGAGTGAATAACAATTTTCTTCAAAATTTTTGAACATTTTAAGTACACTATACCATTTTTAACAGATGAAAATACTTTAGTCAAGTATACTTTAACCAAATATTTCTGTCCAGTGTGATCCTGGACAGAAACAAATGATAAGTTGTAAAATATTTAATTATTTTTATAGTTAAAACTAAAACCTGTTGACTTGATTTTATTGTTTAATTAAGTTCAATAAACAGCTATGAAATCATAATATTGAGAACACAGGCTTCACGTTTCATGAAGAATGGAAGCATGTTTAGTTATATTCCATTGTTTTTTAAAGCATCAATGCAATGACTATTATACAGCATAAACCCATTAGCTATTTACAGAAAGGAGGAGCCAACAGATAGGAAAAAGGGTGCATGCAATGCTGAGGCATCTGCCTCAGATACAGTGGAGAACTTTGCTGCTAATGCCTAGTAAGAGTGAACATCAGTCTAGCTATGATCAATGCCACGGGATAAGTATAAGCAGAGCATTGTGGCTGTAAGGCAGAGCTTCATTTGCCTTAAAGGAAGATGCCCTAGGGCTGAGTGAGATGCTGACAGATAACAGTGGGAGAGAAGTATAGTCCTATGCAGAGGGAACAACCATATCCCACATCCTAGGGAGGACACCTGCAATTTTGACAAATGAGGACTAGATATGGTGCTGGGGAAAGGACTACCAAATGGAAAATGGAAATATACTTATTTATGTCTTTAAATACTCTCTCTTTTTGGCTCTTTTCTCTCAGTATATAGATATGCTTAAATCTTTCACATTCAGACACAGATCTTATTTGCTATTTCCTGCATTTGAACTTGAATTCACAGTCAAGATTTATTTTTTAAGTAGCTTTATACTTGCCACCGTCACTTTCTTAACCTCAAGACACTGCAATGTAGTGTGAGTCCTCACTGCATCACTGAAACAACTCTATTGTAGATATTGCTCAGAACAGTGAACACTGTAATGGATTTTTTGTCTATTCTCAGTACCTAAAAACTACATAGGTTCGTGGTGGCTGTCAATATAATGTTTTTAAAGGAATGAATGCATGCTTATAAATGTATCCAAGCATGAAAGGAAACTTACATTAAAAGGCTGAATTTCAAATGTTGAGAAGTAGCTGAACTTCTTTAATGTCTAAGAATTTCTTGATGCTGAATGTTATGGCAAGAGGTCTTATAGATCAGATGTGGAATGCAGAAGGAATTTCATTTTTCTGGCAAGCATCACAAATACCATGCTTTAGAGTCAAGGAAATCCATATCCCACACAGCTTAAAATGCCTTCCTATGCTAATTCTTTTGTGCTTTAATTTTTCAATACAAAGTATTTTAAAAATTTTTCCATATAACACACATACTATTTAAATAAAATGTTTAAAAATAGTCCTATTTGTGGATATAAACTTTTATTGTAGTCCATATATTTATATCTACATGAGAAAGTTACTGAGTGCCTATTATGAGCTCTTTGAAGATGCTGGGGATACAATACCAAATAACCTATATTTTCCTCAAGGTTTTCTCAACTGAGTAGAGAATTTTAAAATAGAAGTACATACACAGAACCATATCCAGGGATATTTATATTTGTCATAAAGAACATAATGCATATTGGAGACAAAGGTACCAAGTAAAACTTAACAGAGGGGGAGCATGTGTCAGCTAAGCATTTAGAGATGACTGAATTATCCAAGGAAACCCTTTATCAAGAGCAAGGAGCACTTTAAAAACCAGGTGTCCATAGCTTGTGTGAGTGCAAAACAAAAATATCTGTCTGTGAACTTCCAGTTTAATAGTCCTAGGGCCTCTATAAGGTAGTGGAGAGGCAAGAGAGAAGGATAGGGATGCGGGAGAGAGGTTGTGCTTGCCAAGGAAGAACTTGTGTTATATGTTACAGACGAGACAGTAAACAGTTTTTAAATAAGGGAGTAGGAAGACTAGATTTAAATTTTAAAAGATAAAGGGCTTAATGGAAAAATGAATATGAAAACAGAGGAAAGTCAGTAACTGGGAATTGAATGGGGATTGAAATAAATGGGAATGAATTAAAATAGCAGGCCTGATAAGAAAGAGGAGGTTTCACAGCAAGCAATAATACAGTTAATATCTGATAAGATGAAGGAGAAGTAGGAGCCCCATGCAGCTCCCATGTTTCTGGATTAGGTCACCATGTAGAAGAGTTTCTCTAAGGAATCACATTCAGCTTAGTTCAGTTGGCTTTCTGGTCAGTCTTGTCATATACATGTATTTTTAACAATCCACTTTTTTCTACTTAGAATGCTCCCTCACTTAATTTCCAGTCTTCAGGTGCAATCACTAGTCTGCTTGGCTCTTCAAAACCCCTCCCACACTAGGTGCCCTGCATCAGCAGTACCAGTGATGAAGGAGCAGCAATGACTTCCCACCAACAGGTGTCTGTCCTTAGCCCAGATGCCACCTCATCGCTTGCTCTTTTTCTGTTTCGAAACCTTCTAAGTCATTAGGGAGTTTATTATTATTTATTTTCCTTTGTTAAGTTTTGACTTTAAGTTTTGGAATGTTCTTGGTAATTCAGTTCTACCTCAGTGGAATCTGTAGCTTTATTATATGATAAATCCTGACTTTTCCTTTTAGTGTGTATTTATAAGGAAACACTATTATCTCTTTCAGACTATATGAAAGGCAAAATTTCACCTCTGGATTTATTCAAGTACCCCAGAACCCTTTTCTAGAGACTTTTTGTTAAACATCTTCTATGTATTCTACTTTCTCTAGATGATTATTGGGATGAAGAAACTTAAAAAGTATTTCAAATAAAAAAGTAAACAGGTAGTATGTCCAAGTATACTATAGAAAAATGTCATCATAATGAAAACTCTAAGCAGTTGGGGTAGGCACAATAATATTCTACTCCAAAGATGTCCGTGTTCTATTTCTTATAACTTGTGAACCGACTGGTTCCAGGATACCTCCTCTCCTCTGCATCCTGGACACTGAAGTCTGCGGATGTTCAAGTCCCTCATATAAAATGGCGTAAGTTTGAATGTAACCTATGCATGTCCTCCCATACACTTTAAATCTTCTCTAGATTACTTATAATAACAGATACAATGTAAATGCTATGTAAATGCTTGATATACTATTTAGGGAATAATGTAACTATAAGTACTATATAATGTAAATAATAATGCAAATGCTATGTAATATAATAAATAATACATAATGTAATTAATAATATAAATGCTATGTAAATACTTTTGTACTCTTTGGGGAATAATGACAAAGGAAAAAGTCATGTTCATACAGTACAGACATTTGTAAAAAAAATATTTTTCACCCACAGTTAGTTCATCTGCAGATGTACAACCTGAGGATACAGAGGGCTGAGTATATGTCACATTACATGCTCCAAAGGGAATTAAAGATGGATTTAAGGTTGCTAACCAGCTGACTTAAAGATAAGGAGATTAAGCTGGATTAAACATGGAGGCCCAAAGGCAATCACAAGGGTCCTTTTAAAATATAAAAGAGAGAAGCAGTGATGCAGCTTGAGAAAACCTAGTCTGGTTATTATTGGCACTGAAAATGGAAAGCATCCACAGCCAGAGAATGCAGCAGCTCCCAGAAGCTGGGAAAGGTGGGGAAATGGATTTGCCCCCTGAGAGTCCAGAGAGGTGTACAGCACAGTTGACACCCCGACATTAGCCCAGTGAGACCCATTTTGGACTTCAAACTTCTAGATACAAGGTAATGAATATGTGTTGCTTTCACTATGTTTGTGGTAATTTGTTAAAGCAGCCAAAGGGAACCAATATAGAGATAACTAATGGATTCCAAAACTGGCACTGTTTTGGAAGTCTGAAGATTCTGAAATACTGGTTTTGAATAGATTTGATGTTCAATACTGTTTTATATCTTTTTTATAGATTTGATATTTGATACTGTTTTATATCTTATTTTTAAGGTAGCAAAATAGGATATCAAAGAGAACTATTAATAATATATGCCCATCACCAAAAGTATTGGGATAATAATTTAAAATTAATTTTATCACTTTATCACATTTAATTTCCTACAAAGGTAAAGATTTAAATATGTTTATTTGCAAAGAAATTTGAACAGATTAAAAAGAAAGGCAAAAGGTATAATTTTTTCTATTAAATCTTTCTGTGAAAGTTTCATAAGAGTATAAGTTAAGAATCATTTCTTGTAACTTAAAAAACCTGAGAATACTTTGTACATAATTAAATAACCACAATAAGCAAACAATTTTCAAGTCTTGAGTGGAAACATTTTCCTTTTTTTTGTTTTAAAGATTCCAATTGAGGTATTAAATTATTAAGCCAAATACTCTATGATAAAGTCTATTTTTCAAAACAATTTCCCTTTTTAGTTCAATGTAAATAAAAGAGGAGGGGAACCAATTTAAACCTCTAATTAGTTTCAAATTGTAGTTAATTAAAATATTTTTGCTTTTATATAAGATCTTTATGGCATGAGATACAATCCCAGGCTCCTACAACTTAATCAGCTAAATATAAAATGTAACCTTCCATCTGGTAAATCAATTTAACAGACATAATTGTGCCCCACCATAACTCAATAAGACACTGAGGAAAACCATTGAAATGCTATTTCCTTTTCTTTAGAAGAGAATTATGTACAATTTCAGCATGCTTTGCCTTTCTAAAAGTTAAAGTCAACAGGGAGGTATCACTCTCCTTCACATGAGTTTCCCATGAGAAAATCAACAGCAAAGTATAAAGCTTGTGCTGTTATTCATGAAACACTCCATAATGCTAACTTGGCTTTAACCAGAACATATTATTTGGCAGCTAAAACCTTTAATTAGAGTTGTGGTTTGAACAGATTTTCACTGAATTTATGTTCTGTAGGGGCTCAAAGAACAACATTGTTTTTCTAACCAGTTTATTCTATTTCAGGTGGTTTAAATGTACTTGATCTAGCAGTGGAAAAAAATGAGAATATTGTTCTGATCCTTATTTTGTTGGCTTTAATTATGATTCACCATTTCTTAATGAGTACTAAGCATCAGACAAGAGGAGGAGAATGCCGCACTCCTTTCAACAAACATTTCCGGAGTCTTGCTCTGTGCATTTATACCAGGCATTAAAAAAGTATCAAGAGAGATAATTCATCCTTAAAGAAGAAAAAGCAAGCAGGGAAATGTGTTGGCCTGATAATAGACTCGAAAAGAGGAGAGAGGAAGAAGGTGATGGAGTCAGACCTGAGTCCTAAGGTCAATGCTGCATGACTGGTGATAACAGAATGAGGAAATCAGGAGAAGAAAGTCCTGAGGTGGAAGATGGGGTCAACTTCTATGCCTGTTTAGGACATCATAGAAACACTAGACTGCAGTCTGCAAAAGGGTTGACAGGTAGAGATGTGGATTTAGATCACATAAAATACCTTAAGGGAAAAAAATGAAGGTTATCCTGATCAATGTTCAGGTAACAGGTGAGAAACCTGAGTTAGGTCTTACCATCAGAAATACTGACTGATCAGAATGGATAAGAACTAACATTATCAGATGGTGATGATGATTAAAACATAGAAAAATTAAAACTATGGAAGAAGGCATGATTGAACTTTAAGATCCCATGTTACATGGCCTGCAAATGTGATGGATGCTTTAGTGAAAAATAGAGAGAGAAAACAGATGAATGGAAGCACAGCATACAAAACTAAAATTCCAAGCAGCATGGGATGGTCAACTGGTCAAAAGCCAGAGAGATAAGGAAGGAAGGGAGGGAGGGAGAGAGGGGAAGCCTGAGAAAAATATATCAATGAAGATATATCTTGATATATATCTTGAGAATATCGACTTAGAAGAGATAAAAAAAACTGCATCACTACATCCGATAATACAGATTTCTATAACATCATAACCTAGCAAAAGAATTATTTAGAATAGATGTTGAATGAACATTATTCTGAACCCAATCATATTACAGGTGATAATAAAAATCAGCTCAGAGTTTGACAACAAAAGAAAAAAAGACGACAATTACAGCAACAACACAGAGTAGTCAATTTAAATCAATTTTTATTTTCTTTTAAATTCACTTTTCAGGAGAGGGCTGGATTTTGGGGGTTTGGAAGCAATATTAAAGGAGCCTGTTAATTGGAAAACCCAGAAGATACTCTATTAAGGAGATAATTGTACAAAGTCTATTGGAAACAGACTCTGAGTAACTTGAAAGCAAAGACTGTCTCTTAATCAGCTCTGTGTGCTCGGAGTGACCACAACTTCTGGTCCAGAATAAGTGCCGAATAAAAGTTTGTTCACATTTCCTTCCTCTTCTGTCTCATTCAGCAAGACTGAATGAGGCCACTGTGAAAACTATTTCTTTCTTTGCAATAGCTTGAATTAGAAAATTGGTAATGAAACTCTGGGCATAGTGACAAAAGTAAATGACTTATCTTAATATTTTCAGTCCCTTCCAATCTTCATTCTGTGAAGCAGCAGAAAGGCAAAACATACTCAGTGTCAGAGGAAGATGTCTCACTGATCACCATCTAAATCCCGGTGCTGCTATTCAATTCTTAACTTTATTTTCTTTCTAGTTCTAAGCTAAACATATACAGCTTCTTAGACTATGCCCTTGAATATAATTTCTACCAATATGGTTCAAAAATACTTTTGTAGTCAGTCTGAAGTTTCATCTTTTAACTGACAACTTTTAAAAACTCAGAGTGACTGTAAACATAAATTTCCTGATTTTCGCCTTTTACATTCTCCTTTTAGAATCTGTATCTTAAGAAATGAGACCAAGAGTCATGACGTTCCCTTATGTAGCAGCATCTCCATTCCCACCTCTATTTTCCAGTGGCCTCATGTCTTGTATCTCTGCGATTTTTCTCAGTACAGCTGTTGGATTATATGATTTACTGTACTTATTTTTAAACAAGTGAACAGTATTATAATGTTACCAACGCTGCCTTTGAAATACCCAACATGTTATTTCTCTTCCTGCCTCCTGTTACACAGAGTTCATCACTGAATTCTACAACTTATCTTCTTTTCCTACCCTGAATTTCTAATATTGCTGTGCTTATCCTCATGTCCTCTCCACCTTCCCACCTCTACACCACCATGCGTACCTCTCTCCCTGCCCCCACCCCTTCCTTCCCTCTCATCTTTCTCTTCTGTACAGCTTGTAAAATAACTATATTTGCAATAAGTAAGCACAATAATTCTTGGAGAGAGATGAATATTACCCTAACAATGAATCCAAAGGGAAGTTATTTTACATGTATGCATATGCAATAGTAATGGAAAACACAATGGATCTGTCTTTACTAACATTTATAAGAGCTGGAAAAATATTCTTCATGTTTTTCTTACAACTGTAAGTGAATAACATAATGTGTCCACAGCCTTCTATTCCCTTATATAAATGTAGCAGATTTGGAAAATAATTTATTTGTGTATAGAAATTGTAAACTGACATATTTTGGCACTAATTTCACATTTCCAGTTCTCAGAATTCTGTCACTGATGAACAAATTCTAATATTTATTTGTGGCAAACATTTGGAAATCCCAACTTGCAATGATGACATTTTACTTTTGGAATAGTTTATTTGAAAAAAAAAAGTTAAAATATTTAGATGCAGAAAGAACATATCAATTTGTGGTTTTGAATAATTTCCTTTCAATGGAAAAATGTTTGTCACAGTTGGCTTGACAATGAAATGAATAGCCCAAACTAGTATGCTATTTCTAAAATATTTTGAACATTATTCATTATTCATTGTTGGACTAAAGTTAACTTGCAAATAGTACAACCTAAATTGTTATAAATTTCTACTTTTATTGGGACAGATGCAATGTAGTACTTTGATTTTAGTAAAATTGACTTTTTCAATGATACTAGATACCAGTTATTTCTGAACAAAGCATAAAGGTTAAGAGGCCAGATTCTGAAATAAAATTCCTGTCTTCAGACCTGGCACTGTACATACTGCTTTGGTAAATAAAATGAAAACTAAGCAAAATTATTAAGCCTCTCTCTGACTGTAACCTTGTCTATTAAAACTGGTAAGAACTGAGATATATTTCTGGGATTACCGTATGGCATAAAGTATGCAGGTAGAATGTTCAGAATGATGACTGGCACAGAGTGTCCAATGTTATCTTTTTCTACTATGTAAACCTAACTGTTATTAATTCTCTTCAAAAGGATTACTTAACAAATATACCTAAAAATGTATGTATTATCCCTGCTCGTTTTGATCTCAAAAACCCAGTGATTACCTATTTACTCCTCACTGAATATCACATCAAAGTAATTTGCTGCATTTTTATTTATCAGTGTTTTACAGGTGGAGAGATGCAGTACCTGAGTAGGTAAACCACTATCAACATTGAATTAGTTATTATGTTCCTCTTAACATTATATTTTTATTCCAGAAACATGGTTTATATCACAAATGTCTCAGTGTATTTCTCTGGCAAGTAGAGTATTCATTTTATAACCTTACATGATCACCTGTAATGTTTCCCAGAAGGATGGATTTGATAGAAATCTATTGTGTTCTTATCAGCATTTTAAATAAATAGAAAAGACTTAACAGGAAAAAAAGTATTGTAAATTTTTCTTTTTTTTCAGATATATGTGTGTATTTATGTTGTATATTAGTTGGTCATAGCCACAAACATTTTTTGAAAGACCCAAATATGTTCACATGAAAATAATTTGATTTCTATTATTGAGGATATGAAACTAAAACATAAACCCTGCCACTGAGTAAATGTTATTATTACAGAGGAAGCAAGGGTGAATTAAGGGAACGAAATTGTAAAAGATTTCAACATCACAGCTTCAGTCAGGGAAGGTAGAGAATTGGGGAATGTTTCCTGTAAGTTATAGTACTTTAAATAGCTTTTGAAGAATGAGCAGGCAATTAAGATCTGAAGAGCTCACCAAGGAAAGACCCAAAGCATGTGTGAAAAATCACACAAACTTTTCAACACAAGAGTTACCAGGGTCAGAACTGCCCTTTGGAAGGATGAATGCTGGTCAGAATTTCACTCATTCTACATTGAGAGCCATTATAAAATCCATCCAAACTTCCACAGTGGACAAGTAAGGCAGATTCTTTTTTCCCCTCCACCTCGAGTATAACTTCTTAATATTGCAAGAGTGATTGACATGGGGTTGGCACATGACTCAAAGCCTCCAAGTGAAATGGTTCTGGGAATTTACCAGAACTGGAGAAAAGAGTACTTGTTTTTGCTGTTCTTGTAAAGCTGTGAAGAGGTAAGTCTGGGCTGCTCTGCATTTTGTTTTCCTTCATTTGAAGACAGCATTCATTATTGTGTACAAAGACCAGCAGAACCCAGACCAGAACTTATACTTCTAGTATGAACATTTGAACACAATGAACTAACATCACCTAAGCATCTAGAAGAGTTGAGTTCAATGAAAACCTCCCAATAGATTTAAACTAATTTGTATTTGGTTCTTGCTCCTTAAAAATAAAAGAGCCTGAAAAATAGAATTCTTCTCAGACATTATTTCTTCTTTGGGTAATGTGATTTAGAGTGCTTCTAAGGAAGGCCATGTCCAAACTCAAGGGAAGAGTTTGCTGTGACTGAGGAGTGAACTCTTCTCAGTGATGCTCATGCTCTGGGTGTTCCTGCCTTGCTCTATACCTGTGTTGTCCTATTTGTTTGACAGTCTCTAGCCACATGTGGCTATTTAAATTTAGATTTAAATTAACTCAATGTAGTCAACAAAAATTAAGCTTCTAAATCATACTAGCCACAATTCAAGTGCTCAATGTCTAGTGGCAACATGTAGCTAATGGTTACTAGATTGGGCAGAACCAATACAGAACTTTTCCATCACCACAGAAAATTCTACTAGGAAGAACTGGTCTGTGGTATTTTCAAGGAAACACATACGTACAATTATATCAGCCAGTAAAATCTGAGAATTTTCTTCAGTAAACTACCCCAAAATACTAAAATAGAAGTTTCAGAATAAAGATACTGAAAGTTTAGAAGAGGAAAAAAAACCAACATCTTAATGTTCTCTCTTAGTTATATTCTTCGCGGGGGTCTTGATCTTTGCTTTTCCTCAAAAATGCTGATACTCTGGACATCTGAAGTACTTTCCCAAGAAGGAAGGTGGTTCAAATGCTGATATATTAACGTGCAATCAACCTATCAGGAACCTACTACATATGTTTCACTATGAAGACTATGTGAGCTCCTTAATATAAAAATTCTTTTGAATGCTACTGATTTTTTTCTTACTCAGTACTGCCAACACAAAGTGTACTTTGTCAAATAAGGAATAAAGAGATCACAAATAACTCTCTTTAAGGACACTTTTTCACCACCTTATTGGGGGAAAAAAACAAACAGGATAAAAACAACATGAAATCTGATACCTAACAATTGATATATAATTGCTGGTTTTTATAGAAATAATTGTAATGACATGAGAATACAAATAAGGGGTATTATGGTTTGGTTATTTAATGTCCCCTGAAAAGCTGATGTATTAAACAATACAGGAATGTCAGGGTGAAGTGATCATAAGAGCTATAACCTCATCATTGGGTTCATTCATTTGATGGACTAATAATTTGGATGAACTACTGGGTGGTAACTGTTGGCAGATGAACCACAGCTGGAGAAGGAGCTCACTGAGGGCATGGCCTTGGAGATCATATTTTGTCTCTGGCTCCTTGATGTCTCTCTCTCTTTGCTTCCTACTTGCCAGGAACTCAACAATATTCCTCTACCATGCCTTTCTACCATGATGTTCTGGCTCACCTCAGACCTGCAGCAATGAAGTCAGCTGACCATGGTCAGAGACCTCTAAAACTGTGAAACTATGAACCCCAAATCAACGTTTCCTTTTCTAAGTTGTTCTCATTGGAAATTTTAATCATAGTAACAAAAAGCTGACAATACAAGAGGAAAGTCAGAATGAAGGATTTATGAAAAAGAACACTTGAATTTATTTTGCATGTGAATAGGTAGAAAAAAGAGGAATCAGTATGAATAGTTGAACAAAAATAAAGACAAGAGGCTAAAAAGCAAATACTTCTGTAAAAGAGGAAGTTGGTGGACATAAAAAAAGATACGGCCTTTGATGAAAAATTTTGCATGCCTTGATAAACTGTTACTATGTACTACTTTAAATACTAGGGTTCTTCAACAGAGAGCAGTCCACCTCCCCTCCCCCAGATATCTCTGTCAGAAAGGTCATTTTAATTTCAAAGGAACTAGGTGAATAAAAATTTAAGGAAAATACAATCTCACAAATTTTATTATTTATTTTGTATCGTGTTTTAATTTATCTCAATAGATAGGTCCAGGGACACATAAGTGCATATATTTGTGTAGAGTATTTCCCCAGTGTTTCAAGTTCTACAGTTGTGAATATTACAAATGAGGAGTCATTTTTCAATCATCCTCATGATTATATAACAGATGGCTAGATGCTTTTAAAAGTCTTATTATTTTTTGCCAATTTCTCATTCCAGTCTTATCTAAAATGTCTTGCCTGCTTCTAACTGAGCATTTTATGGGGAGTGAAAAATATGTCATTGGACTTTGCTACAGTTAACTACTATGATAAATTTGAGAGATAATTATGCATAAGCACAATCATTTATTTCTTACTTAAACATTCTTCAAATCATTAGCATTTTCTGATCACACTGTTCATGAAACCAAATGATATATTTCCTTCTTAAGATTACTACATAATCTTAGGAATCATTTGGTCCATTTTCATTGAACCAAGAAACCTGAGATCTAAAATCATTAAGTATTATGCTCAGGTTATATATCAGGGACAATGTTAAGAACAGAATCCAAGTCTCCTTTTGCCTGTCCAATTATTTTACATTGCATTATGTGGCTAATGTTAATAATTCTTATCACACTAATGCTCCATCATTTTTTCTCAGCAGCTCATACTGGCAACATACATACTGAAACTGCCATATATCAGGCACTGGGCAGGACACTTTCAAGCAGTATGTTTATTGCCTTACAAGGCAAACATTTTCCATATTTGATATTTGAAAAAAAAGAAGCTCAAGGAAGTATTATAACTTGTAGAGGTTACACAGCTCTAAGCCAAGCTAGAATTTTCAGCCATGTCTATCTAATGCTAATTATGAGATTATTTTCCATTATTTTCACAATTGATACTTATACTTACTTGTAATTACTTATCATGCAAACTGCATATACAATCAGTGAGACTAATATTGAACTATAAAGTTCAAATAATTTTGTCCATTTATTCTAACCTAACCATAAATTTTGAATAAAAAAATTTCTTAGGAACATTAATTTCTGTTATGCTTGATTTTAAAATGAAAAATTATACATTATAAATTTGTATTCTTTTATCACAAGAAATTTTACTATTCGAAACCATTTAATTCTTGGGTAAATAAATATTATAGTATTTAATCCATTATAAAATGCGTAATTACTGTAGTACAACTTTTAAAAAACATTACTCATTAAACTATAAACATTTTCCATTAGACCATTCAGATTTTAGACACATTCTAAAGAAATGAGTATCCTAGAACTGATGAAATCTATTTTAAATTAACTTTTGAAATTGAAATTATTAAATCTGTTTAATACCATCATTCAAAAAGTAAATTATCTAGTAAAAAATTAGACCTTATTTTTAAAAGGAGATGAAATTTCTAATATTTGGAGAATCAAGTACTGGTTTGATTTTATTACCTTCTCAAATTTAGTTGGGTGGGTATTATGAGTCAAATAAGACATATAAAGACAAAAAGTTCTTACAATTCCCAAATCTTGCTTGTAACATAGTTTATATTCTGTTTGAACACAATATTTTATCAAACTTATTTTCAAAGTAACAAAACTCAATGGATTGCTAATATTCATTAAGAAGAGAAGCAAAATATGATATATAAAAGAGAACTTAGAATTTAAAAAATCACATGATGAATCATTAAACAAAATAGTTTAGCATAAAGTTTAACATTCCTTCCAAAACATGACAATATTATCTCAATCTGTTCTCTCTTTCAATTTTTAGCCTACGGTCTTGTTAATCATGACCAAGAGTCAATCACTGAAAAATCTATAATCATAATTTATGAGAATAATACTGCCTAACATGAATTTATCACTTCAAAAAACTGAAAACTGAATGTTTGAAAATTTGTTTTCAATTTAATACACATTTTGAAGTCAATGGAAAATTTCTGGTTTTATGTCCAACATGTAAAGATCTTAAAAATCTTTAACCCCATCCTAACAAGTAGAAAAATGATTTTCTTAGATCCTTCAGAGAGTTAAGGGTTCAGTGTGAAATGATAGCATAAAACCTAGAGATAATGCAAAATATGTAAATTCAGAGCCTGTATCAGCATCCTGGGAGCAGAAAGCAGTAAATAATAGGAATACTTAAATGGCACCTTTGATGAGTTGTTGGAGGCACAAATTGCTGGAAGCTGAGAGTCCAGCAGTGTGTGAGTTAAAAATTCTAGGGATCCATCTCAGGGAGATCCTATGCTTTCATGGTTTCCCCTCCTCTACCCCCAGGGACCCAAGTAGGTTCTCTGAGTGAAGATTAGAGACAAATCCCCTCTTGTTTAAGTAAGGGTAGGGTATAGGGGCGACAGAGGTGAGAAAAGAAAGAAAGTATTCTGAAATATGGCCACAGCAAAAGTAGCATTCTTCATAACAAAAGCCTTGGGATGGAGATGTAGAGCAACTGCCTAGCATGTAGGGATTCTAGTTTCAATCTCTAGTATGCAAAAAGAAAGAAAGAAAGAAATATAACGATAGCCTTCACTCAAAAGGAAAATATTTTACAGAGACTCTCTGACCTGGGATTGGCAACTAGCCAATCTCAGCCTTCTATAGCCTTCCTTTATCACTGTAAGGGAATAAAAATAAGAAATCTTTCTGGGAATCACAGGACATGAAATTAGGCCCATTAAAACACGAGATGTGACCACAAGTTTACAGAACACTTCTGGACAACACCTTACCACCACATCATCAGTATAAGAACAATGTATTAGAATTGAGGGAGTTGAAAGACACCGACTCTATTTAAGAAAAAGCTGTTAAGAAACTCCAAGACAAAAAAGGGGAAATAAAAAATAAGTAAGGAAATTGAAGCCTCTGACATCTGCAGCTACAACAAATATTAAACAGAGCTCAGTTCCAGACAGATTAACATAAAACCTCACACCAAAAGCATAATTATGCAATTTCTAAATTCTAATATATCCAGCTTTCAACAAAATTACAAAGCATGTTAAAAGTCAAGGGAAACATAGTTTGAACAGCCAAAGGAAACACAGCCTATACTCAGATATGACACAGATTTTGAAATTATTAGATAAATAACTTAAAGTTACTATGAGTAATATGTTAAAGTTACTATGAGTAATAAGTTAAAGCCTCTAAAGTAAAAAGTTGACAGTATACCAGAAGAGATGTGTAATGTAACAGAGAAATGAAGATGGAAACTCTATGAAAGAATAAAACAGGATACTAGAAATGAAAATCACAGTAACCAAAATGAAGAATATCATCATGGACTAGAAACTATTGAGAAAAGAATCAATGACCTGAGACATGTCCATAGACATTTCCCAAAAAGAAAGGCTTAAAAAAATGTTTACATACAACAGAATGCCCCAAAACGTCAGGACAATTACAAAAGGTATAACTTATAAGTATTGGGAACACCAGAATATTAAGAAAGGAAAAAAGGAAAGGAGATTAATTTGGCAAGAGTAGATGGGTATAATCCAAATTTAATGACAGATACAAATCCACAGACACAGGAATCTCAGAGAACATGAAGCAGGACAGATATAACAAACTGAACATGAAGGAATATCATGTTCAAACTACAGAAAACCAAAGATAAAGATGACCAAAGAAGCCAAAGGGGGATGGGGTAGAGACCCTTTATCTATAGAGTAGCAAAAATAAGAATTACATCAGATTTCTTGTCAGAAATCAAGAAATTGAGAAGAGAGTGCAGTTAAGTGTTGAAACAATTATAAGAAAATAACAAAAATAAAACACAACTAGAGAAAATCTGTATTCAGTAAAATTATCCTTCAAACATCAAATAAAAAATAAAGACTTTTTCAAACAAAGGAAAACTGACAGTAGACTTGTCTTGCAAAAATGTTAAGTTTTTCAACAAGAAAGAAATGGGCATAGGTCAGAAACTTTGATCTATATTAATGAAGAAATAAATGAAAGTAAACTAAAATATTTTATATTTCACTTACTAACTGATATAATAGATAACATGGAGGTTAAATGGACAATAAAGCAATATTATGAATGACACTTTGTTTACCAGTTTAAAAACAGATAAAATGAATCATTCCTTTGAAAAACACAAACTACTAAAACACACACAGTAGAGGTAAACAATCTGAGTAATAAAAGAAACTGAATCAATAACTTATAACTTTCCAAGAAAGACAGCATTGGTCCAGATGATTTCACTGGTGAATTTTACCAAACATTTAAAGGAGGAATAGTATCAAAATTCTCCCAGAACAATTTTTTAAAAAAGGAATATTTTAGCTCATTCTATGAGGTTGGCATTATTATACTACCAAAATCAGATAAAGACATTATAGGAATAGATATCTTTCTATATTCATATTTCTCATGAACATAGATCCAAAAATCTTCAATAAAGTATTATCAAATCAAATAAAACAATATGCAAAAATTTTTATGCAACAAAAGAAAATGGGATTTATTCCAGGCACATGAGGCTGGTTCAAGTCCATGTAATCTATCACATCAACCATCTGAAAAAAAATATTACATGGTCATACTGATGTAGAAAAAATATTTGACAAAATCCAATTCATGACAATTCATGATTTTCAGGAAACTAGAAATAAAGAAAACTCCTCATTTTGATAAAAAACACGAATATATAATCTACAGCTAACATTAAGCTTGATGAGGAAAAAAAGATGCTGTTTGCTAAGACTACACAAGACAAGGCTGTCCTCCTCTTACCTCTCCTATTTGACATCATTCTGAACGTCCAAGTTAATGCAATGAGACATGAAAAACAAACAGAATGTATACGATTAAAAATAAAGAAATAAAACCATGGTTGTTTACAAATCACATGATCATCTGTGCAGAAAAATCTCAACACATCAACAACAATAACAACACTGCTGAAACCAATTAACTATTATGGCAAGTTTGCAAAATACAAGGGTTTTTGTTTTTTGGTGCTGGAGGTTGAAACTAGAGTCTCACACATGCGAAGCACACATAAATATACCCACAGCAAAATACCAACTTAATATTCAAAAGTCAACTACCTTCCTATATAGCAGCAATGAACTATTGGAATTTGAAAATAGAAACAATAACGTTCATAATAATAATACCCAAAAAAAACCAGTTAAGAATAAATCTAACAAATACGTGGAATTTAAATGAGGAAAACAATAAAACTTTGAATAAACTCAAGGAATTATAAATAAAAAAGATTGTGTTCATGGATAGAACTCAGTAAGTTCACATGAAAATTCCTCCCTACATGACATATAGATTCAACATAACCCCAGTCAAAATCTCAGTAAGTTTTTTGGTAGCTATAAACAAACAGATTTTAATATGGAAAGGCAAAAGACAGATGAGCCAGCCTACTAGCAAAGAAGAGTTCGAGGACAATACTACATAACTTTAAGATCAACCCTAAAACTTCAGTGATCAAGACAGTGAGGTATTGGCAAAGCAAAGACAGACCAATAGAACAAAATGGAGTCCAGAAATAAGCCCACACCAATGCAGCCAAATATCCTTTGACAAAGTAGCTAAGGAATTCACTGGAAAATAGATGGGAACCCTTTTGACAAGTATTGTTGGCAATGTTAGGTCTTCATATGAAAAACAATGAATCTAAACAAAAACCATATATATATTTCACTAAAATTAACATAGATCTAAATGTAAAGTGCAAAACTGCAAATTTTTTTCTAAGACAGCATAGGAGAAAATCTAAGTGACCATGGGTTTGACAGTAAGTTCTTGGATATAAAGTTAAAAGCATATCTACAAATGATAATGCTAATACATTTAACTTCATTAAAATTAGAATCTTCTTTGCTGTGAAAGACACCAATATGTGAGTTAAGACAAATCACAGATTAGGGGAACTATTTGTAAAATGCTGAATCTGACAATATAGTAGTTTTGTGTGTGTGTGTGTGTGTGTGTGTGCGTGCGTGTGGTAGTGGGGATTGAACCCAGGGCCTTGTGCATGCAAGGCAAGCACTCTACCAACTGAGCTGAATCCACAGCCCAGTATAGTAGTTTTATACAAAAAACTAAACATAGTATTACCATAAGATCCAGCTAACATACCCCTATGTATTTACTCAATTGAGGTAAAAACATGTTCACAAAAAAATCGTGCATACAAATGTATATATGAACTTTATTCACAGTCACCACAACTTGGAAGCAACCAAAATGTCCTTCAACAGGCAACTGTATAAATGAACTGTGGTTCAGCCACACATGGAATATTATTCAGAGATAAATAAGCTTCGAGCCAGAAAAAGACAAGGAAGAATCTTAAATGCATATTGCTAAGTAAAAGAAGCCAGTCTGAAAAGTCCACATACAGTATGATTCTAACTACATGATATTCTGCAAAAGGCAAAAAGAGACAATTAAAAGATTACTGGTTACCAAGGGTTGGGTGTGGGGAGGAATGAACAGGTAAAGCACAAAGCATAGGGAATTTTTAAGATAGTGAAACTATTCTGCATTATACTCTAATGGTCGTGGGTTAGTCAGCTCTTTCACTGCTGTGACCAAAAGACCTGATGTGAACAATTTTAGAGGAGCAAAGAGTATTTGGCACTCACAGTTTCAGAGGTCTCAATCCATACACAGCTGGCTCCATTGATCTAGGCCCTGAGTGAGGCAGAACATTATGGCAGAAAAGTGTGGTGGAGGGAAGCAGCTCTGGAGATGGCAATCGGGAAGCGGAGAAAGAGAGAGAGACTGCTCCTTTCCCCATGGAGAAAATATAAACCCCAAAGCATGCTCCCAGTGATTCACTCCTCCAGCCACACCCTGCCTGCCTATAGGTTACTACCCAGTTAATCCCTATCAGGGTATTAATGCACTGATAACCCAGTCATTTCACCTCTAAACTTGCTTATATGTCTCACACAGGAGCTTCTGGGGGATACCTAATATCTAAATTATGACATTTCTCAATTATTAACCACTAATCTTTACAACAGAGTAAACCTTAATGGAAACTGTGGACTACATTTGTAATAATGTGTTAATAGTGGTTCATACCCCAATGTATTGAAAGTGGAAGAGAGGTGGTCAAAAAAGAAACTTTGTACTATCTGCTCTATCTTTCTATAAATCTAAAACTGTTGTAAAAAGTCAATTCGTTTCAAAAAGAAGTGAAGAAGAAATTAAAATTCAGTTTGGCCCTTGTAAGCACAGAGCATCAGTTAGAGCTCCTCATATGGTAAAGAACTGCAACAAGCTGCTGCTACTTTTGGATACCACACTGGGATCTGAAATTCCAGGGAATATGCAAAATCAAAAACCTTTACTCCCATTTTGACATTAGCCTTACAAGTTGCATGTAGCTTTAAAAAAATGTTTATCACTTTGTCCTCAGTTTACTTGTTTTATCATAAAGGCGAAGGAATAGAAGATCTTAAAATGACCTTCCACAAAAAAAGAGCTTTAGGTTTGACAATGAAAATAAATGAAACTTAAGTTCCTTAGTAACTACAACCAAAAATCAAGAATAAGCACTTGGGGGTTGGGAGGGGTGTGGAGAAGAATAGAAGTTTAGTGGATTAGACAAAGGGGAATGAAGGGAAGGGACAGGAGATAGGAATAGGAAAGACAGTAGAATGAATCAGACATAACTTTCCTATGTTCATATATGAATACACTATAGGTGAAACTCCATATCATGTACAACCATACGAATGGAATCCTAATTAGAATAAAACACTCCATGTATGTATAATATGTCAAAATACACTCCACAGTCATGTATATCTAAAAAGAACAAATTTTTTAAAATAATAAAATAAAATAAAGAATAAGCACTTCCCAAATCCTAGGCATGGTCCTCAAAGCTCTACATAAATACATGCAGCTGAATCCTCATGTTAACTGTATTAATCAAGTACAACCATTCTGCCTATTTTATGACCAGGGAAGCAAAGCCTAGAGAGGCTACATCATACAGGCTGAAGGACCCTGATTTCACACTGGTACAAGTGAATTCAAAGTCTTTGTCATGGTGCCACACTTTTCACTTCTGGGAAAACTAGTATTAAAGTTACATGAGGGGGCTGGGGTTGTGGTTCAGTGGTAGAGTGCTTGCCTAGCATGCATGAGGCACTGGGTTTGATTTCCCAGCACCACATAAAAAATCTAAATAAACAAAATAAAGGTATTGTGTTCATCTACAAATAAAATTATTTTTAAAAAAAGTTACATGAGGAGGATGCTTCAGTAGTGTTAAGCTAGATTCATTGCAACGATGTGGCTAATACTGATATATGAAAATGCAGTGTTTGTTAATCTGAGATAAAATTCTGAGCAAGTATATTTGTAAGCCTAAGTGCTAATTTACTGCTATTCTGGAATAACTGTGTGCATGTACACGTGTGCCCTTGACCATGTGTTTGTATACCATGAGAAAGGCAGAGAGAGGAAGAAGGAGAAAGAGAGATAGAGATCTCAAGGCTTTTTAAAAAATTTCCTTGTGTTCACTTTGGATTATAATAAGTTGAATAGGTCACCAAGGTGCCACAACATAACTGCTGACTGCTATACCAAGGGGAGATTTATAAAGCTATATATCTCATCTCTGCCTCCTTTCCAATTTATTCAGTGTGGAAAATGCCATTGGCCTTCCAAAACCTTAACTTATGTTTGGATCCCTTCCATCTTAGAGTCTTACTCTAGTGTTGCTGACTATTAAAATGAATATTTCAGTAGAGCTGGAACAGTCTTATTAGTCCAAGCCAAGCTTTATATGACTTGTGCACTTTAAGAGGTTAATCTACCCAGCCAGCTTGCTTTGTTCAGAAGTATTAAATGGAAAGACTGTAACATTCAAAGAAAGGCAAAGTTCACTGGGTAAGCCCTCAATAGTATAATGGAGCATAAAACCTCCAGAAATTTTTACCGTAATATTTTATGAAACATATGCACACATTCATTGGAACAGAATCCACATTAAATGGTTTTGAAGGTCAGCTCAAAGTCACCACATATTCAGTATCTCTGTGAGAAATAGGCACTATTTAAAATATGCCTGGATCCAGAAGCTTCCATTACTTACTTTGAAGTTTATTATCTGTCCATCAGTGTGTTATATAAGGGGGGGAAAGTCACCTACTATAACAATAGTACTATTTTCAGCCAAAGCATAAAGTTCAGTAAAATATTCCGAATTTTCCTATCAACACATCCTTGTATTATGAACAAAAGGAATCACAGAGTATAATTCTAGAAGGAAGTGCTACTTGAAGTGTGGGAAAAAAATATAAAAATTAAAAACAGTTATGTTATTCTCCACTTCAAAACCAATTATGTAAAGCTTTGATGTTCATTGTTGTGAAAGGAATAAAAGACACCTAATTCCCACATTTAAAAATAAAGTAAACTAGGAATCAGCATGATTAGAGCCAACTATTAGTATTATTCTGATGTTTCTAAAATGCTCTGATTCTAAGGGCAACTATGATTCTCCTAATGGGGAAGGAAGTAAAGGTCCACTTTGTAAGACAAAGGTCAGATTTCTGCAGGCAAAGGAGACTTCTATAGTTGACTGTTCCTGGGTTGTCTCTGGGGGGCGGGGGACTAAAAGGTCAAGAGAGGCTCCAAATTGTGCTCACAGCTCAAGGGACACTCTGTGGCCACCTAAATCAATTTAAGATCATAGGACTTTTCTTACTCTGGTTCTAGTTTTCCTCTCTTAAGTCTTATTAATATACATTGGTAAATAAGTACCAATGTTGACTTAAAATAAATTAAAGTATTTAGAATTATATGCAGATCAAAAGGTAGAATCCACTCAACAACCTCTTTTAAGTCTAAGACTGAATTCAATGAAATTCCAGTAGAAAACAAAAGTGATAACGTAGCTCCAAGAGCAAAGAATGATTACATAATAACTGTCCTGGTATTTTTGCTATGTGATCTATGACACTACTATAGAGTCGATTAATTAATTTATTTTTATTTTTTGTGGTGCTGGTGATGGAACCCAGGGCCTCATGCATACCAGGCAAGTGCTCTATCACTGAGCTACATCCTCAGCCTCACAGATTCAAGGTAATGTGATACAGCTTCCCACAAATGTTATATTGGACAGTTTCCCCAATCACCACCTGCTTCATTATGGTAAAATTTTATAGTTTACTTTTTAATAATGACTTCTGAATCACTGAAATACAACAAATGCTTCAGTAAAAATTGCTATTTGACAATATTTCAATGCTCTTCTATAGTACAAATACATGTCTAAATTTTCTCACAACAGAACTGGCAATACCCCAAATGTATTAAATTTCTAAGACTTGGAAGAGTCCTGCCTATTTGTAATTAATGAAGGATATCTCTCTAAGTATTTAAGATAGCGTGTAGAAAACATCTGTATTTAATTATATCATACTTTTCTTAAACAGACAATGGGAATTGAATTAGGAATATTTTGAAACCCCTACAGAGATATTAAAGTATTAATGGCTGTTCAAGAACTTTATTGCTACAATGCTTGAAAATGTTTAGTTTTACAGATCAACAGCCTGACACTTCATAAATATCAGATTTTCAATATAAAAGGAAGAAACTTGAAATACTGGTCAAATAGAGAAAAATATATTACTCAAAAGGGCCAGGGATTTTCACTATTATTATATATCATATAAACAGGCACAGAAAATGTCTTGCACATTTGCAAAGATTTCAATAAGAGTGTGTAACATATATCCTGATCAGAATTTCTCTTGAATTTTGTTGTGAACTGAGAATTTCAATGAGAATAAATTAACAGCTTGCTATTCATTCTTCAGAGAGGAAAAAATTCTAACCTGTTCTCATGGAAACAAAGTATGTGTTTTTAGTACATATCCCTAAGTTTTGAAAAAGATCAGATTTTCTTTCTGGATGCTTACTGGTCCCAAATGCCACTTCTTTTCAAAGACAGTGTCAGCTCTGCAGTCAGTTTTCAATATCCCAGTGGTAAGAATATATTCAAAGGCTGTGTGCTCAGCAGGACAGAAGTCTTCCTCTGTGAACGTAACTATATCACTCATCAGTAACCTGCCATAAGGGGACTCAGTATTTTCTTTCCTTTTAGTGACTCCTTGGGCTCTTGCATGCCAGTGACTCCCTGAGACCTGGGGCAATAGTCACATAATCTCTGTCAATAGCTCCTCCACAAGTCACTGGTGCAACTAAATGTAAAGTTTCTAGATCAAAGTCTCCACATTCTAAGTCTCATGTCCATTAGGGATCAATTTTCATAAACTATATTCCATGTTTTTGAAATACATAGAGGCTACTCTTTGCTTTCTTCCTTTTATCCCAGAGAAGTTTATTTATAAAAAAGGCAATATGACTTGTTGATAATAGTGAGAAATACTGATACAGTATGTAAAACTCAGTCACTCATGAATTTATATAGGCTTTTATTGAGGTATTTTACTATACCTCTCATCTTAGAAATACAAAATCCTTTAGGCTACAAAAATAAAAAGGCACAGATTGCTTTGTGACATGTAACCATCCTTTCCCAGTATCTGATACAATATGAGTTAGATTGTGGGTAATACATTTTTATTCATTATTGATTTTATTTTTAAATCTTCATTATGCCACAGGTAAATTAAATGACAGAAAATAGCTTCAATATATGTTTTTACAATCTATATCTATTTTAATTACTCAAAATTGCTTTGGAAAATGAATATAATTATCTGAAATCATTATTACTCTATAGATTTAATATAGAGACCTATACTTTTTAAAGTAGTCTTGAGTAAAATACAATACACTACATTATCTTTTATGAATACTTTTCAGATCAGTTGTGGATATAAATTTTTAAAATTGACAACTGTGTTCTCTAAAAACTGTATTTGGCAAACATCATAAGATTTGCAACAGAATGTATACAAATACTACTTTTGTGTACATCTAAATAATGTTTAAATATACTTTTTATAGTGATAAGAGCACATAACACATTAAATAAACACATCTTAGAAAGCTCAGAAAGGAGAAGGGGGAAAACAAACACAGCCCTTAGAGCTGTGGAGAATTTTGCTAAATTCTAAATAGAAGCTTTATTGTGCCAGTTCCTCTAAATAAATTTTAATATAACTATAAGAGATAATTAGGTCCAAAGTCTTGTTCTCAGTTCTTCAATCTGTGAGATATTAGGCAAGTCACTTACTCAGAAAGGTAGCCTTGGCCTTACCTGTTTTCACCACATAAGCAATTAAAATTTTAAATTTTAAAAATATTTTTTCAGGTAAAATAAAGTTTTTATACCCATTTTTGCAGAAAATTATTGAGGCTCAGGAGAAAAACATTTAGTGGAGGCTATTAGAAGCCTTCACTAATGGAAAACAGTTAAATTTTCTGAGGGATCAAATTTCTATTTTCTATTACTCTATTCTTCATTGTGAATAGGAAAATAATTGGCTACTAACCAAATATGATTGTCTTTTAAATTTAAAAAAGTTACTCTGTTTGTATAGTGAATCAAGTGATGCAGAAATAGGTAGGGAAGTGTGTGTCTGTGCATATGATTCAGTGTGTGGCACTGTTTGTGTTTGCATGTGCACCCAACCATGTCTGCATGTTTGTGTGTGCTGGGTGCCGGGGAGGGCAGGTATAATACCTGTAGTTCAAACCCTTTGATTTTCCTCTAGAGGCAACAAAATAAAACAACAGGTAAGTTATGGGAGAGCAAGTGGGTTTGTGTTAAGCCAACTTACCAGTTTTTCGAAGGGGAAAATCGTCCTTCGTATCTTGTGCTCCTGGTAATGTGTATTTGTAGGATGGAGATGTTCCACTTAGGGGCGGAGAGCTTTGATCCAATGATGTGTGGTGGGCAGCCCTGCAAAAGACAAAGAAGGTTCATCATTGACACTGGAGTTTTTACTGCATGTTGGTCAGCAATAATCAGTTGCATATGCTGTACACGCGCCTCAGCTGTGTTTATGTTCCTTCTTCCTAGTGTATACAAACCACAGCCTCATGTAACCACGTTCACGATAGCAGTATGTTATGGAGAAATGCAGGATTCCTAAGAATGCCCACCATGTGTTTGGTCATAAAGTCACATAGAAAAGTTCACCCCACTAAAAAGGAGAGTTTACCACAAGCCAGAGTTTTTGAGAATTTGAGATTATTGTGATGTTTTCTTAAGAGCCATACTAGTGGAGAAAAAAAAACAAAACACATCATCTGGATCCTTTTTAGTCACTAATGTAGAACAACTAAGGTGTAAACATATACAAACACTTCTTTAAAAAATGCTAGATATCACATTCAAAGTATTTGAGGATCACTTCTTTAGTGAAACGAATACTTTGCCAAAAGTCCCAGATCTCCTGAGTTCTATAACAGGTCCAGAGATGTGGAATGGAGATCACATTCTCCTCCAATATGAAACAAAATTTTAAAAATACTTTTCTTTCCTGGATGACTACAATGAAAAAGATGTAATTGTGCTACTGGAGAGTACTTCATAGTACTGAAACAGATCACCCAGAAGCTATTTACATCTACATTTGTTATATACCATGAAAACAATGAACAGGACATAGCACCATTACCACAATGGTTGTTTGAGCAGTACTATTTCTTGGAACATTCTTAAGAACTGACTGTTCTAAGGATATATCATCTACCTATAACTGGCAAAAATGGTATTAAATTCATGTGCACAGATTAATGATTTCTGGTTATCTGTTGGTGGACCCCACTGAAGTTCAATTCCATGTAAAGAAGAAAGGATTGCAAAATAACATGTGAGGGCCACATTTAATATACTCAAGAGAATAGCCAAAGAATTTGCAGTTGAGAATTATTTGCATGAGGTTTTTCTAAGTGCAAAATGGTATTATCTTTTCTGAAAACAGGCTTTAATTTTGAAGGACATATGAATTAGTTATAAATTATGAATGCAATTTTGGCTAATGATTGTATTTCTTTTAAAATACTTTGGGATGTTGATTAAACATCTGAAAACTTCAGCAGTTTCTCAAGTTAACTGACATGCATGATGGAGATTATAAAAACCATTAAAATGTGTACAACATTCTGAAATCTGCCTGTTACTTTTTATTCAGGATGCAGAAAATAGTAGATACCTATAAAATAGACTTATAATTACAATAACTCTATAAAAACGGCTCCTGGGATGCTCCCAGTTTCCATATAATAGAGTAATTGACTATTTACTTCCTATCCTTGATAATGTGAGCAATTAAAAAAAATGTTCATTTAAAATCCTATGGTCATTCAGTAAACACATTTAATCTATTATCCAAATGCAATTTGCCTTTCAGTTCTTTGCTCTGATTACCATAATCTTCATATTTTTTAGAAAGAAGAATTATATATTACATAATATCTCTTTACTGGACTTGGGAAAATATAATTCCATAAAAATTCAAATACCACAGGGCACAGTGTGTCAGTGTATGTGTCAGAAGCCAAACTATTATTTTGCTGGGGACAGAGAAATGAGTTGTAGTAGGCAGGGGTAAACTACTCACTGAAGACTTAAGATTTATTTATTTAACTACCTCCCTTCTCTTTCCTTCCTTTCCCTTCTTTCTCTTCCTTTTTTTTTTTTTTATAGAGTCAAAAATCATCTGGACTTCTAAATATAGCCATCACTTCCATTTTATATCAAGCCAAGTAAAATAAAATAAAATCACAATCTGCCAAATCTTCAGACATTATATATAGATATCGGATGTACCATCTGAGAATAGAAAAATCCAAATACAAATTCATTTCTATGTCCTATCCCATTTGTCAGTTATTCATTCAACAAAGAACATATATATTTCTTTGTCCTCAAGATGACAAATACTAATATTTATTAAGCACTACTCTCTGTTATGTGTAACTTTATCACCTTATTTCATAGGACCTTCCCAGCAACCCTAGAAGGCAGGTACTATTATTATCCTCTTTTTATGGAGAAGGAAACTGATCCTTAGAGAATTCAAGGAACTTGCCCAGAGCCACACAGCTGAGAAATGGCAGGCCCAGGATTTGTGCCCTGCTCAGCTAAATACAGAACCTGTGGTCTTTACCCCTGAGAATGAAAATAGCCAAACACTGAACATACGTGTACCAGAGCTTGGGATGGCGGCTCACGGAATGATTTTTTCCATTAGTTGGAGTGTCTTTCGTTGCTGATTTACTCAACAGGAATTCTTGAAGCTTCTGCTTTACTTCTGTACTTGCCACTGCCCCTGAAACATACACACACACACACACACACACACACACACACACACGAGAAAGAGAGAGAGAGAGAGAGAAACAGATGTTGATTGTGAGTCTTGTCTTCTCATGTATCTAGAATATTTAACAAAGATTAAGAAGTAACATCACTGGTCACAGCATATAAAGTTTTCCTACTAAAAGATGACGACAAAATCTAAATAGGCTTTAGAAAATGGCACAGCGATGCTTTGCCACTTATTAGTTAAACTGCCAATTTTCAAAAGACCTTCAATGAGTTCTTTAATTGCTTTTGCAGAAAGGGGATTCCTGGAATTAATATTAATGTCTTTTTAAGTTTAAAAAACACTGCTGAGGAACAAAACACTGTGTTTTAAAAATCAGGATTCTTGGGGACCCATATCAGATCCCTTAAATACATTAAAATGATCTTTTCTGGGTTTATAGTTTAAAAAACTTAACATTTTAAAAAACTCCTTTGAGCATTAAACAAATAAATATTGCTGACAATTTCAGTTCAAGTCATCAAATTTTAAACCTCGCTACGACCTGAGTTTGAACTGACCTAATAGGAGGAATTATTTGGATTTGTCTCCCTCTTGTGGACGGAACGTTTTCAAGTGTGCTGCCTTAAATCTTCCCAAAGTCTGAGTATTTAGAAACTAAATGGAAGCTAGACGTGGCTTACAGAGCAATTATCAACTACTTGGCCAGGAGGAAAGAAAGGATAGTGAGGCTATGTGTACGCAACTTTGTTATTAAACAGGATGGGTTATACAAGACTGCTTTAGTATGACATTATTTTTAAAGTCCAAAAGAACAAAAATTCTCATCTTTCCGCTGCTATGTTTACTTCCTGTGATGCCCTGCAGATTGAATAGACAGCTGATATATGAATGTCAGAGATTTACACTTGAGTCTATAACTTATCCTTTTAATTAAACACAGGCAGTTTGATAAGCTTAATTCTGCTCTTTATCAAGTTTCTTTCCAAATGATGATCAGCTAAAGGTGAGGGAAGAGAGTCAGTCTTTTACCCTGGTGCCTCTTACTTTCTCGTCCTCTATCTTTGCCTCTGAGAGGAGGAAGCTGCTGTTCTCTGCGATGCCTCTCTACTTCCTGTTCTTGCCTCTGCTGCTCCAGTTTCTGCTCCTTTTCTAGGAGTTCTTGTTGCTGTTTTATGGCTAGAAGTTCCTGTTGCAACTTGCGAGAAGAGAAAGACATGAGAGTGTGCAATTTCTTTAAGCTTCATAGTCATCGCTGACTGACCAAAATTGAAATGTTACAAGCTTTTGGAACTTTTTTGTCATTAGTTCATAGGTTCACTCACTCTTTTTGAAAGGTATTGAAATCTGAAGGCAAGTAACTAAATGTCAAGATGGATTTTAGCTAACTCCATTACCTGTGTCTCCCTATCAAAGATAATTACCAAATCCACTCTTTTTTTTAGTTTCTGTTGAGTAAATTTTTAGTTCTCTGACAAACTAGCCTTTGTACATATGAAATATACAAACTGGCAAATGCAGGGATTGCCCAGAAGTCTATTTCACAAAGTCTCTCACATTATAAATAAATAACCTAATTTTCAGTTCTTAACCTAAGAAATGATATAAAAATAAAGTGCATAAAATGGTGAGATAGGAGTTAATTTGGGGAAATTTACCTGAAATAGAATGAAGACTAAAAATGTCAAAACCTTACAAAAAATGTTCTGAATAGACTAATGTCCATTAGTCTGCATGTCCATAATAGGTTCATCTTTCAAGGTATCAGAAATCTTTAGGCTTTCATGTAGCACATAAAGACTTTTAGAGGAGAGACACTGGTCAAAATGAAATTACAGTCTAATGCACTATTGTTTGGCTTTCTGAGGCCCTTGAATTCACCTCTAATTAATGAATAACATGAATATGAAATATTCCTAATAGTTATCTCAAGATGTCAGCTTACTTTCAGACTGAGAAGTGTGTATCTACGAAGAACAGTAAATGTGCTCACTGAGGAATGACTGGACACTCTGAGTTCTACATAGCCTCCAACATTACTAATATGAGACCTGACAAGTTACTAAACTACTCAGAGCCTGAGTTCCTTATAATATAAGACAGAGAACAGTCTTCCTCACATTTCAAATTCATAATGCATAAGAATTTAGTTTTTTGATTTGAACCACACTAGTTTTCATTATTACTATTTGTAACTTTTGCCATTAATGAAAGTATAATTTATTTTTAGATTAGTACCTAAATCTCTGAATTTTATACTGAAAAGTTACAGAACAAAAATGAAAACCTCTATGGAACGGTATCAGGGTCACTCAGGAGCAACAGGAAGGCAATTGCACATGTCAACCAGGATAGCCTTGCCACTAGCAAAGGACATGGTTAGAAGCGGTTCTGGTTGTTCTTCATATTAAAATGAATGTTTAAAAACGTTCCATTGTTGCTTCAGAATCCATTCACTCTGCTTACACTCTATTTCAATGTCACTTCTACACAGATTCTAGGATTGGTCACATTGATTCAGTGCTTCATCCAAAGCCCCCAGTGCAACTGAACTTCAGTCTCTCTTAGGAATCTAGAAAAGCACACAGTCTAATTACCATAGCTACTATTCACTACAAACATTGCAGGAAGGGGGTTTAAAAAATAGAAAAAAATAAGACTTCACCCATCTATTTCCAGATGTTCTGACCCCTGAACAAGGCACGGTGATTTAGGAGCTCTGGAGACAGGCAAGGCAAGACTACAACTATTGGAACAACTACTTTCTGGCTGTGTAGCTTTGGAAAATAACATGGTCTATCTCTCTCTACCTCAGCTTACTAGGTGGAAAAATGGGATAAGAGCAAATTGACTCAACAGATGTTGATTATTAAAGAAGCAAGAGAGTTAAAAAGACACATATTTAAAGCGTCATGTACTGTCTTCCTCATGCAAATAAAACCTTAATGAGAATTAAAACTATTAACTTTTAGCCTTATCCATAAAAAAGGAACAAAATAAAATAAAAAGTTGAAAAAGTAAAAAATTTCCTAATCTTAAAAGGAAATTTTAAATATGTCTTTAGCTTCTGAGAAAAATAGCGCATTACTTTGGAAATCACTTTAAAAGCTAAATTTTCCTTTTAGCTTTCTCATAATCCTTATTCTCTTAAGAGCTCTTTTCCAACATTTTCCAGATGTCAATAAACCTACAATGTATCATTTTGTTTGTGCCACAGAAGCAATTATCTACTTCTACTATTAATTTTTGAGTAAAGTTATATAATAAACTATTTTCCAAAAATTATACTAATCTTATGACTACAAAAGGTACCAAATAAAAATGAAAAGTAGAAACCTAAAGATAAGCAACTAATATGCTAATGACTTATTGGCATTGCCCTGTATTCAGGGAAATGTGACTCAGAGCAGTCAAATGAACTACACAGTTCCTTCACCAACTATGGTGGAGAGTACACATCTTCCTCATGCATCACTTCCAACCTAACACACCTGGGAGCACTAAGGAAAGAGATCAAAGTATCAATTCCCATTATTATTTCAAAGTCAAATCAAAGCAACACTTCAGCATTCATTTGAAAATAAGTTTAGAAATGGAATGAAGTTTACTTGTATTTTAAAATACAGCTATGAGCTACAGATTTCAAAAGGGACCTAAAAGTAAATCCTTCCTTATTCTTACTTTTAAGGTATCTTCTATATCAATAAATGAAAGAATTCTTTTGGTGAAGTTCACTAGTAAAAGAAAAAATTATATTTTGTATCAATATTTAAAATTCTTTCTTGAAAGGAAGATAAGATAATATAGACTTTCCAAGCTAAGGAAATACCTTGTACAACAAGAAACAGGGAAGGAGATAGCATTTTATCTTCCCAGCCACCTTGATATTAACATGGTAAAATTATAAAATATTAGCAAAGATTAGTTATCTATACCAACCTCAAATCAGTGGTGGTGCCTGATATGCAAGTAACAGATTAAGTGCCTAGAATACAGACTAATAAAATGTAACACAGAATTCATTATATTAATAAATTATCATAGATTGAAGTCATCTTTGAAGGAATTGGATATAAAAATACAATTTTATCATAAATATCTCCTGCTTTTATATTATTGTCACAATAGGTTCAAATGAAATATTTACTTAATCAAATTAAAAGATCCTTGTTTTTAAAAGTCTTTGTCAAATAGTTGAAAAATATGAATAAAGTATAATTTCTTTCTGAAGATACAAAAAAAACAAATGAATACATACTTGTTTCTATAATAATCTGATAACAGGCAATCATGAAAATAAATCTGGGAGAGGATATGGATATATTCTGGAATAATTTAAACAGCTCAAATCACAAATTGTCAACTCTTCTCAAAATTCCTTCAATAAGTTATTATCTACAGTCCCACAAAAACATTGAAATGTTTTCACCAGTTTGTCCATATAAAACTCCCTTGAGGGGCTAAGGTATAATGGCACAGTGGCAGAATGATCGCCTAGCATGTCACGTGCAAAGCTCTCAGTTCAAGCCCCAACACTGAAAAAAGCAAAAAAAAAAAAAAAGCTCTCTCAGTTCACATAAGGTGACTAATTTATTCTGGTAAACTGTTTATGCAGATTCTATATAAATATAAAATGGGTCTTTCCAGGTTCACAGTTCTTGATGGTAAGCAGATGGGGCAAATGAACATATTGGATAGAATCTAAATGAGACGAGGAATTTATTATTCCTTACAGGTGATTTTGTTAAGCCAAAGGTAAAACAGTGGTAGAGGTCTCTCTAAGAAGCAAAAGAGGTTTTTAGCAGGTACTTACCCAAGGTTTTCACTAATACAACACAATTTCCTTTAAGCCATGTATCCACTTTTAATCACAGCGAAACCTCCCCCTCCGTTCTCCCACAGGTACTTTTCCTGCCCATGTCAGGTTGTAGATGCCCTACCGAAGAAGGTCAGAGACAAAAGAAACATTTGCTACCTTGATGTGCTCCTGAAGCTGAGCCTGGTGCTGCCGGGTCAAGTTCTCATGCTGTTTCTGAAACTCTGCTATCAGGAGTTGCTTCTGGATTTGTTGCTGCTGCTGGATAAGAAGTAACTCTTGCTGCAGTTGCTTTTCACGGACAACAGGGTCTACCACAGGCATCATCATCCTGAGGTCTGTCCTTAAGTCTAAAGGCGAGATGGGCTCCAGACCCACTGGAACCTCTGACTTCACATCCACTAGATAACCGGAAAAAAAAACAAACAGGTGGTGGGGTTGAAAAAGAAGATGACAAATCAATACAATATTTGGAAACAAGCAAAAAATAAAAGATACTATTACACTATACCCTGTATAACAAGTCATAGCTCAATGGTACTAGTCATTTCTTTATAATCATAATAGAAAGGCTTTGGTATGTCAGTTTTGATAAATGGACTGACCATATGCTTTCATTCAGTATTTTGTACTCTGCCCTGAATCTTCTGCATTTCCCTTGTTCAACAAGATGACTTCACTAGTATCAAAGTCATTCATAAAATTATTCTACTAAACCACTTACCAAAAATGTCAACTTAGGACCAAGAAATGAAACAACATTAAGGGAAAGATGTCATATATCAAGAAAGAACTTCTACAACAATTCAATTTGTGCATTTATGAATTTTTTAAAAATTAGAGCCAGAAAGACATTCGACCATAAAAAACGTAAAAATTGTAATATATTTGCAGGGCTATCGGGCCTAGCACAAAAAGAACATAAATCTGTAAGACAAATGTGGAAAATGTCAATTAACCATAATAATGACGTAAAGGAGTGCCCAAAGCCAAATACCCAGGAATGAAAGTAGTCAAGTGTCTAAGTGCTGGTCTTTAAGCAGTAATCATCTGTATCTCCATAACCTTATTTCTGAAATAAACAAAGCAGAAGTATGAGGAAACTGAAAGTAATGGTTAATTAAAACACCAAAGGAAGAAAGGTCTGCTGATCTAAGCATACCTGTAAACGACAATATCTACTTGATGAAAATCAAATGAGATAATGCATGTAGTGTGCTCAGTACAACTTCTAATAGATAAGAATGCTGCTTCCTAAAAGAGTAAAGAAGGAACGCTCAGTGGCTGGGTGATGCACTGGTGCAACTAAATGCACTGGTTGTTTATGCCTAGTGTCCTTTCTGATTGGTCAGTGTCCACGCCAAACTGGTCATGAAATATTCTGAGTTTCACTCTATCCTACAGGAATCAGGAAATATTTATAATTAAATGAAACAGGCTAAATTAAAGACAATATGGATTTTGGAATGGAAACGGGATATTATGGCTCTTTGAAAGAAGTGAGGTACTATTCAGATCCAACCAATTATTGATGGGGAAAATACTCAGACCCAATATACAGATTAAGATAACCAAATTTTTAATTGAAATTTTTTTCAAAAAAGTAAACATTCTGGGAACTTAACAAAATGCTTCTGTAATCCAACTTTAATATGCAAGCTGCTAGTTTTCAACTTGTGCTCTAAACTCTGAATGTCTGTTCCCATTTTTCCACTTGTGCACCCCTGAGGATGCTATTTATACTGCCCTCATCTGTAATATGAGATATCTACAGTAACAGTAACAATAAGGTTGTTAAAGGCTCAAATGAGATCACTCATTCATAATACTTATAGCATAGAGCACATTTCTCAATAAAAATTTTGTTTTTGCTTTTTAAAATTATATTAAAATGGAAATTTCTTATATATTATAATAAATCAACATAAGGAAAAAGGAAAATAAAATGGCATGATTTCTATTAAATATTAGAAAATACACTAATACATCTAGAAAAAGAAAAGCAGACAATTTAGCAAGCGACAATCCCCTTCCCTAGTAAAGAGTAAGAATTATAAATAAAAATATAGCATATTTAATTGTCATATATCATTCATTTATATGCATTTATCTGTGTGCATAATGCCCCATTGTATAGTACAAGCCTGTGACCAAATTATTTTTTGTAAGTGGTGCTGCCAATTGATATAAAGCTTCTGCAAAATCAATTTAGTGATATGGGTCAAGAGTTGTCAAATATTTCAACCCATGTGATTCAGATTTACCACCTCTGGAAATACATCTTACAGAAATAATACTAATGGAGAAAAAAGACCAGTTCAATGACATATTGTTTACTGTAGTATTATTTTTACCATAATTGAAATCACCAACTACAAGAAAATGTCAAAGTAAAATATGTCACATCCATTTGGTAGAAAAATATGCAATCACTAAAAATAATGTTTATGGGAACATTAAAAATACAGTTATAACATGAAGTAAAGAAACAGTAATAAAGAGACATTTACACTACAAGGATAAACTACATAAATAAAATTAATTTAGCCAATATACGAAATATATATGTATACACACACACACACACACACACACATGTATATTACTGATCTCCTTAAAGTCTCTGGCTTCATTCTATATGTTGGGGTTCAGTAGTTTTTAAAAAGACAGGGAATAGAGCATGGTTGTAATTTGGATGGAAATATGAGTAATTCTTCTGTATTTCTCAAAATTACAACTAATACTCTGACTATTCTTATAAGTATCTCACTTCGATTTTCAGATTCCACACTGGGAACTTCAAAGTTAATATTCCATATAAATTTAAGAGCTATTTTCAACAAGTTAAGAAAGCCTAACAGAAATCCTGTCTGTAGATGTTACGGTTTCAAATACTAAAGCTGTAAATGTCCTTGCATGTCATTTGAATTGTATGTGCATGTGCATGTAGACTGGTATCAATTAACTGGTTGTTAATATTGGTTATTTTTCAGAATTGCATGTACTGATCAGAGGTCTGCACTGATGGCACTTTTTGTGACACTTTGATACAAATTAAAAAATGATTCATTAATAAACTCTAATTTGATAGACAATGTCTTCTAAAACATGATGTTTATGAAGGGAAAGTAATTAATTGTGACAAGTCTGTAAGCAAATAAGGATGATGTCCTATAAGATCTCTTAGTTGTAGTGCTCAACATAGAACTTTCAGTCAGTTCTGCAGTAACATGAGATTTTGAGCAATAACTGAAAGAGCTGGCATAATTCCCCATAGCAATGGCTGTTAATGATATATTTCATTTTTACATTAAAAAGGCCAAACTATGACCTTCAGTTTTCACATGTAAATCCCAATAAACAAAGGTTATATTTTAACTCAATAAAGACAAAATGTAAAAATTCAAAAGACCCTGGAGTCTCTTCTTACTGGCATTCCTATTATCCATAAACTATAAACATCAAACACTTAAATTCTTTTTTCAAAAAAAAAAAAAGGAAAAATAATCCCACAACTCTCTGAAACAGTTATTATAAACCTCAAAGGGTAATTTGACTTCTTAACCTGCTATCCCAACAGAAATGATTGTGTCTAACTGCTTGCCTTTGTTCAGAGACTAATCACTAAATTGTGAAAAATCACCCTCAACTTACAAAAACTGCTCTTGATTATAAATAATTGCCCAAGACTGAGAGAAAGCGGCAGGCAAGATCCCAGTCTTTCATCCAATTTATTCAGCAGCAATCCACATTCCATTTGTCTAGACTAAATATAGCAGCGTTTATACAAGAAATCAATAGTGCCTGCAGAGAGGAGAGCAGAGACATGAATATTTCATCAAACTCAGAGAGAAATGGCAATCAGCAAACTGATGGTTCTGGGTAGGTCATCTTTGGCCTGCTGGATTGGTTCCTGTTACTTGGACAATAGCTCATCTTTGCTAATCATAATCATATCATAGTCATTCTTTCTATTTTTAGCATTAATTGCACTGTGGGTGACAAAGGCTCATCATATTCCAAAAGGGATGTTGGATTTTTCTTACATCGTTTGTGACAGGCTAATAAGCCTCCTCAGAAGGAATAATAGTAACACAATGCTAGGGCTGAATTTCAACAAGTTGCAGTCCATTTCGCATCACGGAATGTGAAAGAAAGGGCATTGTCTAGAACTGGTGTTATCATAAACAGGAATAATCAATTACAAGGTAAAATTAACCACCAGTTTTCACAATGAGTAAATGGAATTCTCTCTGTTCACAATGTGCCTTGTTTGGAAACATTAAAATTCCTCAGAAATTACTCAGAGCAGGTGGTCAAGGATACATACATTAGAAGGAAGGTAAAAAAGAAATAGTAGTATTAGCTATAAATGACTCAGATTCTTTTAAACAGATCTCAGCACCTCATGACATATTTGAGAAAGAACCATGACAGAGCTTTATGTGAACTCTCCCAGTTTGAGATTATAAATATATGCAAATATATATGTTATGTTATTTTATATTCTTCTTCTTCTATACCAAATGTCCAGTCAGAACATTTCCACATATATTTAAACTAGTCTGAATTATCACTTTACAAAATCCTGTTCATTCTTCCTTCACAGCTTACTTCTTTGACTGTTACTCCTTCATCTGTGGAATATTTATCAACTGACGTAATTTTTTAGAAATAGTTTTTAATGAACCTATAAATGAAAAAGTTCCTGTTTCTAAAGCAAAACAAAATCCCAGATCATATAGATGTTCATAATAATTATATTTATCTAAGCAACATACATATATGTTGTTTAAATTACTGTGAGAAATGTGGATTATTTTTTCAATTCCAGAGCTGTTATAAAGCTAATTCAGAGTGCTAAGGATAATATAGTAGCCATGAGTGTTTCTTAATTCTTCACTTCAGATCTTCTTATTCATAGCACAGGCAAGCAGGAAGAATTTTCGTATGTTCAAAAACAGGACATGGGTGGCTACTTTCTCAGCTGGTTTGCAAACAAGGAGCCATCCATTTTAATAATATTTCAGTGAACACTAGGTAAGCCCCAGGAATGGAAACACTTTTTTAAAAATATTTATTTTTTAGTTGTAGGTGGACAGAATATCTTTATTTTATTTTTATGTGGTGCTGAGAATCGAACCCAGTGCCTCTCGCGTGCTAGGCGAGCACACTACCACTGCGCCATAACCCCAGCCCCAGGAATGGAAACATTTTAACAATACACTCTTTTGTCCATGTACAACCATCACTACAGCTGAAGACGGATCATGCCATTAAAGCAGTGGCATTCAAAACACAGGTTTTCGCACAAAAAATTGGCTCAGTCACACCACCAATCTGTGTGTCAATTAGTTAATTTTTCCACTCAAAACTGCTATAAAAATTGCAACCACGTTTAACAATCTCATGGCTACTAGATTACCCTTAGCACTTTGAATTAACTTTTTAAAAGCCCTAGAACTGAGAAACCATCTCAATCAATATTCATAATTGCAGAGGCAGCAACTCAGTAAACAGTATCCATGGTGGCCAGAGCTAATTCACACTTATGTTCTTTACCAAAGAATGGCTGTCCTCAACCACTGACAAACGGACACATGCACTAAAACTTCCAGATCTGGTGAGAAAGAGAGGTTGCTCTGATCATGTATTCTGCTTTCTCTCTTCCTCCTTTCATGCATAGAAACCTGTGAGAGTTTGGGCCTGATGGCTCTGTTCACTTGGAGAGGCAACCTGCTATGCTGTGTTCTGCTTTAACATTGTTCAAATGTAGTTATTATCACTAGTTCAGGGTCTGGAACAGATTGTCAAATAGCTGCCTCAGACAGGGCTTCCTCAAAGTATGGTGATGTGTAAGTATAGGGCAAATTCTACAGGAAACTTCTTACATAAAACCTCAGTAGGAATAGATATCTTCTATTGTTAACCTTTTCATATTTCTATTTTGTTGAAGATTAAACTTTGACATGGAAGACTGGTTCTGTTCCAAGATATCAGCATGAATCCTTGTAATACTGCATAATCTCAGAAACTGATCAATAACAAGATGTGCACTGATGCTTGTTTATCAGGTAGAACCAGAGAGATGAGCTTCTCTCTATGGTGTATAGAATTGTCCTCATTTCTATACTTTTTGGCCAACACCACATTAGTAAGGACTAACTTATTATAGACACCCAATACCAATTAGGAGGTTATTTGGCTTAAAGTCAAATCAAACTCTTTGTAAGCACATGTGCAATTGCACTGGTCATTCATCAGCTAACATAAGTACAGTTTTTGTTGAACAGATATTGAAATCTTGATGCCTGGTGGAAGAAGACCCATGAATAGCACATTTTAGTCTTTTTCCTAACCATACCACCTCATCTGTGAAATATCAACTCCATCAACTCCACAGTGCTGTGTGGGGCAGTATCCACCTTCCTGAGGTACTAGGATTCTAGCATTCTTGCCATCGCTTATATTAACCATTTGATAAATGTCCCCAAATGATTCACACTAGTTTATATTTCCTTCAGATAATGAAGTTGGCCATCCTGAGATATAATGAAGAGACTGGGCCACCTCTGAAAGCAGGATGGGACTTCTTTGCTTTTCTACAGAGCAAAGCTACCACGGTAGGCAATAGAAAATGGAAAACAGGCTCTTTCCTGATGAGACAGGGCCCAGAATCCACCAAAGGAAGCCTATCACTGGAACTCACTACTGCTTCTTTCTAGAAGGCTGCCAGTTGTGAAATGGTCATAGTCAATTTCAGGCTAAGACACTCGTTCAGTGTCACTGGCAGGAAAGCGGGACTGTGGGCTACCACCCAGAAAAGCCCCTGTCACTTCATTCTCACACTGGATATCACCATCTTGCTCTTCTAGGTTCAGCACCACAAATTACTCCTTCCCTAGAGCTACTCCCCCCCCTTGCAGAGAGCTCTGGCAAAGGAACTTCAGGGACTCCAGCTGCCCAAGGTCTGCAAGCAGGGTGGGATGGCTTGTGCCTGCAAAGGTTTTATTTTTAAACAAGTCTGCTTTTCAATTTCTTTCTCCTAATCTGTGTTATGTGTATTGGTTTGAGTTTCCTAAAACACTGCTTGATCAACAAAATTCTCCATCATCAGATTTTACCCCACCTGTCTAGCATACCCCCTTCTACCACTTTCATAATCTTAACCACAGTCTCTGACACACAGTATCTCTTCAGGCCTTGTAGCACTATTTCTTGCACATGACTTCCTCCCTTATTAATTTAACACAATTTTTTTACTATATGCTGTTACTCTGCTAAATATAATGGAAATAAAAATAAGAAAAATGAGGTAGTCCCTTGTCAGAGGTCACAATAAAGTACATGAATATGGTAATGGACAGAGTGGGATGGGTGATTAGGTTCTGTGGGTAAAAGGAAGTCATGAGAGAGGCACACAAATGAAAAATAATGTACTATGTTGTTCATTATAGGAATTTTTTTTTTGTTGTTTTACAAAAAGCCACTGATTATTCCAGGTGGAGTGAGAAAAAGCTTCACAGCACAATTACGCTGGCCTGATCCTCCCTACACCATTCAAAAGAGTAGAAGTGAACTCAGGGCATACAGCAGTATGCATGAAGAAAAAGAAATGAGCAACTGCACATGGCTTGGTGATAGGACCCCATTAAGCACAGGTGATCAAGAAGAGGCAGGAGACATTTATTTCACAAAGACATTTATTTTCACAGTGTGACCAAAGCCAGAGCTACTAGCATCAGTATCATTGTAAAGACAAGGTATTCAACCTGTGGTGGCCTCTGAGTTTATTCCCTTCCACAATTTGACCCACCTAGTTTTGAGTAATTTTGTCAGCACAAATTGACATCAGCTGTTTTAAAAGAGAAGCAAGCATGAAAAAATTATTTATGTGGTGGGAAGGGAACGCATGGAATGAGAAAGACTAGAGGAAAAGAGTCTCTTCCTACCCCATCCCCTTTGTCTGCCAGATTAATGAATTAAAACAGTGGAAGTGGGTAAACAGTAAGGGAGATAAACAGAGAGAGGTTTTCAGGCAGAATTCATAGGCTTTGCTAAGTAGAAGAGCTTATGCCTTTCTTGAGTCCCTGAAAACTGTTTTAAACCACCTGGATATTTCCCTTTTCTGCTACCACCTCCTACCCTGTCTTTTAACACTGATCGTGTTTAACAAATACAATTGTGCAGTTTTACTTACATTTGTATTCTTTAGATTCTGTTGCTTTTATCACAGCATAAGCTGACTGAGGACAAGGCCTTACGGATGCCTGTTTGTATCTTGTTCCTATAATTCTTTGCCTCAATGGCTCCACTGCAGCATCAGTTCTTAAACATCACACTATCTAAAGAAAGTACTGGAGACTGGTTAGGACTGTATCTAAAATGACATTGAGGTCATTGTTTTTATTGTATAATGAGGTCAACACTCACTCTCTGATTTAGCAAACATTATAAAGCCCTATTAAATGCCAAAACAGCTTTTTAGTCAAGGCAAGAAAACATCACCTCTGCCTTCAAGAAACTGACACGCTGATGCAAGAGACCAACCCATAAGCCATGAAGAAACTGACGCAGTGGGACAAATGAAGCTGGTGCTTCTCTGGAAGCCCTCTGGGCCCTCTTTACTTTCTCTCTATGGGAAACTCCATGGGAATATCTTCCATTCCAGGGCTTTATTTGCTTCTTATATGGTGACAATTCCACCTCTGGCCTAAATGCCAACTCGACACATGTACAACTGCCACTGGCACTCTCCATCTAGCAGTCTCACACTCTCTTCTTCAGAACCCCTCAGCTCAATGCGGAAGCCACAAAGAAACATGGAAATGATACCTGACATCTCTCTCTCCTGTATCACAGGAATGACTTTCTCTGCTCTTGAGTATTTTTTGAAGTCATCAAGATCTCTCCACTACCACTAATTGTTTGGCTAAAGCAGTCCTCTCACTTTCCTGGCTGACACCCATCTGTGGGGCCTCCATCTTCCACAGGGCTGACCTGTTCACCATGGTGCATTTTCTATGTTTCCTACCTCAACACGGGGTACCCTCCCTTCATCTGAGCCACAAGGATCTCCTTTAAATTCCTTAAGCATGCCATGTTCTTCTAACTCTGATATTCTTTATAAGTGTTCTCTTTTCCTAAAACCTCTCTCTCCTATCACAACCTGTTTTTCTAGACCAACTCTTACTTATCTTTCATATCTTGGCTAAACAAGACTTAATGTAGGATGTCTTTAAGAGTCTTATTGAATTTTCCAATTTAATTTTGGATTTTTTTCATAGCATTTGTTTGTCTACCTTTACCACTATTCTGTATTCCATAAGGGTAGGGACTGTTTTCAGTGCCTACTACAGCATGAAAACACAGTAAGGCATGTCTGGAATGAATGAATGAGTAAATGACTAGATGACAATCACAAGAATATTAAGGAAATAAAATCAGAAACACATGCTCACATGGGCACTTATATATTAAAATACACACGTACCCAATTAAAATCCTAAAGCAATTACTTATTGAACTTTTTGACTGTTGAATAATATCAATTATTCCTGTAATAGTGAACAAGTATTTAAAAGTAATCTTAAAAGGTTTTCCACCAAATGTCATTTTGCTTTTTCTAGACCCTAAAAACTCAATATGCAGACATGTGACAACCATCAAACTGGATGGAGAAGGAGGACACAGAGGAAAACAATGCATATCATTCATGTGATTGCCTTAGTAGGGATACCAGGTATAGGCCATGTTCCAAATTATATAAACGATAATGTCTCATTCTTGAATGACTACCCATGTAATCACATTAGAAAATTTAATCAGAAGTGGCAAAAATGTAAAGTGAGAATTTTATTTTTCAAGTCTTCATTTTGAAAGGTGAATTAAATTAATATATATAAAAGGTAAAGTCCCTCAAATTCATTTAACCAAAATTCTTTAACATATTACTAAAATAACCACCAGTGATTTGTTTGTTTATTCTAATCAGTTATACATGACAGCAGAATGCTCTTCAATTCATTGTATACAAATGGAGCACATTTTTTCACTTCTCTGGTTGTACATAAAGTAGGATCACACCATTCATGCAATCGTACATGTAGCTAGGGTAATGATGTCTGTCACAGTCCACCATCTTTCCTATCCCCACACCCCTCTCCTACCTTCCCTCCCTTCGTTCCCCTCCCTCCCTTTTGGCCAATTCAAAGTTCCTCCACTCTTCCCATGCTCCCCCTTATGGATAGCACCCACTTATCAGAGAAAACATTTGGCCTTGGTTTTGTGGGGACTGGCTTACTTTGCTTACCATGATATTCTCTAACTCCATCCATTTACCTGCAAATGCCATAATTTTATTCTCTTTTATTGCTGAGTAATATTCCATTGTGTATATATACCACAGTTTCTTTATCCATTCATCTATTGAAAGGCATCTAGGTTGGTTCCACAGTTTGGTATTGTGAATTGTGCTGCTATAAATACTAATGTGGCTGCACCACTGTAGTATGCTGTTTTTAAGACCTTTGGGTATAGACAAGGAGTGGGATAGCTGGGTCAAATGCCACCAGCGATTTTTTTTTATATTTTACTGCAAGTTCTTTGTTAGAATATATAGTCTTGGAAGACATATATTTTTCTGGAAAATTAAATTGTTAAACTTGAATGTATATAACAACAATGGGAAATGGGAAAAAAGTAATATAGTCTTGTTTGATAACAATGCTGCACAAATTTTCACTTTGGTAATGCAAATATTCCCAAGTTGATTTTATGTTATTAATATTTATGACAGCATCATCATGGAAAAATTTGCTAAATTATCAAACATTAAAAGGATAATTTTTATAAGAATTTAAATTGGTTAGTCCAGAAACACAATTCTCCCTCAAAGTGATTTTGTTCAAGTCATAAATGTCTTTAGTTTCTTAAAGTGCACTAATATATGGTATAAATGAAAAGAAAATAAATACAAAAAGCAATCTGGGCTTTGATTTACTATTCGCTTATTTCCCAGGAGTCTGAACAGGAAACAAAATAACCACAAATGACTAAAATATCAGTAGGCCTTGAAATATCAACTTAAGTTAAAGCAAACTAACTTTTTAATCAAAGCCTATATTATTTTGATTTACTTAATTCAAACTCCCTCTCTGCAAATATGCTTTTGAATTAAGCAGTCATAACAAACCATAACACAAACACGAATTGCCAACTAATTTGTAATACACACTTAGTTCTGAAATATTGCAATGTTTGCTAGTTCTTTACTATTAGAGAACTGAGTGAAGCCTTCATTGAGCTCCTTGCACTATGACAACAAAATCAAGCCAATTTAGGTGACATTTAGAGTAGCAGGAGCTAAGAACCTAATCCATATTATTTTGTAATTTGAGATAAAAATGTATTCTGATATTAAGGTACCTGCAAAAGAAACCTCGAATAGATGAGAAATTTTAACATTTTGAAACAGAAAATGTTGGTATTAATCTAAAAGACTCATTTGTTCAGTCATGTATCACTCTTCATCCAAAGTCTAGAGTAAATTCACTTCGAAAGAACTATGATGAAGGTAGACAAACTGTCCCCTTCCCCATTTCTTCTACAACATATATTTTCCTCTAGGTTGTTGACAAGTACTATTTTCAAATAGTACTTGGTTAACAAAACTTCGTCTCATGAAAACCTCTCAGAAGCAGAGGATTTCCTTGTAACTCCAGAACCCAGTGTGTCATGTGGTATGTAATATAATTTTAATAAATATTGGTTGAATAAATGATCACTTAGCACATACTCTAACAGCAAATTGCACTTGTTCATTCAGCAAAAAGGTTTTTCAGAGTGTATTTGTACTCTTCTATTAGAAACCCACATTTGTAGAAGCATGTAACCATGTGCTATTTTGACAAAAGGAGGAAAACGAGTGTTATTGGTTATCATGTCCTGTTAGCAAGAAACAATTACCTTGAATCAGTACAAAACAGTTAATATTTTTGAAGGCTTCGATGCTTTATATATTTAAGACATCAATATTCACTAAATGTGAGGGAAAAAACAGAAAAAGAGCGGAAATGCTGTGTTTGAGAACCCCATCTTTTCCTCTTTGATCCAGAATGTCTTTTCCTTTTCTCCCTTTTACTCTTTCAGTCCTGCAGAATACAACTTTGATCAAACCATTTTATTTATTTATGTATTTTTTGGTACTGGAGATTGAACTCCGGGGAACTTGACCACTGAGCCACATCCCCAGCCCTATTTTGTGTTTTATGTAGAGACAGGGTCTCACTGAGTTGCTTAGTGCCTCGCCATTGTTGAGGCTGGCTTTGAACTCGGGATTCTCCTGTCTCAGCCTCCCTAAATGCTGGGATTACAGGCTTGAGCCACAGCGCCCGGCTCCAAACCATTTTATTTTTAATCCAGAACTCAGTTGCTTCCTAACTTTGAGAAAATCTTTGTTACAGAAACAAATTAAAAAGTCATTGAGTCTGAACTAAAACGTTCTAATATAAGACAGCACTGGCTTTCAAAAAGCAAAAGCATTTCTTTAAACAGCTTGATACTTTCTTCAAATAAAACCTTATGAGGGGCTAGGGATATAGCTCAGTTGGTAGAGTGCTTGCCTTGTATGCACAAAGCTCTGGGTTCAATCCTCAGCACCACAGAAACAAAAACCAGATAAAATCCTGTGCAGAGTACCAACATATAAAGCACAAATGCAAATGATTTTGGAGAATAGGAAGAGGAACCAGTGTTCCATCCACTCACTGCTTTCCCTGCCCCTTTCCTCCAGGAATTCAAGCTCCAAGGAACACAGTTTGAAAATCACCATTTCAGGAGCAGTATTTGTTTATTTTGCTAACTTTCAAATGGGAAAATCACATTACCGCTCTTTCATAGAACAATGCATTCTTATTTTATAAGAACTAGAACTGTGGAAATCTGAAGATTCTGAATTGAAAATAATAAATGTGCATGCAATTTAGAAAAAAAGTAAGGATTAAAACATAAAAATCTCTAATGTTGCATAATTTCAAACCTCACCAAACAAATGGACTGGCAGCTATATTTACGTTATTGCCACATGGTGGCACCACTTTTGCTTGTAAATAGAAGTACCCACTATCTTTTGTCAGTAAGCACCCTGGATATGTGAATTTGAAAATATGCGAATTTTCAGGACTCAAGCATTCTAATACAATGTGACTTCCCTATAGTGGTTCCACATGGGTCTTTCTAAATGTAGATTAGGACAAAGTTTAACGGCAAAATGTTGATTGTTCTGGAGAACTGTTTTTATTATTTAAATGATGATGCCAAGACATTTATGAGGCACCAAAAACTGTTTAAAACAGTGTTCATTCATTTGTTCTTCTTTACAGCATTTTGAGGATGTACTATCTGGTAACCTGTTGAGTAGACACTAGTATGATTCTCTTTTACAGATAAGGAGCCACGGAGGACCTGGGCAAGGTCACAGATACATGATGGAGCAACAGAAGTTAGAACACACACCACCCACCCCGAGAATCCAAGATCTCAACCACTCCATTCTGATTCTTCAGTAATACAAAATAGGCAGTCTATTTTATTTATGCACTTCAGAGTATGCCTTGGTATAAATGAGACCAACAATGTTTTTGTTAAAATAATATTACATATTTTTATTTTTAGAGGTAAAGAAAAGCACTTACTTGAAATTGCCAATATATTCCACAGAGAGATGTATAACTGAATACATTTCTGCATATTTTGACACATTTGTATATTTTCAGGTGAGCCTAAAGCAGTTTTCTTAACACCTGTGTTTCAAGGCTCTTTTTAAGAAACAGTTCTGTATTTAATTCCAAATTTAGGATTTCACCCTTTCTTTTAGTTACATAAAATTCTGTTGTGTCTAGACAATTTCCTTTTATTCCTCCCCGTTAAATTCACCATAGCCTTACTCTCCAATCTGTGGATCTACAGAGTCAGAGGTAGACTGCCTAATAATAAAGTCATCTTTGGTACTTGATTAACTAAATCCCATTGGATTTTTTTCAGAGGTAGAGATACTGAATCATAATTAACTGTAAACAGTGTTAATGAGGTCTGAGTGTATTGTTCATAAATTTTTAGACTATTTTTTAATTGAAGAATGTAGTAACAAAAAAATAAGAGGCAGCTGTTTTTTGACAGTGTGAGAAAAGATTTGACAGGATAGACTGTAGCGGTACAGTTTTTTCCTACTCCAGTTTTTTTTTTTTTTTTTTTTTTTTTTTACTTCATGATTCCTGTGTATTATGAGAGGGAATTACTGGCTATGAAAGGATTACTTAATAGATCAACACAGAGTTTACCTTAAAAAAAATCCCGAAGCTGTCAGAAAAATGAATTTTCAAATCATAAATATATATCTGTGCACTAATTAAAGACATCCATAATTTGACATTAGAAAGTATAATAATTTTTCATGTGGCTTCTATTTAATAAGACTGTCATTAAAATTTCTATTTTTGGTGGAACTCATAGTATCTGTTTATAGAACTAAACTGAATGAGGGAATTGTCAGCATTGCAGAATGCACTTCGATATTTCAGTCAATTTTGACATATGAGTATACAATTTAAAGTAGAAACTCTCCACAAACAAAAGTAAAATAAATTATAAATCATATTAAAATTAAATTAATCTGTAGAGTAGGGATCAGCAAACTATGGCTCGTGGGATAAAGCCAAGTCTCCCTGTTATAGCCTCTGTCCTAAAAATGATTTTTACATTTTTAAATGATTGGGGAAAATTATGACAGAAAATATATAAAATTATAAGAAATTCAATTTTCAATGTTTATAAAGTTTTGAGAGAACACAGACACTCTTATGCATTCATGTATTATCTACAGCTGCTTTTGCACTACAAAGTTAGATTTCAGTGCCACAGAGTCAGTTCTGTCTGCAGAGTCTAAAATATTTACCAAAACTCCTGGCAGAAAAGCTTACTGACCAGTGCTGTAGAGAATCTTTGGTCAATTTTATTCTCACACAGTGGAAGTAAAACTTTAACCCAAGATACGCCGGTCACATTTGGCTCAATGTAGAAGGTTAAAAATTATCATAGTTTATTTCATCTAAAATAAAGCATGATTAGAGAGCAGAATGTGCTAACAAGGAAAATACTATGTATAACAAGCTCTAAGAATTTCCATTAGGTTAATGTATTCTAGACTTTCCTGTTGGCGCTTTATATTAAGCAGTGAATTAGAAAACGAGAATCTAAATAAGAATGATGGCATTTTTATATGATTATATACCAAGCATTTGTTATGATTTTTGTATGTATTTTCTCATTGAATGCAGCAGCCTTATTTCTATTTTCCATGAGGATAATGAGCAACAGACAAGTTAGAGTGACTTTGCCAATGTCACTCACGCAACATTATTTTTTAAAAGTGGTACTTTTCTATTTGGCTTTTTAAAAAACATGATAAATACTACCTTAGAATAGTGATAAATGAAAAACCCTGTATAATATGCCATGCTAAAAGACGTGAGTGGGTCCTCTTCCTAATTTCTTTTTTCCGGGAGGCAGAGATAATATTCCTTACAAAACACTAATATAGAACAATTAAAATTTCTTTTAATAAAATAAAGTGAAAGATGGCTCCAATCTGTGTAGCAGTTGCTGTATAATTCCCAAGCTTACGATTTTATACATTTATCTTTGAAAGGCCAGTGTATCTTCTAGAAATCAGCATTTGAATGAGTTTAGCAAAGGAATGTTTGGAAATTAAAAATTATTGTGTTTATTTGGCATTTAAATTTTTGTTAATAATATGTACGTTGATCTTTGTACTAAATACTTTTAAACCTTGGGGTTTTAAAAAACCATCCTATGTACCTCAAAGCTATAACAATAATGCTACAAGGTTGGCTAATATATCCTATTGATAGATCTATAGCCAAACCACTAAAGAAATCTGGTACTTCAAACAAAATGGTCCTGGTAGTTAAGCACTGTTTAAAAAAAAATCTTATGGAAAAAAATAGTCACCCCAAAAATGTTCCAAATTCATAGGAAATACATTGCTAATCATAGAGCTTAGCAAAGCCACTCTGAATCCAATGGCTTCGATTTATTTTCCACAGAATTAATAATATAATTTAGAAGAGACCTGTAGAACATTCAGCAGTTCCTTTGTTATACACAATTTTAAGTCCTAGTTTTTAAAAAAATGCTTTCAATCAATGGTTTATATTTTATAATCCTTGAAACAAAAAAAAATATGTATTGCCATAATCAAAAGAGAGAAAACAAGAGTAGGGGCAATTTTTCTCTATCTTAAGAGAAATTGGCTTTTATGGGGTTATTCAGGTTTCCTCAGAGGGAGAAGCATGAAGACTGAATTTTTTGTGTTCCTTAGTTCAGTAAGGAAATTCAACCTGGCACTTTAGGCATGTCTCCATTACACTTAAGGAGTCAGTCCAATTGGGTTTATTCCTACCAAGGTAAATTGGGCATGCTGCAGTATACAGTCATAGCCAAGGTTCAGAAATTTCTGGACATGTCTGGAGAGCAGGTGGGGCTGGCACAGCAGATGTCCATTTGCATAAATGTCTAAGGCACTTCCTAAGAAAAACTCATCTTCAGCAAAGGGGAAGCCAGACCTGACACACTTGACCTGATAACCAAGACTCAACATGCGATGGCTTGATACCTAACACCCCACAGCCTTCTCCTCTGTGCATGCTCACCTCTGGGACTTAGGATATGAGCCTACTTCCACCTTATATGCTGTGCTTAAATGCTCTCACCTAACTTTTCAGTAACATCGTTGTTAATATCAAGTCTGTCTTACGTGATTCTTTCAAGCACAGGACACAGATGTTAAGGAAAATAAAGCAATGAATAAACCAACCTATCTATTGATCTTATCTAAATTGCTAGCTAACGTCCAATATCTTGTCAGTGGATAGAAGCAGAACATGGCAGAAAGAACACCAAGTCCAGAATTCTCATCCTGATCACTCCACTTCTGTAAGTATTTGGTTCTTCCTGTTTAAAGCAAAACAAAAAGCTGACATAGCTATTCCCTCTCTTGTGTTAAGGTCATTCCCTCCTCACTCCAAAATTATACATAACATGTTTGCATTATTTTATTTTTAAATCTCTATCAGAAAGTATGTCATAAGAGAGAGATAATTACTTAGTCTTCATTGACCTCTGTGAGTAAAGCAACAATGAGGAGAACAGTTTCTGACCAAGGAGAAAGGGATGGACCCCCCCAAACTAAGAAATGATAAGACAATTGAATGTAGGAACTCCTGAGAAAAACTTCATCTAATTAAAATTACCTTAGGGCAGGCTTTGCTTAAGAAAGAAAATGGAATTACAGTCAGAACTTTATTCCTTGACTGTGGTGTTTGGTGTTTACTTTCCTTTTTTGTTTCAATGAAAATATTTCTTTTCTCTAAGAGTTGATTCTCAAGAGGGTACAATGCATAAAAATATCTATTTTTGTAATTCATTACTTGAGAAAATTAGAATAGACATATTTCTCACTTAAAGTTTTACTATAGAGTAATACAATTCCCAGTTTGGGAAAAATCAGAAATATTATTCTGATCCTACGAACTGGAATGGATATTCAAGGACTTCCATATTGTTTAATAAAGAAATAGAAAATTTCCAGGAATCATAAACAACAAAACCCACTTAAGTCACAAGGCTAAAAGTGAAAAAAAAAAATACACATTATAAATAACTTAGAATTCCCTTTTTTGGTTAACAAAAAGAAAGAAAGAACGAAAGAAAGAAAAAGATTATGTTACTTCCAAAGGCTTATATAAATAAAGCTAAAGCAATGCCACCAATTTGCTTTTATCATTTCAGTGCATTTAGATTTTTCAAAATGCATCTATTTTTTCTTTTTTGACTGAAATGATCCCCCCTTGTACAGAAATATCCTGCACTGTCCAACGCCTTTAGTCCTGTTCAATAGCTAAATAACTTTTTCCCTCCCCCTCTACTTTGGCTGCAAGTCAATGCTGTTTTTCTCATTCCAACTGTTTTGGACATATGCTGGCCCAACTAACAATGGTAAACACAGCAAGCTGTCTCTGATATGGTGCTGATTAAGTCATCCTGTAAGCAAGCAGAGTTTGGATATTAAGATGCTAAAAAAAAATTACTCTCAGAAATTCTCCCTTTGAAAAATATTTATTCTATTTTAAATTATATGGTAAACAAACCATGGGACACATTTAAAAATACGTTTATTCAATCCTAGCCTAGGCATTCGAGATACAAAAGAAGTTAAGACATGGTCCTTATAATCGTGGATTCATGGATTTACAGTCTAAAATGATAAAGGAAAGTAGAATAAAAGTGGAAGCCCAAAGAAGAACTTAAAATAATGTTCCAGAGAAGGGTGCTTGCTAAGACTTAGAGGGGAAAAAAAAGGTATAATGTTAATTTTAGTATGAATACTTTAACTATTTCAGTAAATTATTAGTATAGATGTAGTATCTTACCCAAAAAAACTAGGAATAGAGACCCAATGACTATCATAAGCATGTGATATCAAATAATTTAAAAGAATATAAATATTGTAGTGCTTATAACTGTGCTTCAGAATGGAAAAATTATTTTTAAAAACTGTAATCTTCTTTTGCATGTTGGAATTGAACACTTATTTTTCACTTAGCTCAGATTACTATATACCAGCTTCCCTTCAGTAGGCAAATAGAATAGATAAAACCAAATTATCATATAAAGCCAGAAATAGTTTTTCTTTAAAAATATTTTTTGAAGCTTAATAGGAATAGTCAAGTTAAAAAAAAAAATACTACTTCTATCTTGAAAAAACTGTAATTGCTCATTTATTCACCAATAAAGGTCTCACCAACTTAGCAATATTCATAATTTGACAGACAAAAAAGACATTAATTTATAAACATGAACTTCCTTTTTCAATTGTAGGATTGCAACTTAGTTTTCTTAGTTCTAAAACACAGTGCTGAATATACAAAGGTAAGGAGAATAAGTAGTCATTACTCTCAAAATTGCCATCTAACCAGGGAGTGAAACATTTGGAGGGAAAACATGAAAGAAATAGAATAAGCTAAATGATACACCAATGATTCAAATAATTACATAGGGATGGTGACCTGTGCCATTGAAAGATATTGCTCTGGCATCTTAAATACATTGTGAGATCACAGAAATAGGCAAAATTAATTGTCTGTTAAAAGAAAATGAGTCAATAGGAAGACTTCTGAATACAAGATATAAGAGGTTAAAGGACAGGGAACCAACCAAAATAAGCTAACAGCACCAACAAGGAAAACAAAGATACTCCCCCCCAAGTAAAAGATAGCCATTGAATAAGTAGGCCTACCAAACAGTATTTAAAAAAGAGTGATTTTGAGGAACATTTACAATGTATATTCAACAAAGTGTGAAGTCTAGTTGGGTGAAAAAGTAGGTAACCTTTTAAAATTCACCAATATATCTAGATTATGGTAGCACTGCCATGGCATATTGAACATTTATTATATTAAAATCAGAAGCCAAAAGAACATTTGTTTTCCTTAAAGAGGCAAAATTATTTGAGAGCAATATGGAGGCAAAGAGGTGACAACAAACTGTTTTCTTAAGTCATCACAAAGTTTCCTAACTGTACCAAATTATATTATATTTAGAAATCTCAGACAGTTTTGATCAATTTATACAAACTAAATAAAAAGCCAATAAACATGACCTACATCAAATTGAAACACCTGTGTACACTTAAATTATAAAATATTGTGAACAGAAATTAAAGTAGATCTAAATCTACTTTAAATGGAAACATATCCCATGTTCATAGATGGGATATTTAATATTAAGATAGCAATAGTCTCCAAATTAATCCATAAATTCAATGCAATCCCTATCAAAATTCTATCTATCATTTTTTCCAGAAATTGACAAGCCAATCTTATAATTCATATGGAAATTAGGGCAGGGGTGTAGCTCTGTGTTGGAACACATGCCCAGTAGTAAGACATTTGTCCAGTATACACGAAGCCCAGGGTTCAATCCCTAGCACTTAAAAACAACAACAACGAAATTCAGAATAGGAAAAAGAAGACTAATATGGCAGATTAAAAATTCCTAATTTTGAAGTATACTACTACAAAGTTATAATAATCAAGACAAGAACAGATGGATGGATCCATGGAATAGATTTTAGAGTCCAGAAACAAATCTTTCTATTCATGTTCAATTGATTTTAGCAAGAGTGTTAACAATGTAATGCAGAAAGGATAGTCAACGTAATAAATGGTGCTGGAACAAACTAAATGAATGTATGCACTCAAAATGGACCATAGACCAAAAATGTTAAGATCTAAAACTATAAAACTTTTAGGGTAAAAAAAACACAGGAGTAAAATTGTGACCTTGGATTAGGCAATAGTTTCTTGAGTAACAAAAGTAAAAGCACAGTTGATAAAAGAAAAGCAAACTGGACTACATCAAAATTAAAATATTTTGTTGAATATGATACCACCAGTCCATAGAATGGAATAAAATAATTACTACTCATATATCTATGTAATATCAAGAATGTATAAAATAAGTTCTTAGAACTGAACAACAAAATACAAATAACTCAATTTTAAAAAATAGGAAAAGAACTTGAAGACATTTCTCCACAAAGATATACAAATGACCAATAAACACTTGAAAAGGTCCTTAACATTATTAGTCTTCAGGACAATGCAAATCAAAAGTACAATGATGTACTGCTAAAATGGTCAAAATATAGATACTTAAAAATCAAAGGCGATCAGTAGAGCAGAGAAAGCAAGGGAAAAGGAAATGATACTGGGAATGTGCCAGGGAATGATACTGGACAAAATATACTGTTATATTGTGCATACGTATGAATACATAACAATGAATTCCACCATTATGTACAATTATAACCCATCAATAAAAAATATGGAAAAAAAAAAGTTCCCAGGTATATTGGCAGGAGAAAGAGACAGAGAGAGAAAGAGAGAGAAAGAGACAGAGAAAGTATTGGCAAGCACTTATGACCCAGCAATTCCATTCCTACATATATTCAAGAGATATAAAAAGACATCGGCACAAAAGCTTGTACATGAATATTTATAGCACTATTATTCACAATAGCTAAAAAGTAGAACTCAAATATCCATCAACTGATGAATTGATAAATAAAATATATTATATCTACATAATGGAATACTATTCAGTAATTGTAACTATAAATGGAGTATTGAAACATGCTATAATATGGTTGAACCTTGAAAACACTGTGCTGAGTGATTGAATCCAATCACAAAATGTATTATATGATTGCATTTAGATTGAATATCCAAAATTGGCAAATTTACAGTGCCAAAAAGTAGATCAGTGATTTTTATAGTTGAGAAGAAGGAAAGAAGGAATGGGAATTTATTACTAATGGATATGGAGTTTCTTTTGGAGGGACAAAGATGTTCAGTATTAGATTGTAGTGATGGTTGCACAACTACATGAATATACTAAAAAGTACTGAATTGTATACTTTAAATGAATGAATTTGATGTTTTTCAATAAAGCAGTTAATAAAATCTAAGTTGTTTATACTGAGACCTGAGAATAACAGAGGATAATACGTAGAACAATATATTTCTTCATTTCAAAAATACAAGATATACAAAGTTGGAACTGTTATAAACTATTTCCTTTGGAAACTTCAAAGTATGCCCAGTGAAAGTTGTCAGTGCCTTGCTAGTGTTTCATTCTAGCTGTCAAATATTTTATGGAGGAGCGTGTGTGAAAAGGTACAGACTGGGCTGGGGTTGTAGCTCAGTAGTAGAGCACTTGCCTAGCATGTGTGCAGCATTGAGTTCGATTCTCAGCACCACATATAAATAAATAAAATAAAGGTCCATCAACAACTAAAAAAAATTAAAAGAAAAAAGGCACAGACTTAACATGCCACCATAAATACAAACCCTATGCTTTTAACCAAGGCAACATCTTTCAAGGGAAAGAAAAAAATGGCTCATTTTCTTGAACTCTTTATTAAAAATCCCCTGACACTTTAGGCTTTCTGCAACTAACTGATACACTATGTGGTGACATAGATGGTCTCCTTTAAGAGCTTCCATGACTTAGCCAAGTGGCCATTTTCTAATACCTGGAGCAAGGGAGAGGACAACATATGGTCTATGTAAAACATCTAATTGCGTAACTTGATTTCCATAGCCTTCCACATTCACCTCTTGCCTTCTCCTTACAAACCCCTCTCGCCACTCAGCTGACGCTCCTTCTTGACTCTAGGTGAACCGATCCCATGGTCACTACAATCCCCATGATATCAAATATTTCACCTCTATTCACTCACCTTCTATAAAAACACAATAGGCCTTCAGTGAAGAAGCTTAATTTGCACATTTTTTCATTCAAAAAATAACTACTGTTTACCATTGAACTGGGTGACAAAACACTGAAGAAGGCATTAAGCTGCAGAGAAAATAAATATTAACCACATTACGATGAGGAAGTGCTATGTCAGAGATATGCACAGGGCACCATAGGCACAGCAAGTTTTGGAGCTGCATCTCTGCAGGAAGGCAACACAAGATGTTGGTAGCAAAGCAGCTAGTGTTGAAAGTGGGAAGAACACAGGTTAATGTTATGTAACAAAGTGTGGGACTTCAAAAAACTAACACTTATTGAGTAACAGAAACTGTACTAATTCCTTGAAATCTATTTTTCTCAGTTCTCACATCTCTGTGGTGTTTAGTATTATGATTTCCATTTTACAAATGAAATACTAAAGTTTAGCAAGGTTTAGTTATGTTCCATGCCCAATATCTCTGAGCTAACAGATAATATATATGTAACACTGAATCAGGTCAGTCTGAGCCCAATTAGAAAATTATTTATTATCAATTATTCACATGGATCTTGAGGTTTACAGAAATGTATAGAAACAAATCTTAAATATAGGTAATAAAATATTAGAAAGGAAACAGTAAATGAGATACTGAGCAGAAGGAAGATGTACTTACCATTATATATTCTTTTGTATATTTTAGATTAGATATCATGTTATGCATTATCTATTCAAAAGAATGAATAATCAACCTAAATAAATAAAGGATGACTTTAAGATGTGCGTCAGCTTATGTAATAGAGCCAGCACTACTGCTTCTAACACAAATATATATACATATACATGTATAAAAGTCTTTACAATGTAATATTTGAGTGTAAAAAGTACCTCATAAATTACACTATGTTTGGAAAAGTTATATTTCCAAAGCTATTATTAAAATAGTTGTTTCCATTTTGGCTGAAGCCCCAGGAAAGTAGATATCAACTACCACCTTCCAGACCACCTATGCACACTAGAAAAGCAATAACTGAAAACCAGTCTGGGTACCCTGACTTAGGCAAAACCCAAAGTATAAAAGGGCTGCGGTAAAACTGTCCAAAGCCTTGGAGGAAAAAGATGGAAAATTTCTTGAGAGAGTTGTCAATGTTCCATATTCTCTCCCTCACCCTCCTTAGTGATAATGGAAGGTATACTTGTCCCCCACCTTCAGATTAGTGAGAAGGACTAAAAATGAGTACACTTAATTTGGTATGTTTCCTGAAGTTTTGCGGTTGTGGCCTGGTATAACACACAGGCCTGAGGAATCAAAAATATGAACACCAAGGATGAGTAAGTAACCGGCCAGGGAGTGTTTCGCTTAGGCCAGGGAACTGTAGGTGAATGGACCCTGACAGGCACCCACCAGATAAAGTGCCAGCTTTAATCATTTGTTCAAACAGGGACATAAGCTCCCCAATAGCAACATATTTCCTGCTTCCTGCTTTTTCTCCCTGCTTCCCCAGTTTTCCACCTCTATCAAGCTTTAGTGCAGGGGGAGAGATAAAAGCCTGGGTAAACAGCTATGCCGGAACTGCCTTTCCTTATTTCAGGGTTGACTATGCAGCTGGCCTGAGCCAAGGGAATGGAGAAACTTATTTTGAATGAAATTTGACTGTTGCTTTGAGAATTAATAAACTGAAGCCATTCAAAGCTAAGGTATCTTGAGGACTTTATTATCTGAATGTGACCAGAGAAGACACAGAGCCTAGAGTTCAGTACTCTTTCAGTACTGGTTTGAGTGGGCAGAGGAGATAGAGTCGAAAGCTGGCTTTCTCTTGGCACCCATATATTTAATAGGAAAGTTACAACAGTTGTGAGAAATGAATTAGCCTAAAGAGTGACTAAATCTGTTTACCAGGTTGGCACCTGAGAACCAAGCACATTGTCCGCATCTGCACAGAGTGGCATGTGGCTTGATTAGGTTGATCCTCAAATGCAGTCTTGAAACAAACCTGCTACATGGGTTTTAGATGACAGTGACATAACAATGGCTCTGGAACAACATTCTTGTCCTCTTTTACCACTTATTTCTCCATAGTTAGTCACTTACCATGGCCTGTGAAAGAAATGACAATAACTGGAAATACACTATATTTAGGAAAATTTTGTTATATTTATTTTTAGTAGTAGGAAAAATGAATGTTTTCTGGAGATTCTTAAAATGAAATATATAAAACATGAGAAGAATAACTATTAATAATGATTGGTTAGAAAAGATGACTGGTTACATGGCATTCTCTGCCCCCCCCCCCCCCGCTTTTTTTAGTGAAAAGAAATATCTTCTGTATTTGGGGACCAAAGTCCAACAAATATAAGACCATTCTTTAAATAGCTTTTAAAAATGTTAAAAGTGCTTGTGCTTGTTTATTTTGTCTCGTATATTGTTAAAAACTTTTAAATGCTACATTCTTTTAAGATCAGCAGCTGGTAAGCTTCCTTATAAAAATAAAAATAATTATAAGTAAATGCTAAAAGTCAATTAAATATTTATTAAGCCCCTAAAATACCAAACGCTTAAGGTAAATCTACAACTAGTATGTAAATAAATACAAATTTTATCTTTTTGTTTTAAACAAAATTAAAAGAGTAGCATGTTCATGGCAAAACATTCCAGTGGTATAAGAAATAAAAATGGAAGATTGAAAGTCCACTTTCTCACTCACCACCTCCCACTACAACTCCTAGAACAAACTCCTGTTAAGTCTGAGTGTTCTTCATGACATCTACCCTTCCTGAAATGTTAAACTTCTATCTGCCTGTACCATGGGCAATACAGATAGCATCAGATAAGCATAAGAATGATATTTTATTTGCATTGGTAATGAAGAAAATTTAAGAGGAGATGATTTTAACATATATCAGGAAGTTACAGGTTAGATATAAAGAAAAACTCCTCTTTGCTTTCAAGTTGTCAAAGCCCCAGGATGAAACACCAAAAGTGTCTGCAGAATCTCCTTTGACCTACATCTGCTTTTTGAATTTTTAAGTCAATATCACATGGAGAATAGATCTATAATGTTGAACTAACAGGATTCCAAAATAGCTGATTCTAGCTTTAAAAATAATCTTAATCATCTGAAGTAGTTGGGAATTTTGTACAGAATCTTTTCTGTTGCTAATGAGATCCTTCAAAATTCTTCTTGAGTCTGTGGGATTCCCTAATAATCTATCACCAGGTAGATTTTCTCATGAAAAGATGTGCAGAAGCCCTCTAAATAAACAGTAATATTAATAGCTTTCTAAAATTGCCATCTAGAAAGCAAATCAAAAGACTGGTTAAACAAATAAAAAATCAAACAGTACTTGTTAGATTTATTTAATTACTCCAAAGAACGTTTCATCACATTATCCTTAAAACAATTCAAAATGATGTAGAATCCATTTAGTTTCTGTGGAATTATGTAGCATTACCAACAATTTATCAGACACATGAATATGTGTGGTGAAACACTGAGAAACAGAAGTTTTATTGAATTAAATATTAAGATAAGTGACAGTAAATTTTTAAATATTCAATTTACTTCCAGAGGAACGATTTTCCATATGTAGGATTTGGCTGCTGACTTCAACACTGGAATGAGATAGAAATCAGGGAACCTAATTAAAGACCTGAAAGAACATCTGGAAATTCAGTAAATATTACTTAGAAAGTAAAGATGCTTTGGACTTTTGATCAGATATGATATTTAAATTTAACTTTCTTCCAATTTTTGTCCAAAGGGTAAGAGAATGGTCATTTTTAGGTATTGTCTCCTTCTATATTTCTTATTCCTAAATCCATACCATCCAAGCACATCTCAATGGATAATTGTTGAATAAAGATTAAACAAATAATTTTGTGAAAAATAATACTAATGAATACACCTGTCTTAGTCTATTTTGCATTGCTAGAATAAAATATCCAAACCTGGGTCATTTGTAAAGAAAAGAGATTTATTTTGGCTTACAGTTCTGGAAACCAAAAAGTCCAAGCTTAGGGATCCAGATATTGGCAAGGATGCCATGCCATGCCATAACATGGCAGATGGCATTACATGGTGGGAGAATACATGATGGTGGCAAGCAGTGCTTGCAGAGGAGGCAGAACAGGTAGGATGGAATCACCTTAAAACAACCTACACTCCTGGAAAGTGGAGAAGAGCTCTAATCGCTTCTGAGGGTGGTGCTCTGATCATCTAATTACTTACCACTGGGGCCCATTTCTTAAAGGTCTCCCACCTCAAAATACCATTACACCATTTTAACCTCTGAAGGACAAATCACAGCCAAATCACAGCCCCACCACTTTTATGCTGAATTCACACATTTTCATTTTCATCTCTAAGAAGTTTGCAGATTCTTAGAGAAGACATTACATAATCCCCTCATTACATTCTAGCACTAAGTGTTACTTTTACTTAAACACAGCCATGATTTGCAGCAATAACCTTTTGGAACCACCTGTGACAATAACCTAGAACTTTTGAAACATATATCTAAGCTCTTTTAATAGGATTTGTGATTACATATATTTTCTCCATCTAAAAAGCTATTATATATTCATTACAGAAAACATAAAAAAGGGATAAAAGCCCAGGATTTTACCACCTAGACTAAACAATCACTATAAGACCTACTTTGGAAGTATATAATAATGAGACTGACCTATGTAAAAAGTTTCTCATCTTTTTGTTTTCATTGAATATTATAATAGTGACATTGTATCACATTATCAAAATTTCTCAAAAATGCTGTCTTTAAATGTAATGAAACAACCTGGCATGTACACACATAATAATTAATTTAACCATATGTTACTAATGGCCATTTAAATTATTTTGAATTTCTTGTTTTTTTTAAAAAAATATATCCTTTACTATGACATCTGTATTAGTGAGTCTTGTGGAAAATTAGGAAATACACAATAAAAATCAGAAAATGTAAATATCAATTTCCAATATCCAGAGGTCACCACAGTTAATATCTCATAGATCTTGTGGATTTTTTTAATCTATATATATCTGTGTATCCATATTTGTATAATAGTAAAATGAGATGATACATTCATATTATTTTGTATATTCAAATTAGTTTGTATTTTGTATTATTTTTCTGGGTCAACAATCTCTACCATTGAATTTCAGAATAATTTCATCTCATCTAAAAGCCAGATCATATTCTCACATAATTCCCCATAATTATCCCAAAATTACTCATTAGAATGGTTTATCAATAATTAGCAAAGTCTGTTTTTACTACCCAGAGTTGCTGAAGACTTTCCAACATTTTGCTATTAGTAACAGTGCTGAAATGGAGACTTTTGTGTATATGGTTTTGTTCTATAATTAGAATTGTTTCCTTAGGAGAGGTTCCCAGAAATGGAATTAATGAATCAAATGCCATGAACTTGTAAATCTCTTGATACCTACTGCCAAATGACTTTCCAAAGGCATTGTACCAAATTACATTTCCAACAGCAGAGGATGTAAATGTTTTTAGGATGAGTAATGTTAAATATTAAAGGCAGCTTTTGAATATAGTTTTAATTTGATGTCAAGAAACACCTAACTATACAATGTTAGGTGCCTCCATCATTTACCTGTTAAGTACAGGTCAGTTAATTGAACACGTACTACACACATAGAATTTAACCAGTTATGACAAAAGTATGGTACAGTTCCTGCCTGCAATAAGTGTCTACTCTGTTGAGCAACTATAACAGATCCATAGTACATGATGTCTCTAGAATGCCAGAACTCAATACTATATACCCAAGGTTTTATAAGAGCAAAGTTAGAATCATTCAATTCAGTCAGAAGAGAAAGAGAGTGCATGAAGTCTTGGAAATTCTAACAATGTAGTTCTTCTTGATGATTAAATAGGAGTTACCCAAGAAACAAGATCAAAGACAGGGCAGTCATAGTAAAAAGGTGAGTATGAGCTGTGAGGAGAGTAATTCAGAATACAATGTGGCATGCATGGGAGCAATTGCCTGCCACTGTGTTATGTAGTTATTGTTATTTTGTATTTTCTCAGCTTTTATGGCACACATCATTCCTTCAACAAAGTTTCAACAACACAGTACTATAACCACTTCCTATCCACATAGTGTATACTTCACATCTTCCAACTATTCTCAGGAGATGGAATGTAACCAACACTTTTTTAGATGTAATTTACTACCACAATAACTGATAGTGCTACATTCACTAGGCAGAGACCAGGGAAGCTCTGCTTACTGCAATATGTCAAACATTCCCACACAAGAAAAGAACTGTCTACCTAAAATGTCCCACTCTCCATTCTGTTGTTTTTTTTTTTTTTTTGGTACTGAAGATTGAACTCAGGGGCACTCGACCACTGAGCCACATCCCCAGCGCTATTTTGTGTTTTACGTAGAGACACAGTCTGAGTTGCTTAGCACCTCGCCATTGCTGAGGCTGGCTTTGAACTCGCGATTCTCCTGTCTCAGCCTCCCTAAGTGCTAGGATTACAGGCTTGCGCCACCCCACTCTCCATTCTTAAGGAATGCTAGACGGATTGTAAGTTCCTTGAGGACAAAGATGACATGTTACACATCTGTTACCTTCACTGCATGTAAAACACATTAGTGCTGGATATATAATAAACAGAGTAAATATCGCTTAGTAGATTAATACAAAAATTAGTAAAATTTTCAAAAAAAGTAAAACATCCCAAGTACATCACCAACTGTTATGAATTACTCCACTAGTTACCATGCATCCCCAATGAGTAGTCTTACTAGGACAGGATGTGGCTGTTAGGTAAAATCAATGACAATCATCTATATAATGTTTACCCTGGGAGAGGGAAAGCAAATCACCCTCAATCCCATCACTGGGCACAGGGGGGAACATTCCTAGAGACATTCAAGGTCTGTAAAAACTTATTTTTCAATAATTGTGATCCAAATCCCTGACCAATGGTCACTTGGAATTCAAGCCTAATCTTCTGAGGCTTAAGACTTAGTTCACTATGGCAAGCACAGAAGAAAACGATAAGTTCACACAGTACAGTTTGTTCTTAATTGTTTGATTGGACTTTTGAAGTCCGCGGCATGTATTGCCTTTAAAAGTTTCTTCTTAAAACAAAATTGCCAGGATTTATTTTTTACTGAATCTTTACACACTATTAAAAGCACAGTCATTTAGTCTTTAAGACAACCATACTGTTCTGGGGGGGAAAGCACCCCCAAAACATAGGATTCTTAAGATTTTTATTTTACAATAAAACAGGCCACAGGCAAATAAACACAGCTCTGAGTTAAAAGGAGCAGGAGCATCAGGTTTCAGAATTATCGTAAAACAGGAAGGTTGTTAGGGTGTAACAGAGGATGAAAGCAGCCCGAACCCTGGAGCCTTCCTGCTGACTCAGGCAATGCCAAAACACACAATGGTTTACACACAGCACAAACATGCACAAAGGTGCACATGCACTGTACTCCAAAGACAAACTACTTGGAGGGCTATTCTCTTTCAAAAGGTCCAGTTCAAAAGTCAGAGATAATTAAAGGAAAGGTTCATGAGTTAATTCAACTATTCTTTAAAACAACACGCTGTCAGAACAACTTGCATTAGAAATGGCTTTCAAGCATGTGCATATTAGCAGTTTCTATTAAGGTAATGCCATCTGGGAGAACAGTCTTCTCTCCTTGGTGATAACTCCACAGACCAGACACACACTTACATGTCTGGAACAGGGTGTACCCTAGGTTGGTGCTGCACTTCTCCCTGGACCATTTCTTTCTAAACAACATCTCCGAGAAAACCTAAATATCTGCATTGGTAAATATGGCTCTGAATATACATTGTGGTAAAAAAAAAAAAAAAGCCATATCTATAGTTATAACCACATTCTAATAAAAGAAGTGAGAGAATATGCCAAATGGAGGTAGCAGCTAAATTACTCACTAGAAAAATAAAGAAAACCCGGTCATTATTTTCCCTTCCCTGAAATAAAGCAGCAGCTCCTGCTTGGTTTGGAACAGTCACTGCAGAAAGGGAAGCTTGTGTTTATTCAGCTCTGTTATTCTCAGTAGTCAGTTCATCAGGTTTGTAGTGTATCTTTTTTTTTTTTTCAACTTGGTTACATTAATCTGTGGGTACTGTAAAGCCTATTCAGTAGGTGGCAACTCCAAAGCCTGCAATTCAGATATAAGCAAAAGACAATACAAAACACATGCAATACAAGCAAATTAATTTTCAAATCTAATCACTTTACCAAGACCATGAAAGTGCATCCTTAATAATTTATAGTATCATTTATACTCTTTTTTAAAAAATATTTTTTTAGTTGTTGATGGATCTTTATTTTGTTCATTTATTATTTATATGTGGTGCTGAGAACCGAACCCAGTGCCTCATGCGTGCTAGGCAAGCACTCTGCCACTGAGCTACAGCCCCAGCCCCTCATTTATACTCTTATATGTACTTGGTATGTAACTACTTGATGTCCTTGAAAAAATATGGAAATAGTCAATAAGAAGAGCATAAACTTCCATATATTAGTCACTTCTTGATATAAATTTCTGCATATTTTTAATCAAACTTATTATAAAAGATTATTTAATTATTCCAAGTCAAATGCCCATCATCTTTTCAAATGCACAGGTGCAAAAGAACATGAGGCCAAAAAAGTATTTGTTATAAAAGATGCTAATCATAACAAAACTGATCACAATTAAAGGAGTTTATTTTCCCTGAAATAATTACATATAAAATATGTTTAAATGTAGCCTCATAGAATAAGTAAATGGACATCTTACTACATCACATCTTCATCTCCTGTAAATTGTAGGCCAAAGAGAATCACCACAGAAACATTATTACCATCAATGCTAGTTCTTAAAACTATTTAAAAAAACATAATCTTTGAAACCTGAGCAACAAAAACAAGACTACTTGTTCTTATCAGGCTAAATTTCAAACAAAAAATGACCTTGTTTTCCAGTATAAAAATAGAATCAAAATAAAACTAGGGGTATAGCAAAATATTGAATCACATCACACCCACTTGCACTAATGGTAATAGATATATTTTAGGAATTGGATCCTTTCTGATATCATTCTTCACTTGGCTTAGAGAACAGGACGCTCAGGATTCCTCTGATACTAGTAGCTGCTGCCTCTTGGTCATGTTTTCTGGTTCTTTCTCCTTCGTTATTTTTTAACTCTGGGGTTTCCCTGGGTCTAGTCCTTGGTCCTCTTTCTATAGTCATTGCTTTGGTGATCTCATCTAATCTCATGATAAATATCACTGTGTGTCAGCAATAGATCCCCAGTCTAGACCTCTCTCCTGAATTCCAAATCCATATACTCACCTCCTATAAGCAATGTCTACTTGTGTGTTTAAAATATAAGGCAAAGAAGATAAGACTTTTATGTCTAAAAGATAAGTCTAAAGCACTCCTGAATTCCCCTCAAACCTGCTCCACTTATACATGGCTTTCTCCATATTGGTCACTGTTAACTCAGGTCCAAAACCTTGGTCAGGTTGCTCAGGTCCAAAACCTTGGAGTCATTTTTTAACCCTTCCATTCTTTCACAGGCCACATTAAATTCCACAGTGCCCTTGAAACTCATCCAAGCTGTTGCCTATGTCAACATTTCATTCATTTACACTGCTGTGCAGTATTCCATGGTATAGCTGTACCCCACAGTTTATTATCCACCTACTGAGGGACACTATGCATGCTGACATATTAAATAAAGATACAATGAACAACTGTGTATAGTTTGTGTCTCTGTGTGCACGTAAGTTTTCATTTCTGTAAGACAAATTCCCAAAAAGACAATTTCTGGGTTATTGGTAAGCATATTGTACATTTTTAAAAACACAGAAAAACTGTTTTCCAGATTGTCAGTATCATTTTACATTCCCACCAGCAATGTATGACCAATTTAATTTCTCTGAATCCTAGCCAGGATTTGGTATTGTCACTTGTTTTTTTTTTTAATTTTAGCTGCCTAATAGGTGTATATTAACATTTCAGAGAGGTCTAAACATCATTTATCTAATGTTAGTGATGGTTAACATCTTTTCACATGCTCATTTGTTATCTGTATGCCCTTCTTAATCATACATCTCAAGGTTTTTGTCCATTTTCTTATTACCCTGTTTGGTTATTTCACTGTTGACTTTTGAGTTATTTAAACCTTCTAGTAGGAGCCTTTTGTCATAAATGTAAAGGTGTTGCTTTTTATATATTCAAGGTTACATCTACAGAATCATATCATAGACATTTACTAAAGCAAGATACCCAAAAGCCTATTATACAACAAATGCAAGTACCCTTCAATGACTGATAAAAATTCTTTTTGGTTATTTCCCCTTTAGTTCGCCAGTGTTCACTCAAATTATCTCTCTAACCTTTCTCTGCTTCCTCAGAAAAAAATTAAATTAAAAATTTAATATTTATAAATATATATTATGCATTCATGTGTACATTCTGTAGATCTGTGGTATGTATGATTATAAGTCTATTACCCCCCCACACACATACACGGCTCATACCCCTTTTTCAGATTCTCTATCAATGGAACAAAAGCCTCAGTTTCAAACCTTGCCTTTTTGACACTTGATAGAACAGGGACCAATGGGTTTCAACCCATCTAGGTTTCAACCACAGTTTCTATTGTACTGAGAATCAAAGTTATTTTCTTACAGTATTTGATATACACCTCATAAATCCCTTCATTTTTGCTGGGGTGAGGGGTTTACCAGGGATTAAACCCAGAGGCACTTTACCACTGAGCTATATCCCCAGCCTTTTTATTTGTTTATTTTAAGACAGGTTCTCACTCGGTTGCTTAGAGCTGCTGAGGCTGGCTTTGAACTTGTGATCTTCCTGCCTCAGCTTCCTGAGCCACTTGCATTACAGGTGTGCACCAACACACTGGGCACAAATCATTTTGATTAGGGATTTTTATTCACAATAATTCTATTATACAAAATGAAAACCTGCCTGTCTAGCAAGTTAATCTCATGTTTATGAGTGAAGCTCACACCCCTCTGTTTCTCCTGATTTTCCTTTGAACATTAGGTCTTTTGGTCTATCACAATGCAGATGATCACCAGTAGCAGAAATATCATGTCATCTTCATTATCTGAGTCTGAGTCCAATTAGAGAGACAGAGCTCACACAAGCTAGTTCAATAAACTAATATAGCAGAATTGGTTGGAGAGCTCTTGGGAAAACACAGAGAAAACAGGAAGATGAAATAACCCAGAGAATTTTACAAGTGTTCCCACATTTAGGATCAAAGTAATAAAGGATATAACATTATAGCCTAGAAGCTAGATATAGCAGAAGGGACCAAAAACCTTATAAGACCACCCAAGGTGCCACACTTGTGAGAGTTACAAGGCCAGGGCCATGAAAATGCATCTTGGTCCATGGAGAACATGCAGTCATTTGGGGGATATGGAACTCTTGCAGATGCAGTGACCATGGTCAGAGGGGTATCCTAGAGACTTTGGAGCAAAGAGTGTGGCTGGGGCAGAACCACAGTTTCTCCATCTGTCCTTAAGTCTCCACCTTGTGCTTCCCATTGGCTGAACCTAATTGGCAAAAGGGACTGGGAGATGAGATTTGCCAGCACCAGCCCCTTGCAAAATAAAGCACAGTAAATGTTCAGAGAATGACCAGCACAATTGTGATCAGGGCTAATGCATACATAAACCGATCAGAGAAAGACAAGTCAGCCAGATATCACAGCAGAATGCATCTGGGCAGCTCTAGTTAAAAAAGAGAAGTTATCTCAGCAAAAGAAACAATCGATGACATGAAGACAGAGCCTACATTTGGGGAGCAAATTTTTGCCACTTGCACATCAGAGCACTAGTCACCAGGATATATAAAAAACTCAAAAAACTTTGCACCAAATCAATCAATAAATGGGCTAAGGAACTGAACAGACACTTCTCAGAAGAAGATATACAATCAATCAACAAATATATGAAAAAATGTTCTCCCTCAAAATTGAAAATAAGTGAAAAATTTGTGCTACATTCAACATCTCTAGTAATCAGAGAAATACAAATCAAAACTACTGTAAGATTTCATCTCATTCCAGTCAGAATGGCAGTTATCAAGAATACAAGCAACAATAAGTGTTGGTGAGGATGTGGGGGAAAAGGCACACCCATATATTGCTGGTAGGACTGCAAGTTGGTGCAGCCAATCTGGAAAGCAGATTCCTTAGAAAACTTGGAATGTAACCACCATTTGACCCAGCTATCCCACTCCTTGGTCTATACCCAAAGGACTTACAAACATCAATAAAAATAATAACATTATGGCATCTGCAGGTAAGTGGATGGAGTTAGAGAATATATGCTAAACAAAGTAAGCCAATCCCAAAAAACCAAAGGTCAAATGTTTTCTCTGCTAAGTGGATGCTAATTCATGTGGAGGGGGCATAGGGATAGGAAAGATAGTGGAATGAGATGGTCATCATTACCCTAGGTACATGTATGGTGTGACTCTACTTTGTGTACAACCAGAGATTGTACACAAATGGAGCACAATTGTTCACATCTCTGGTTATATACAAAGTAGGGTCACACCATTTATGCAATCATACGTGTACCTAGGGTAATGATGACCATCTCATTCCACCATCTTTCCTTAAGGATGGGCTGTAACAAGTGAGCAAGGCCAGAGAATACACAATAGACAGAAGTTGCATTGTGACTACTCTCTGTTGGGAGAAACTGGAGAGTATTCTCCAACCCTGTTCCTGCTGGGGAACTTTCTATGGATGTATTTATGTTTTGATACTATTGTCCTTCATCTTTAGGAAGGGAAATACCATATGGCCTAAAATATCAACAAAACTTTTCTATTTTTAAATGATAATGTTATATAAGCTTTATCCTAGGTGCTAAAATTCAAACAGCATTCTTAGAGAAAGAGAAACCAAAGGACAGTGCCAGGATGGGTCAGGTTGGAATGAATGGAAAGAGGAGTTAGTTTATTGACTACCCCCTCTGGTGTCAGGTAAAGTGAAAGACAATAATCATCAGCTAACTAGTCTGATCCTTATGACAACTTTGAGAGTTTTTATTCAAAGTTTACAGGTAACAAAAGAAAGAGGCAAACAGCCTGCACACCTTGCTTCAGGTGTCCCCCAATGAAGGTAGATTCAGGAGAGCTATTCATATCTTTCTAAAAGGTGACTTTTGCCACTATACCAGGAATGCTTCTGTAAGTTTATGCACTGAAATCATAGCCTTATATTGGAAGGATTCTTTTTTTTACTTAATATGAAATAGAATGACTGAACTTGAGGAGAACATCTCTTTTAAATATCCGTGTAATCATTAGCCTAGGGCATGAAGAGCTTGGTCAAAAAGACAGGAAAAAAGGCAGCCAAAAAGTGAGAGCTATACACATTGAGCCCTCTCTCATATCCCCAGAATAAGACCACAGTTTTATCAATGTGCATAAAAGAAGTAAGACAAGAACTTGTATTGATTAAAAAATTTTTTTTCCTGAGAGAAGTAAACTTGCAAGTATTATACTCAGGTAATTTTAGTCTAGAGATTCACAGGCCAAAGAATAAGAAAGCCAACCTTTGTTTCCCCCCCTCTTATTTCACCATATATAAATGTTATAGTGTATAGTGAATCTATGGATATAATTCCACTAGTTACCATATCATTACCTTGACATCACAGTGCACACATGCCTACTTCATACATTTATTCCATACTCATCATTTTATTTATTAAATTTGTTAAATTTCTTTCCATCTCCAAGTGGGTTTTTGTTTGGCTTTTCACACCTCATATACGGATGTGGTGCTGTGCTGGTTGCTGTGCATATGAAGTACTGATACACAATGTCTAATCCTAGGGAATTTAAAGTCTAGCACAGCATTTCCAAAATTTCTCCTTCATGGTAACCTAAGCATCTCAGTAATTATTTAGGACAGCCCTTAGGCAAAAAGAAATACTTATCAATGGATTATGCTAAATCCAAACAACTTAACTACTTACATACTAACAGCTTAGCACCTCTGGGCACTACTCAATTTCTCAAACTTTGGAATCAGATTGGGAACTGCCACCTTTGTTTCCTATTCCACAGTGTTTTTCACAAGATACTTGATTTTTATCATAGCAACCTCCAAAATCCCAGTTGTGCAGAGATATGATATTTTTTAAAAAATATTTAGAGAGCTAATGTTGAAACTGTGAACTACCTTGAGCTGGTCATTCACATAGTGTTGGATAAAATGTTTCTGTGTCTATTGAAGCTTACAAATATATCATGGCCTCCTATGGGTCCACCTTGGGGTGACTAAGCACAGAGTTTTAAAATTGTAGGTTTAGTGCCAGATTTCCTAACTTTAACACTGTGACCATTCTGGGCCAGAACTTTGTTGCTGTTGCACAGGGGCTGTCCTGTACATGGAAGGATGTTCTGGAGCATCTTCTGCTTCCATCCACTAGATACCAATAGAACTCTCTCCATTTCCCAGTTTACCACCAAAATTTCTCCGGATATTGCCTGGAGTACAAAATTACTTCCATTTGAAGTTCACAGGTTTAATGGAAGAAACAGACAAGTAAATTGAAATTTGCCAAGGAACAACTTCATGGCCTGTACAGAGGTAGCCATCTGGTAATGCCCTCTGCAAGGCAAAGCCAGTGATAAATTTTTAATGCATTTGATCCAGGTGATTACTGCCCCTTTCTGAAACACACTGTCTTTTCTTGGCTTCTATGACCTATATGTTCCCTCTCACCTCATTAACCACCTCTATTCAATGTTTTCCTCAGAACTGATTGATTGATTGATTGATTGATTGCTCTCTACATGATGCAGTGATCCAGAATTCAGATCACAGACCTCATTTCTTCACTGACTAGCCGACAGCCCTGGTGAGCATATCAGAATCACAAATTTAAGTAAAATCTAAATGCTGATAATGCTCAATTTCATACCTATATTCCAACAGTTCTTCCAAACACTACCCCCGAAATATCTTCACATTGATGTCTGGTGGGCATCTCACACCCAACAAAGCCGGTAACATGTTTTCATTCCTAAACACACCCTCTACCCATTGTTTATCATATCATTAAATATCACCAAACTCTATCTTACTTAAGCCCTACATCTCTTGAAGCTTCTCTTTCCCCCAAACCTATACCAAATGATAAATCTTGTCAACTCTACTTCAAAATATCTTCAAATATGATACAAATCTGAGAACTTCTCACTTCCAGTATTGTCACCAAATCCAAGACACCATCATACCTTTGCTAAACCACTCTGACAGCTCTGATTCATCGTCGTGCTTTGATGTGTACCCCTAAACTCTTCTTCCCACAACAGACAGAAGGTTGCTTATTTAAAATAAGATTATGTTATTCACATGTTCCTTACTTAGAGTGAAATCCAAGATCTTTACAATGTTCTTCAGAACTCCAGATGATCTGATATCTGCATGTCCTTCCAAGCTCATTTCTTGCTGCTCTTTTGGCCCAGCCACCTGAGCCTGTGTTTTGTGCCTAGAATACGCTAAGTGAGCCCAAGACATTCACATATTCTGTTCTCTATGCTGCAAGGCTTTCCACTTAAATATTACTATTGTCAGTTCACTTGCTTCTTCAAGATGTTGAACAAAATCCCTTCTTAAGATAAATTTACTTTTTTAATATTTTATCTCACCACAAGGACATATGCTCCATGAAAGCAGAAAATTTAGACTTTTTGTTCAGTAAGAATATTCAAGCCGGGCGTGGTGGCGCACGCCTGTAATTCCAGCACTTTGGGAGGCTGAGACAGGAGAACTGCGAATTCAAAGCCAGCCTCGGCAACGGTGAGGTGCTAAGCAACTCAGTGAGACCCTATCTCTACATAAAAACAAAACAAAACACAAAATAGGGCTGGGGATGTGGCTCAATGGTCGAGTGCCCCTGAGATCAAACCCGGTACCAAAAAAAAAAAAAGAAAGAAAAAGAATATTCAGCACTTACTATAGCATCTGGCATGTAGTTATACCTCAATTCATATTTGCTGAATAAATGATAAGCAAAATAGATGAATGAGTGAAGAGGTCTGCATGTACTGCCATGAGAGTAGAGAGGAGCAGGGAATGTGACTATGAATGAGGTGATGATTTCAGGAAGTATCCTGGAGCAGGAAGTGTTTTATCTTAGTTGAGAAGAGCAGAGTCAAAGAACACTTGAAATGGAGGAAACAGGTTGGTGGGTCAAAGTTCAAAGGGACAAAGCAGTAAGACTTATTCAGGAATCTCTAAGGAGGTCAGCAGAGTTGGGGAACTGGGCAGCAGTCCTTGGCCATTTTGTATTCACATCACATAGATTTACTACTCACCTGTCGGAAGATCTTCCAAATGGTTCTCAAATAAAGATTCATGTCCTTCTACTTATGGTGTATCAGAATTTCTTAAGGTGTGGGGGTTGGGGAACTTGGAAGGGAACCTAGTGTTATGGTTTAGATATGAGTGTCCCACCAAAAGCTGAGATGTGAGAAATTTCAAGGAAGTTTAGAGGTGAAATGATTGGGTTAGGACAGCCTTAACCTAATCAGTGTATTAATCCACCGATAGGGATTAAGTGGATGGTAATTGTAGGCAGGTAAATTGCAACTGGAGTTTAGGCGGTCCCTAGGCATGCCTTTGGGGTACTATAGTTTGTCCTTGTTGAGCTGTGGTGCTCTCTACTTCCTGGTACCATGCTCCCAGCTTCTTTCTGCCACCACCACCTTTCCACCATGATGTTCTGCCTCCCATCCAGCCCAGAGTAAAGGAATCGGCCATCTATGGACTGAGATCTCTGAAACAATGAGCGTCAAAGAAACTTTTACTCCTCTAAAATTTTTCTTGTCTTTTGGTCGCAGTGGGGAAAAAACTGACTAAAATACTTAGAGGGAATAACTAGATAAATAGGCAGGATCTGTCAAAAATAACTTTAAGAGGTATGTGTTTATGGGACAGCATGTGAGCACTTGCACACAACAAGATATTTTATATTATCTCAGAAGTGATAGAGGTATTTTGAACCAAGCATTACCATGATGAGGGCATTCTTTCCAATTTATTAAATATTATTTGAGAAAATATGATAGCTACATGGTACATTATATACATATACCCTAAGCTATTTTATCATTCTTGTATAAATGAGATTTTAGGTTGCTTCTAATTTTGTCATTATAACTTCAGACTAATCAACATATTTTTTTACTAATATTTAAGCAAATTATTTCCTTAGGATAGAGTTCTAGAGCTAGATTTACTTAAATACACTGCTAAATGATCCTCCATAGGACACAGCCTCCAAAGAACACAGCCAAATAGTAGAAGTCTTCCTTCAGTATCATATTACTGCCTTTGTCATACTCTTATCACTATTTTCAAAACTATTTTTTAAATATTTTTAAATTTAATATCTAAGTCATATATCATAATGTTGTTCTGCATTTTTTATTTATTAGTGATACTGAACTTTGTTTCATGTACTTACATGTCATTTGTCAATTTTCCTTTTAAAACTGCCTGCACATGTCCTTTGGAAAGAAGAAATAATTTTCCTGTATTGTATGACTATTGCTAATTAGGAGTATTAGTTTATTATTACAAAAATTTATTAACTTAAGCATACAATACACAAGGAACTGTTTCAAATGTTTTACATATTTTGGTTCATTTAATCCTCATAACATTCATACAAAGGAGGCTTTATTTAAAAAATTATCCTACACACAAGGAAATGGAGGTAAAGAGAAATTCTACACCTATCAATGGAGGGAGGCAAAGTTTGTCTCAGATATGTTGTAAGCCTCTCTGTAAGAGAAGATTCAAGGGGAAAATTGTTTAATTTTGTATGTGCTGTTTTTCATATGTCTATAGAACATGTAAATCTTTGATTCTCAAGTGGAGATGATTTTGTTGCCTGAGAGTCTTTTAGCTATTTTTGAAGGCATTTTCTTCTCATTACAACAGGAAAGGGAGTTGGTGCTACTAGAACCTGCTGGGCAGGGACTAGGGATAATGCTAAGCATTCTACAGGCAGAAAACAGTATCAACCACAAAGAATTGGCCAGTCTCGAAATGTTAATAGGACTGGGGCTGAAAATTCCTGATATAAATAAACATACACTACCTGTATGGAGTTAGGAACTCAGAAAATCTGTCTAGGTCAGAGAGAAAGATTTGGTATAAACAGTATGGAGTCACTGTGAACATATTCTCTTCTCTAAAACTCCACTCACTGGAGGTTTGGTATCAAATTTATCATTAACGCTTTTCAGAATTAAGCACACTACAACATGTGAACATTTAGATATATATTAATTCATTTTTAGAGGACTTGTTTTTCAGGGATGGTATATAGAAATAAGAATTCCTCTTTTTGTTCCAACAAAAATATTTTAAAAGAAAATCCCATACAATTAATTATTCTGTTTGTACCAAACGTTTGCAAGCAAATGGTATCATTGCTGAGTAATACAGAACAGAATATTTTAGACAAAGGAGGCAATCCCAACAACAGAAAAACACAAAATTTAGGAGAAAATATATTAGAATTACAATAGCATTATAAGAACACTGAGAAACAAGGAAGCCCTGCTTGGAATCATAAGCTTATCGGCCACCTTGTGAAAGAGATATTGCCATGTGCCTTGAGTGGCAGGGCATCCTTGGTGGTTCAAAGATTTTCATCAGGAAGTTAAGTGCTACTTTTGCCATTCTGGAATTCCGGCTGACACACCAGCCTGCCAAGGTCACGTTCTGCTGGCAGGCGGCACAAAGGCACCCGTCCATACACATTAGCAAGGGGCAGAGTGCCAACTGCAGGGCACAGCAAGGCTATTTGCTTCCATAAAATAGAAAATGTTGTAACCAGTTGTATTTTAAAGGATTATTTTCAGAAAAAAATAAGGATTTCTTGGACATTTGAAACATTTTATGCTTATTTCAAGCTGGGACAACCATCACCACTGATGACATGTGGCTAGTTGGGAAAAGTGTGTGCTCTGGAAACTTGGATTCAAATCCTCGCTCTCCCACTTACTAGTTGTATGATCTCAGGCACTTTATATGCTTGATGACTCAGTTTCCTTTATTTTTTAAATGGAGGATATGATAGTATCTACCTCATTGAGTTCTTGCAAGAATCACATAGGTTAGTTAGCGCGTATCTTTAAAATAGTGCTTTACTATGCTAAATTCATTAATACTGGATATTTTAATTTACTTTTGAAACAAAAACACTTGTATAAACACCAATGCTCATTTCCTAAACATAATAGTCTTACATCTCAGACAAGGTAGCTCCTTCCAAGTTCTTTGTGTCCCCCTTATGAAAACTCCTCATTTACCCAAAGGGTGTCTTATGCCTTCTCCTCTTAAGTTGCAGCATCATAATCACTGCATTTAACACAGCACTGACATTATCTTGAAATGCTATATAAATGTTTCACTGCTGTTTAAATCCTTGTGCCCTGACTTTTCACAGGTACATTTTATGGTGTATGCTAGCCTGCAGTGGAACAGGTGTTTATCTCAGCACCTAGAACGTGTCAGGTTCTCCTCTACTTCTAAGTCTTAGCACAGTGCTTGACACATCATTGAGATTCAATCCCTATTAATAAAAGAATAAACACATTTAATAAGGTATTATTGATTTGATAACAATATTATATGTAAGACAGAAGGCTCCAATTTTATACTGCCTACAATTTTTTTCTTTTTTCCTATTTATTAAAGTTACCTTATTGTACCCATTCACTTTTTTCTTATGTTGCATTATTTTTAAAGTTGACACGCTGTTAACTGATTTTTTTGGTGTATAGGCCTATATATTTTAACACATGTATAGATTCACAAAACCATAGTTACAATCGAGATGCAGAAGAGTCTCATCCCCCAAACTCTCTAATGCTCCCACCACACCTGTTTTAGTCACTTTTTTCGCTGCTGTGACCCAAAGACCTGGCAACAACAATTAGAGGAAGAAAAGTTTATTTGGGGTTCATAGTTTCCAAAATCTCAATCCTCAGACCACTGGCTCCATTACTCTGGGCCCGAGGTGAAGCAGCACATCATGGAAGAAGAGTGTAATGGAAGGAAGAGGCTTAGGACATGGCAATCAGCAGAGCCTGCTCCACTCACAATGGACAAAATATATGCCAAAAAAGCATACTCCCAATGACCCACCTTCCCCAGCCACATTCTACTTGCCTCCAGTTACCACTCAGTTAATTCCTAACAGGGGATTAATTCACTGATTGGGTTAAGGCTGTCATAACCCAATCATTTCACCTCTAAACTTTCTTGCATTGTCTCACACATGAGCTTTTGGGGGACACTTCATATCTAAACCACAACAACTCTCCAACCCTGGAAACTATTGCTATGTTCTATGCCACTGAGAATTTTTCAACTTTTAATTTTGGATTAATTTCATTTTTTCAGGAAATTCCCAACATAGCATTTCCAATACCCATAGACCTTTCAACCAGTTTACCCGATGGTTAACATCTTACATAGCCATGAGACATTTATCAAAACAAAGACATTAGTATCAGTACATTATTTACTAATTTATAGATTTTATTTGGATTTCACCAGCTTTTGGAAGTATCTTTTTTTTTTAATTTTTTTTTTTTTTAGTTATAGATGGACACAATGTCTTTATTTTATTACTTTGTATGTGGTGCTGAGGATCGAACCCAGGGCCTCACGCATGCGAGGCAAGCGCTCTACCGCTGAGCTACAATCCCAGCCCTGCAAGTATCTTTTTTACTATTCCAAGACTCAATCCAGGGTTCCTGGTTGTATTCACTTTCCACGTCCCCTTCAACCTTTTGTGATCTGTGACAGTTTTCAGTGTTTCTTTGTTTTTCATCCCCTTCACTCTTTTAGAGATTACCGCTAAACTATTTTGTAGAACATTTCTGAGTTTGAGCAGTCTGATGTCTTTCCATGACTGACTGAGAACATTAATTTGGAGGAGGGGAAGTACCCTTCTCATCTCATCACAGTACAGCAGATCCACAGGTCTTGGCACTGGTGACGTCCACCTTGATTATTTGGTTGGAAGAGATTCTGCCATATTTCTCCACTTTCATATTATAACCCCCCTATGTCTATACTCTATTTACTGGAATACTAATTTAAAAGTACTACTATGACTACACTATTGCAAGAATATTTTGTCCATATCCCTACCTAGTGAAAGTCATCATGTGAAAGGTGCTTTCTATTTACTGGTCACTGCACACACAAGGCATGCTTTATCATACTGATCTTACAAGGGAATTGAAACTCATGGGAGTTAAACAGCTTTTACTTAGTACCAGGCAGATGTAAAATTCAAGTTCACAAACATCTGAGTACCAAATTCATTCTCTTCTCACTAGACTGCCCTTTCATCTACTTCAAAATAAATGTCAACAGAAGTGAAGCAATAAATTCCTGTCACTGTTTATAAATATGCAACTCACATATTTTACCTTTACTCCTGAACATACCAACATACTTGAACTAGAGTGTTTATTTCGCAAGGATGTTGATGAGCTATGTGATAATTAGCAAAGTGATAGACAGGATTTGTCATTAGTGAGGGTACCAGATGACAGAGATAAACATCACCAAGTCTGGGAAGAGGAGGACTAAAGGGAAAGTGAGATCCCACGGGAGAATAAAGTGAATGCATGGCCAGTAAAGAAATTCAGAGGATGAATGCCAGAAAAGTTTATAGAATATAGAATACAGACAGTCAGAGAAAAAGAAAAGTATTGTGGTTTCCCTCTCTCCATACAACCACTAAGAGGGAATGACTGGCCTACTGGAAAGTAAGTTCATGATAACTTGTCAAGCACAGAACAGAAGAGAGGTTGTATCAGGCAGAGAACAGCTCTGCCTGAGAGCTATAGAAGAATGGCAGGTGTGGCCCTTCAACCTAGGCCTCAGGAAAGATGCTGGTCCACCTTTGTGCTCTACAGCTGAAACTGAGGTGCTCCAGTTCAGGGTCTGGGCATTTTCAAGAGTTGTAATGTCTATGGACACTGAATAAATACTCAAGATCTTAGCTGCATGCCCTGACCCTTAACTTTCTCTCCCCATAATGCTAAAGTCAGATTAGGTTGTACTGATAGTCTCCTCCATGTGCAAAGCTTTTTCCACACCTAAAAGAATTCCCAGGGCCTGATAGCTACTATAGGCTTTAACTTCTTGTCTCCACAAAATTGTTGATTCTGCTCTGTATTTTTCACCTTTTCCATGCCATAGTATTTATCCTGTTACTGACATGAATTTTTAAAAAAACATTTCTGCTTTTGATCCCTACAAAAACTAAATCTACCCACTGCAGCCTTTGTGTGGGTATTTGAATTTATAGAATTGGGGAACAGAAATGTAGCTCAACCAGTGTAAAGTACAAATGAGAAACGAGTCTACTAAGCCACTGGTTCCTCCCTCTTACGACTTTTTCGAACCTTCTCCCAACTTCACTTAGCTCCGTTCTTCTCAGGACAACAGGACAACAAATAAATTTCTTCCATTCTCCTGGCAAAGAAATTCAACTCTGCCTATGCCTGTCTCAAAATTTAGTCCTTAGTCTTTTCCATCACTTTCAGTTAGAAGATGAGAAACCACAAAAGAGAAGCATGATGGCAAAATTTTATTCAGGTTATGCTTAAAATATTTGCTATGAAATTATTCCTTCTCAAATTGCTGAGGTACAGAGAAAGTAAGTTTGTCCCATGTTTCTCATGATGCCGGCAGAGTAAGGAGAATGTTAAAATATGTTAGCGATAAGGACATCCTTGCAAGCTCATTTTCAGAAAAAGCTGGAGAAAAGCACACATAAATATGTACGGAACATTCTGTGCAAGAAATAATTTCTTAAATATATGTTTTTTTAAGTTTTAAAAGACTCTGTATTCCACGAGGGTAGTGACTATGGCTAATTTTATTAACATCTTCACAAGCACACGTCCATAAATTTACAGAGGCTTAGGGTGGATTTTGTTGAACACTATTTAGTTCAGTGATCGTCTACTGCCTTAACACACTTTAACATCCACACACGTGTTTTCATTAGCACAACAGTATCTTGGATATCCACCATTTTAATCAGATGAATTATTCAAGAGGGCTTAAATTTCCATATAAGTAAAGGTAGAACATTATAATTGCAATATATTAGCTATTTTAAGTGGAAGTCTTTCTTAAATATACCCATAATTCTCATGTTCTGAAAAGAAATGCATTGAATATAACTGAATATTTCATTGACCATGGGTCATTCAAAGAATTAGATATTTTACTTTTTGCACATATAATAACATCCTAATGAGGAATATATAATTGTTTCCCAAATAATAAAATAAGTCCTTTCTTAATTTGGGTTCTAAAGTCCATGTGGTTTACTTGGGAGATGATTCTAGAAAAACATCAGTAAACTAGGGAAATGAGAGAGTAAAGGAAGGCAGCCAAAAAGCAAGTGTTTTACCAAGATGGACAACCAGAGCTTCAATCCCCCTGGAGATCTCTGCTCACCACCATACAACACACATTTCAGACTTAACCAAGAGGCAAGGAAGTTGAGTGATCATCAACTCCTATCAGTTATTGTTTGCAGGCTACTTCCTGGTAGCATTAATTCTGACTCTCCGATCTGCCATACACCAGAGCTAGGCCTGTCAGGTATAGGCTTGAACTACTAGGAAAGCTTTCAGGAAACAGAGATCTATGCTATCAAGAGGCTGGCCAGGGAGCATAAAACTGATGGAGCTCTACGAGGTTTGGGTGGGGCACCTACACCTTCCACTATACCTTCCCACTAGGAACTTGGGTTTCCTTGCTCATCATGTCTAGTTGGTTATTTCATGCTGGCTGATAGTCTTCCCTCTTAATCTCTTTCTGTTTTGTTTGCTACCTTCTGTACATTTGAAATGTAAATTTCAAAAGATGTTGGACCTAGTTATGAAATAGAAAGTCAATGCTTTCTTTGCTTAATTTTCTTACAGGATAACCTCAGAGAAACATTTGTAGACTCAATAAAATGTGGTTTCAAACCTCCTTCTGATACATTATGTGTTCTGGCATTTGTCACTAATAAAATATGATGGTGATCTGAGTTCTGTATGTATGAGCTATTATTAATAAGGAATGAACATACATGGATATAAATACATCATTGACAGAGATCACAAGTGTCCATCTAAAACTTCAGTCTTATCACATCCTCATTAAAATTATATTTATAAATATGTCAGGTCCATTGTAATAATGGGTTTCTTCATAATTCTATTTTAGGAAATTTTTTAGAAAAGCTCTCGTATTATCGTCTTAAAAAACCTTTTGTTGCAAATAATAAAAAGAACATCAACAATAACATTGATAATACTAATTTAGGGTGATTTTAAAACTTTACATGTAAAGCCATAAAACGGCAGTAAAGAATTAAAATACTATAAACCTACAATGAAAAAATAAATGATAGAATAAGCAAGACAACTCACTGAATTTCTAAAGAAGGAACATGCATTGAATAGCGACAACAGCCTCACTGTAAGAAGACAGCACAACCTGATGTTTCTGCAGTGAGCGAGCAACCAGCAGACTCACGCTAGAGTCCCCAAGAGGTTCAACATATAAAGGTCTGATTACAGCATAATAAGCCATCATGTCCTTTGCCCCATGGCCAACGACATTTGTCCTCCTCTATTGGTCCCTTCTCATCCTTCCTATACGCTGCTCCCCTCAATTCCCAGAATTGGAAAAAAAAATCTCACAATCACCTATATACTGCTCCCTTTTCCACTAAAAAACTAGAGGGCTATTCCCTGGATGAACATAGGTGAAGTGGGTCCAGTCCTAGCAGAAAGCATGGGGTACATGTAGGGCTGCAAAGTGGCAAATTAAGTGCCAGTCTGCATAGAACTCCCTGAGTTTCAGTAGTCAAGCCAAGGAATCCAGGAAGATTCTTTTCTGGAGACATCCACCAACTTCCAAGAATAGAACTAAAGTACGCAAAGATGCCCTCTAACCACCCCTGCCATCTCCTCACATACAAACACACTCAAAGGACTGAGAAGTACTCAAGACTAGAAGTCCTCTAGTCTACTACTAGTACACTAATAATGATCTTCCAATTTGTAAACACTCACTCTTAAATATAAAAGACTCCAACATGCACAGGAGATCAAAATAAATGTGGGAAGGGACAGAGCAGAGAAAAAGTCTAAAGTGCAGATAGAAAAATAAAAATCTGATTATAATTAATAGAGGAAGTTCCATACTTTGATAAAATAAGAACAGTGCACTTCAATAAACACAAAATCAAAAAAAAATTAAATCTTCTTGAAATTAAAAACAGTAACAAGTTAAAAGGTCACTAAATCACTAAATGTCCTTGATGATAAAATGAGGTCAATCTACCTGAAAGAAAATACAAAAGAAAATGGCAGAAACAAATCAGTTAATCTCATGTTCAATTATGAAGAATTCCAGAAAAGTGAGCAGAGAACACAAAGAAGGGAAACACTTCAAAGAACTACCTAAATCTTGAAGAAGATGGGCCTGTGAATTGAAGAGGACCATAAAGCTACTCAGAAAAATGCATAAGACTGAGACTATCATTATGAAATTTTATAACAACTGAGATAAAAAGAACAGCCTAGAAACTTTCAAAGGAAAGAGAATTGAGCCGGGATTGGAATTCACAATGATGCTCACCTCGTGTTCTTTGCCCAGTCACACAAGTCTTTTAATGATAAAGGCTTAAAAATGACATTTTCATACATGTCAGAACTCAGTAAGTACAAGCTATTGTACAATGTCCTTCAGAAGATAAAAACAAGGACATAGGCAAAAGAGAGGCCATAAAGCTCTGTGAAAGGCAGGATTATACAAGAGAAGAGCAAAGGAAAAGACCTAGACTGAGTGAGCAGTCCAGAACAATCCCAGCAGAGACAAAGAGGCTATACCACTGAAAAGAGACCGGAAGTGTTGCAGGTATGGGAAATATTTATTATAAATATGTGGCAGAGAGATTCAAGCACAGCAAAGGAGAGATGGGGAGAGGGCTAAATTAGCAATGAACTCCAAGGAAAAGGCTGATTTGAACAAGGAAAATGGCATTATTACAGCACATGACTTGGTTCGGCAGTGAACAATGTTTGACTGTCATAAATACTAACTGTGGGTTTGATACAACTAGTGGAGGGTGTACACATTTGTGTGTCCGTGTGGGCACACACGCAAACGGGCATTTTTGCACATATGGGTATAGGGAGGAAATTCTTCAACTCCAAGGGCAAGAACACAATGCATAATGATTAAAATTTCTAAACTAAGAATTTTCTATATATTATTTAAAAATAGTAAGGTTAGAAAAATAGAAGAAAGCAAGCAGTGTTGAACGTAATTGCCTCTGTGGAATGAAAAGGGGGACTTGGGATAAGCAAAGCATAGAACTCCTATTATCATCCAAAGAATTTTTTACTTTTTAAATTAAATGCATGCCTTACTTCTATTGAAAGGAAAAGCTATAGAATGTACAATATTTTGATAATTTTACTTATTAATTCATGATAGAACTTGAATTTCAAATCACATTGAATGCCTTTGAGTAGCTCTCACTATAGTCAATATTGAGATGAGAAAAAATAAAAAGGATGCTTATGATTTCCTATGAAATCTGCATCACTTAATGAGAAATTAAAAATTAATTTTCAGAACTGGTATATTTTAAATAAATAATTAGACCACTTCTCTTCTCATTCCTGTATTGTGAAATAATCAAATATTTTAATCTAGCTTTAGAAATACCTATTTAGGAGAGCTTATGATCTCACTATAGGGAACAATGTTCCTGAACAGCTGAAATGTGATGCTTTGATATGGAAGTGTTTTAATTCATTAAATATTTAAAAAGCTCTAAATAAAAAATAATTTATTTTATCATTTGTTTTTCAGATTCACCAACATTTTGATAGGACATAAAAAAGTTCATATTTTATCACGTAACAACTTTTAAAACATTTCCTTTACTTGTTTGTATTGAAACTGAGTTCAGTATATCTTAGAGAGCAGAAATGTAGTTCTGGGGTTAAAGGAATCCTGTTATACTTACACAAGCACATAAAGGCAGAATTATATTTGTATAGTCCATGAATCAGGAAGATTCATATGAAAGGAACAGGATTTTCTTCTTTTTCTTCCCATTTTATTGTTCATAAGAAATTCATCACTTTGTCTATTAAAGGCTGTAAGAAAGCAGTACACAGATCTTACATTTAACTTGGGCCTTGCTTTGCTTTTTTCAATGAGACCAAAAGGTAATCTCTTAAGTTTTTAGAAGTTTGTAAAAATTCAAAGTTGTTTTGAAGAGTCCATTTCTTACTTGGCTTCTACATATTAGCACATCAGAAAAATGTTTGAAGAAATTAATTAAGATAAATCATCCAAGTTCCTACAGCTTACGTCATGGTTTAAATTCTTATTTTCTTAACTAAAATAGTAATTTGAATGTAACCACAGTCCTTAATAAAGCACATTTATATGGTATTTATAGTTTTTATACTTACTTAAATTCCAAATCATTCAAATCTACACATATGTCAACAATCTGAAGACCAAGAAAGAACCTTAGTATTCCTGGGTTTCCTGAACACTAATAAAGATTTTTAAAATAATCATGATAAGTAACTATATTATGAAGTGAGGGGGAAAAAAAGAGGAAAATTAGGAAGTGTTTCTCATTACCATGTAATAAATCTGTAGATAATGTTTAAAATAAGTAAATTAAAATTAGTATTTAAAGATACAGAGGGTATCACTAGAAGTGTAAGTATAAAACAAATGTTAAAATTTTCACCTACAGGAAGCAAGACTGGAGAATAAGTTGAAGTGCAATAGAGGACAATTTATTTTCAGTGTAAGCCTTTCTATACTAATGGATTTTTTAAAAATTATGCATCCGTTTTTAACGTTCAACACTTTCACAAATGTTACATATACATCTTTATACACACATACATGCATAATATAAATGGATGTTTTATATTTCAGATTAAGCATGTAATACTTTTACAAACATGAAACCCAACATCAGAAGATCTGACACTGGGGGAAACCCTTGACGAAGATGGGGAGAGCCTGATGGTGAATTCATGATGCATGACCAATAGCTCACTTCTGAATTTTGAATGAAATAAAAAGTTAGCTAATGTAAAACAAACTCCATGCCCTTTCATAGACTTCAACAAGATTCCTTTTTTTCTAGAAGATTTTGTATTAGCTAAAAATCATCCTGTTACCCTCCTAAATGGAAAGCCAGAATAAATAATCTGCGGGATCCCTACAAAACTAGAAGTGGCTTCAGCAAGTGCATCATGTTTCATTAGTATTAAACACTGGATACTGAAGTAGTCATGATATGGGCTAACAACATCAGCGAGTCCATCCTAATTCTGAGATTCTCATCCATAGGGTGTAAACAATGTTGCTTTCAGGTAGAATAAACATTATTTTCTAATCATGCCATTCTTAGAGTAATAAGTATATATTTTAAAAATAATTCAAGTAGAAATCAAATCAATGCTGTAGATAACTAATATAACAAATGGAGACAAAGTTGATTTTTATGATTCATATTCAAAGAATAGATGTCATGACAAATTATGAACCTTATTAGATCAATGGAAAGCATAAGTATTTTTAAAAATTGGTGAATCCAATTAGTTCAAGCCTTTTTCCTTAACAAGATGTGAATATATTTTAACCTTAAATAAATAAATGAGAAAAAATAAGCCTATATACGAAATAAACCACATAATGGGTATAAGGATAATACACAAAATGCACACATTCATCAGTTTTCCTTTCTATTATCATAAGAAATATGATATCTAAAGTCATCATAGGACACTTTTCAAATTTTTTTAAGGAACAAACCCTCTGCTGACATCCTCAAAGGGTATTTACCTGTTAACCACTATTTCTACCAAACTGAATGTTTGATGAAAACTTTTCTTGGAATTCAGTAAAGTAATATCTTTGTACTCATTCTGTTCTGGGCTATACTTCATCCCCCATTTTACTGGCCAATTTCCTATCATCCTCCTAGGAAAGAAATGAGAGCTATCTTTCCTGGGAAGGGTACTCAAAGGTATTTCATCATACTTTTTCTCCTCTCTGGCTATTTCCTGTCTCCTATTCTTAATTATCTTCTTGACTACAAGAATTTTCCACTCATCGTTAATTTGTTTAGTGTTTGAGGCCCTCTGATATTAAATCATATAAGGAAAAGGTTTTACACTTGGACAAACATTCATTCATTTTAAACTTGGACAACATTCATTCAGATGAATGTTGGAGAATCAAGAGAGTTCTATAATGGAAGGACAAAGCCATCCCACAAGAAAATAGATATAACAGATACCCCAGAAGAATTCCAGTAACTGAAATGGTGGCTCACCTCAGGTATTTGACTTACATGGTTCCTCTGTAAATAGATATAATTTCAAATATACACACCCTAGATGGAGCAGGAAATTGTTGAAATGGAAAGGAAGAACAGTAGAGATGGAAAAGTACTACTTTTAAATAATACTTCATATATTGAAATACAATAAACTAATTGTATTTTGATTCCTATCTTCTTATATATCTTTTCACTCACAGAAGTTATTATTAGAGCAAGAAGATTTGTAAATTGGTAAAATTGTAGCACTTACAGAAATGATTTCCTAGATTAAAATTTTTATTAAAGGGAATTCTCCTAATATATAATTATGAGTTTGTTAAATAATTACTCCAATAAAGAACTGTGAAATATAAGTAAAGAGGCAAAGGAAAACAAACTTTAATCTTAAAGATGATACTCAAAGTTTTAAATGAAGGATCAGAAAACCCAGTTGATCTGAACACCTACAAAAACCTATTCTATTTTCTTTATTGAGCTTACAAATATATTAATAATATATTAATAATTTTTGTTCCCATTGACATAAAATATTACTTCTTTTAATATGCTGTATTAGTACTTATCATTTCTAGTTACGAGCTCTAACTTCTACTCTCTCTAAATAAGTAAATTCATTTTGACTTAAACATTTCTTGAAAAACACCTCATGGCCAGGTATGGTGGTAAATGCCTATAATTCCAGTTACTCAGGAAGCCGAGGCAAGAGAATCACAAGTTTGAGGCCAGATTGGGCAATTTGGTAAGATTCAACCTCAAAATTTTAAAAAATAAACAGTAAAAAATAAAAAAGGATGGGAATATAGCTCAGTGGTAAAGAAGCCCTGGGTTCAGTGTCTAGTATCATTAAAAAAAAAAAAAAGAGGAGGCGGAGGAGGAAAAGGAGGAAGAAGAAGAGGAGAAGAAAATCATTCAGATGAAACTATATTCTGTGTAGAAAGTTTCCATGTAGTTGTTTTAAGAATAAATTTTAATTCAAAAATATTTATTATTAGCATGTACATAGATACATATATAGTACAAACATTCCAGTAGGTTCAGAACTCAAGACAATAATAAGCTAAAGAATTTCATCATGTAAATCCCACATAGGCATATTAATACAAAAAATTCATAGGTTGCTTCCTTAAAAATTTTAATTTAATTTGATCAAACATTTTCTGTAAAACTTAATTGCCAAAAATACTAAATTCTGGGCAAAATATCAGACTTATTATTCTAATCATAATTCTTAGAATGACTTTTGTATTATGACTGTTAGAGAAAGTCAAAATAGGGACTTTTTTCAGAATTATTACAAAACTAATAAATTCCTCATTGAGCCACAATATTTCTTTCAGTGACTTTAATTTTATGACATGACCCAGAATTTCCCCCAAATTTTCTCAATGCTTAAGAAAAATTTTCAACATTAATTTACTTAATTAGACATACTTCATAGGACAGGAGAGGTGGGGAGCAATCAGAAAGAACAAAGACAAAAAAACTTCTATCATTTGGTTTTAACTGTTAAAGGCATATAAGTTTTACTCTCCCAACAAGTTTTTCCCAAAAATTAGGGTAAGGTATAGTTGCACATGATAAAGGTATATTATTAGAATTGCTAGCACTTTTAAATCCTTTCTCCTAATATCCTTCCTTTTTTTTTCATAATTATAATCCAAGAAATAGAGCCAGATTAAGGATCATATGGAAATGATTTTTCATATTAAATCCATGTGAATTTTTACTTAGCTTCAAGAACTCTTTTCTACCTCTTATTCTTCTAAGAGCGCATCTTTTTCTTTACCGAATCACTTTATATTTCTGACTTTTATTGTTACAATCTTTAGAATATAGAAGATTACTTCTATATTCTGGCTTATCTTTCTTTCAAAGACACTTTCAATGAATTTCATATTGACTAGACAGAACATTTTTAAAAGTTTGACCTAAGACCCTTTTGCTTTTGAATTAGTTACTATTATCCATGTTCCTGAATGACCCTGTGTTTCCTTTTTTCTCAGGCTGTACTTCAGGATTCTGTTAAGATCTAGTTGAGTTTTTTTCTTTTATGGAGGCTATCCTAAGCTATGGATCCTTTGTACTACAAATAGAACTGGTGCAGCTAATTGAAGGCTTCCTGTGGCTGTGTATAGTCAGCTACTGAGGTAGTTTGAAATTCCAGTCAGTTCTACAATGGAGCCAAAGGCAACTTTAATTTCCTTTGACCCCTTATGAGATTAACTCTGATAATATGTTTGCTGACACATTGACAAAATTGAATTCTCCCATCCCTCACATCTATTATATAACAACTACCGAACTATGGGGCTTCAGATGTGGACTCGGAGCAGTAATAAAGATAGAGTAAGTTCAAATATGGCATGAAATTTTCCACTGCTCATCACTTACCATCACTTTAATATTTTAAAGCCTTTATTGTAGTGGCCATTAAGTTCTAATAGTTGACTTTGCAATGTGTACAATATGCTCCTTCATGGTGTTAAGGATGAGGGCTGGGATTGTAGCTCAGCGGTAGAGCGCTTGCCTCGCATGCGTGAGGCCCTGGGTTCGATCCTCAGCACCACATATAAAGCAATAAAATAAAAAACATTGTGTCCATCTACAACTAAAAAAAAATTTAAAAAAAAAAAGGATGATCAGTGGGAGGCTTTACACATCAAAAAGTGGTTCTGGGAACAAGTAGACTCAGATAGTAACAATTTAAAAATAATGCTATATCATCCAAACAAAACATTATATATCAAGAAGATCATATGTTAATCTATTGTGTAATCTGATCCAATTACTTTCAAAATGCTTTGTAAGAATTTCCCAGGCAGATTGCAGACTTCTTGGGGAAAGTCATTCTTTATGTGCCCACCAAACAGTATCTCAACAAGTTTCATGTGGTACAAATGAGTGAGAAGGAAAGAGGCAAAATGGCACATTATGTTCTTAGGAGGACAAAGTATGGACTGGTATAAGCGGGACTAGCAGCAAAGGTTTAAGTTGAGATGAGTCAGAAGTCATATGCAGAAAGTAAAAGAGGCATAGAGAAAAACCAGGAGTAGTAATTTCTCAAAGCGAAAAGGAACTAAGGCCAAAGGATCTGTGTTTTAGAGAATAGCTAGCGGGCATCCTGCTCTGCTCTGCGAGACCAGACTCAGTTTACAGAGCAAGTCCTAGACTAAAAGATTGGTTCTATTTTTATCCAGCCACTAATATATTCTGTTTCAGTAACATTTTAAGTGACATCTTTTATTAGACATGAAAAACTGGAAGGGAGGAATATATAAAAACAGTAGTTTAAAGAAAGAAAGAAGAGCAAGTCAGTTTATAAAATTATGTCTTGGGCAAAAGTGTTTAGAATGAATATTATCTAATATCTATATAATTACTTTAGTAAGGATTGCACGTGAATTAGAAGAGCATAGCTCCATAGGCAGAATTAACAAATTTTTAAAATAATCAAACTCAGCAATTTTAAAAAATTATTTTGTATGATCACCAATGTGATTAAGAATTTCAAGTGGGGGCAGGCACGGTGATGCACACCTTTGATCCCAATGATTCCAAAGGCTGAGCCAGGAGGATTGCCAAGTTTAAGGCCAACCTCAGCAACTTAGGGAGACTGTCTCAAAATAAAAATTCTTTCGAAGGTCTGGGAGCATAGCTCAGTGGTAAAGCACTCCTGGATCCAATCTCACAGTGCCATAAAAGAATAAAAAGGAAGGAAAGAAGAGAGGGAGGGAGGGAAGGAGGGAGAGAGGGAGAAAGGAAGGGAGGAGAGGAGGAAGGGAAGGAATGAATTAATTTCAAGCGGGAAAGAGACCAAAGAAACAAACCTTTTGTACTTTTAGTCACTTTAAATATTTATCCCAATAAGATTTTTATCATGTTATTATTTTTTGTAAAAAAAAAGCATTGATATTATTTGTTCTAGTGTTACATCTGGTCTCTGTCCAAGTCATTATGTGTTTTCTTAGCTGTCAACACATTTTCTCTGAAATTAAATTTAATGAATAATTAACATTTTTTTCTCCTGGAAGAATGGCTGAGGAAGCACACTATTGCATGCAAATCTACAAGGCTTTACTGATTTCAACTGATTTATTAGGATTTTTCTAGTTAGTAATGAATGGCATACTAAAAACATTAAATGCATTACTATTATTACATATTAAAATGATTTCAGAGTTGCATAAGATTTTTTGGGTCATATCTTTTTTTTTAATTAGAGCATGGTATTTATACTGGATAGTGTCTTAAAATCATTGCGTTACATTTACAAGAGCAACTTTTCTTCTGGATACATTCTTTTCCCTATGTATATACATATTTATTTTATACAAACCTAAATTATTATGTCTGAGCACAATCCCCTTCTACCCAAAATCTCATACAAAAATTCCCCATGTATACTTTAGCCCAAGGGTTGGGGTGGTAATAATCTACTGGGCAGTGCCATAGTTCATGTCCACTCACTGACTCACTCTCTCAATCTCTAGAAGAATGACCATGAGAAAATATATATCCCTATCCTCTTAATTCTCCTCCTCCCTCATGCTTGAACCTTCCTCTGCATGCTTTCATTGTTCATGATTTTTCTATTGTCGCTCTTCCTCTACCCTTCATTTTGTGAAGATTGGTCAATGTTCCCTCCAAGCCCAGCCCTCACCTCTGTAAGCCCAAATGGGTTGCAAGATAAGCGAGAGGAAGAATAAAAAGATTGTCTCTTGAAAACACTGAGTAATCTCCCATCTTGTTGCTTCTGCTGCAATTCTTCATCTCACTAATTGTCCTTCAAGTCTTTGCTAAAAATCCTACCTTCACAAAAATACCTGCTCTGATCAGTCTATGTAATGATGCAAACTCTCTCTCCCACCTATGATCTATCTTTCTCTGCCGTATCTTTTCCCTATCTAATAGCATTTACTACTACCCAACTACATAATTTAGTTCTTTATACTCATTATTATATGTTCCCAATGCTGAGACAGATTAAGAGACAGAGAGGCAAATACTACAGATTTCAAGGTCCACAAGGGAAAGTACATAAGGTTGTTCGTTTGTTCCTTCATCTATTTAGATAACTCAACAAGGTCCAGCATATAAGAGACATTCAAAAACACTTGTTGAACGAATGAATGAATACTGGCATCACATCTACCCAGTCATTCATGCTGGAAACCTCAGAGTTAATCTGGATCCATTCCTCTACCTTTTGAATTAATGACTGATTTTTCCATTTCTGGTTCTTCTAGTTCCCTCATTATCCTCTCACTATTTTTGCCTGGGCATTTACAGTTAATGGTATGTGATAATTGCATAATCTATTTTAAGAGCCTTCCATACTTTATTTACAGTGCAGTCAAAGTTGCCATTCCCAAAAGTGTGTCTGATAATGAAGAAATCCTCGTCCTGATTTTTCAGAGGTTCACAGTTACCAGCTTTCCATGGAATTAAAGGTGCTTAGTCATCTGTCTCCTGCCTGGTTAACAGCTTCATCTCATAGCATAGCAAGATTATAGACTGTGTCCTCCCACTACCCTAAAGCACACTGAAATTCCCTTCCTTTATCTCCTTTGAGAAGCCTGCCAGAACTTCCCAATCTTACCTACACTGGTTTCGCCTCTTGTTGCATCAAGTCATCTCTGCCTTTTTCCTCCAGTCTAGACAGTGCACTTTGTAAGCAGGATAATGCATTGCTCACTTTGGTCTAAACATGGTGCCCATCCATAAATACTTGTTGATAAAGTGATTCAGCCTGTTTGAGCTCAGTTTCCTCACTTAAATGTTACTACCTACAACATGATCTCTTGGGAAACACAATGAAATGCCACACATGGAAAGTTCACAGCATTCGGTACATGCTTACTGCTTGTTATTATTCCTCCTGAAGACATATCCATGGCCCTATTTACATTGCCTCAGAGGGTCTAAATAAAATTATATGAAGCAAGAAATGAAACATGTGGTTTTTTTGGTTGGTTGGTTGATGTTTTTTAATTTGGTTCTCCTTCAGTATTAGCAAATGAACTTTATGATGCCTCTGAGAAGTAAGATACCATGCCCTGGGAAGAAATAGGCCCAGGAATTGATGAACAATCCTCAGGATAAAGAGAAGAAAAGGTGGCCAGCCACCTGGGTGTGAGCTCCTAGTACCCTGTTAGAAGATTTCGGTTCTCAGTTTCTCAGCTTGGAGCTTTTTTCCTGGAGTCCTCCACATCCCTATCTTTCACTCTGTTAAAACTGCCATCCCTATATCTAAAGATGTATTTCCTAATCAGATATCTTTTGATTTAAAATCCTTCAGAGTGTGTGGCTGGTACTTCTGAATGGCCCCAAGTGGGTTTTTTTGTACTTGGCAGAGCCAACCTAGCCATTCACAGAGAGGCAATCTCTCTATAAATGAACAGATTTCCACACGTGGGCTGTAATATATGCATAACACATTTCTCACGGTGTTAATTTTGGTTTAACATCCTCCTGATGGTCTTGATTACCTTGGAGACTTACATCCTGTCTTCTGTATATATGTAGTTGTTAGTCACTTCTACTAAGTTGTCTCACCACCATTTCTCAAGAATGATAACAGAAGACACAATATTTCAATAACTGATTTTCCTTTCAAAAAATGTTCATTCAACCTCCTGTTTCAAGGCACTGTGCTGAGGCTTAGTCAAATCCTACACCCATGTAAAATAGACAAATTCTGTAAAGGTCCAGTTAGCATTATAGGAAAAAGAACTGGAGCCATCTCAGAATATTAATCAAAAGATTTTGTTAACTGAATGGTTTTGACTTGCTTTCCTATCCCTTTTCTAAAAGCTGGAGATCCTGGACGATTATTTCCAATCAATCATATTATTTACATGATTGCAAATATTATGTGAATAGAAAGTATCCTGAGAAAGCAATAGCATACAAATAAACAGGGTTAGAGTGTGCAGTGATAAATGCCATTTGGGATAGCATATTAACAGTGAAAAGTAATAGACAGTAATAATTTTTAATTGGGATTATTAGAGGCTTTATCCACTTTGCTTATTTTATTCATGGTGTGCTAATCAAATAGATGGGTGACTGGGCACAGATTCCGTGTAAATGATCTATGTTGTGACAAATCTCAAGGCATCTGGTTAGGTCAGATATCTCCCTTGGGGAATTAAAATGAAACAAGGAGTGTTTTTGTCCTTAAAATCTGTACTCTGGTAGATAGGATCCAACAAAGAATTAAACATTTCATCTAACTTTTCCAATGCCATGTTTCCAAAGGAAATTACATTAAACTTGTCCATTCAAAATGCAAAAGCAAGACATCCAAGAATGAGATTTCCAGCAGAATGTAATTTTAAAGACATGATTTTCCCCCATTACTGGAGATAGCAAACATTTTAAAAGCCTGTTCTTTCATAATTGGATTCCAGATCATTATTTTTTTGGCCAAAAAGAAAGGTTTTCTGCATTCTTAAAATAATTAGGCAAGATTTCAAATCAAATTATCCAATTTCAAAGCTCTATTTTTCTCTCTAAAATCTCTGCTAGAGAAGGACTGCCGATGACTAAGCTTTGTGTCATTCTCATGGCTTTATTAGGAGAATGTTCTAAGTCCTTCACTTTCTATGTAATCAGAACTATAATTTCTTCAGGTTATTTTAAGACCCAGCTATGGCTAAAGCAGGAAACTCAATTTTATTCTGAGCTCTAGACATGTCGACACAGCAGAGCAGGGCTCCAGCTTTCTGGGCTCTCTTCTTTCATAAACCCTTTTGCCTGGTGTCAGACCCAGCTCTAGGCTAGCTGTACTTCACTCTGGATATCCGGTAACTCCTTCCAGGACATTGAGGGTAGTAGGACTGTTATTTTGGAAACTGTGTGTTGACATATCATTGCTCTACAAATGAAGAGCTCGTTTGTCCATAGAACACTACTCTTCCTAACTTCTACTTGAAAACCATATTCAACAGAAGGACAGTTGAGAAAACCCAGGTGCCAGAACCACTTCGTAAAAAAGCAGAACAGAAAGCTCTAACTACATATGTCTGCTTAGTTCATCATGCTCCCTTAGAATTTTATAACTTAATTAACCAGCCATTCAAACAGACTGGTTGCCTCTAATTATGCTGAAATTTTTTTCCATATTGCAAAGTAATATTAATAGTGAATGCCATTTCTTAAAGTAACAGGTAATCCACTTCTTCTGTAATTGTGAACCATATCAGCAAAAAGTGGTCTTCAGAATGAAGAAAAAAATATAGCATCATTAGTATTTTGACACTAGTATATCAGAAAGGCTTATATATATACACACACATAGAAACATACATAAATCTTTTCACTAAAGTAAATTTATTAATATGTTTAAGCTAACATTGCTATAAAAATATCTTTTTGTTTCAAATTTATGTATCATGGCTTCAAGAAATTTCTGTTGTTTTTTCACTCTAGCATTTTTTTCTTTAGGTGAAAATATAACTTTTCCACTGCTATTACAACAATTAAAAAACAACATTATGGCTCTATTAGCAGAGTTTACCATGTTATCTATCTGTCTGTCTCATCTATCTAGTTCTACATGTTTTTCACTCAGTAGTATATTGAGCCTGTTTTTCTAGGCTAATATTGCCAGATATTACTTATTAATTTTAATGATTATATAGCATTTGAGTGTATGGATTATGGCAATTTGTTTCTGAATTGACCAGTATGTAAATTGCCTTCAACTTTTTGTTACTATAAATCATTCTGCAAATAAATATCCCAGTACACAAATTCTTATGCATTTATTCAAATACTTCTGTATAACAATTAAGTGAAATTACTGGATTGCAAGGTGTATTGATTTTTAATATTTAAGTACTGCCAATCTCTGCTCCTCTAAAATGTCACCAGTGTGTTCTTCCATTAATGCACGAGAGAGGCCTTTCCTCCAAACCCTAATCAACACTTAGTTTTAGTCAAGAGATCCTCAGTGCATTAAAGAAGCTTCTCTCTCTACCCTGCTCTTGTCAACTTTCCTTTAAAAGTCTACTTTCCACACTGGTATCACAATCCTGGCAGAAGTTGAGGAGTAAAACTTGAAAGAAAAAAAAAAAAGGCAAGAAGTCCTCTTCTTTAGCTAAGGTACCCTGGCTTAATTTGTATTCTTCTCCCTGCAAAGTCTTGTCACAAAGATGGGCACACAATAGACCAGTGTTGAGCAAAGAGGCTGGCTGAAAGCAAGAGACCAACAAAATTGGTATAGGATGTGAAACACACCACAACTCATTCTTTAGAATAAGTGTATGAAAAGACAGCAGCTGTGCTAGACGCTGTGTGAGAGAGGAGGAAGCAACTCCAACCCAGCCCTGCCTCTCACAAGCTTACCCTTTAGTCCTTTCATTCCCAAGCAACACACCAAGTTCGTGTGTAAGGATCGTGGTTTACGTGAGCTACAAGTAGAGAGGAGAAATAAAACATCCTCTGAACTCACTTTCATGATGCATTCTGTGAACTTTTACCATTTGTGAAAACAGAGTCAAGTAGAAGCAGTGCCATGAGGGAGTTACAAAGCTGGACCCTATTAAAAGACCAGTGTCCTCCACATCATGTTGTGCTGGATTGCTGCCCTCCATGTTAGCTGCCCTCAGAATGTTTTGGATTATGTTTCTATTTAAACACTGGAAGTAAGCTTTTCTGTTGTGAGGTCACCAGTTTTGAATCAAGAAACTAAGCTTTAGACTTAATAATTTGTGTTTGTTTAGAGAGAAATCAGAAATATAGAGAATGCTGGAAGAACTGGTTTTTGTTTTGTTTTGTTTTGTTTTGTTCCCCCAAAGAAGACTAAAGTCAGAAGTTGGTCTTTTAAAATAATCTCTCTATATAATTTTTTTACAACAATGCCAGATGTTTGATTGTTCAGCTAAGGCAGATCAGATGCTCAGTGGACTATTTTCTCAGAATTTGAATGTGACACACATCAGAACATTCTCTAGGGCTCTCTTATGAGAAGATAGGAAGGAGGCTGAGCTGGGCATCACCTGTTAAGTGTTTCCTGGTGAACAAGAGCTGGATATCTCCTGTTAAGTGTTTTCTGGTGAACAGGACCTGAAGTAAGATTCTAAGGGGGTCACTAATAATCTCAGCTATCCAGAATCTACTAAGGACCTAAGCATTTGGCCACTTATTAACCAAACTACATTTTGTATGGGTATAAACTTAACTGAATATAGTTTACTCAGAAGAAATCCTTCTTAATGGTCTTGTAACTACTGCTTTAGAAGCCAAACGAATAAATCTGTTCATCACATTTAATTTCTTAACTATATAGCACACAATCCACTGGAATGATAGAATGTGCCCACTGGAAAGAGGCCTGCAAATAGAATGTACAGCTTAAAATCACAGCTGCAAAATCATTTTTGTCTGAATGAAACAGCTCAAAACATTTAAATGCCACTGAACAATCTCCATATTTAAAATATGACATAGTTAATATTCATAAAAATAATTATGAACCCTTAATAAAAAATAATGAAGAAGAACAAGAAACTCTTCCTTCAAGTTTTCAAATTAAAAATTGGATTTTAAAATCTATTCTATATATATGTGTATATATATATATATATTCTATATATATATGTATATTATATATATTTATACACATTTAGAAAATGCAGCATAAAGGGTCTAAAACATTTAAAGTGAAAAAGCACATGTTCAGTTGAAATATCTGCTGCTATGAATGGATAATATTCAAGTCATTCACTCATTCATCTACTCACCCTACAGAAATTTATTCAGCAATTATTAAGTGCTAGGCATTCTTACAGGTCTTAGAGTCACTTATTTCAATTTCCATGTTTTAAACAATTTAAGAATTTTACTTTTATTTGACATAGTTTTCCTTAAATGTTAATAAATGTGTTCAGGGATGGAACCCACTTTGTTTTCCAAAATTATCTCACTGACAAAACAGAAAACTGATTAACATCATTCTGTTAACCGAGTGCAAATCTTGGTATAGGATACCATGGTTTAGAGAGTCCAATCTATCTAGAACTCTCTCTCATGTGCTGGAGTCTAATAGTTAGCCCTGGATTGCACATAATATGTCTAGGAGTTAGAAATCTTTGCAAACTGGCTTTCACCAACTATCCAAGTAGCTAAAATAAAATTTCATTCTCAGAATACGGAATATTTGTGAATGACTGATGTGTTTTTGGCAAAGAAGTGAATACTTCAGTGAGGCACACTATATTCAGCAATGAGATACACTTAACATATGAAAGAAAAATTTCCATGCATTACATTTTAAAAGATTGGAATGGAAAAGAAGAAAAATACTCTTGTTATCTTGATTACAACATGTAGCTTTGGCATCATCTAAATATCACCCATAGTAGGTGTAAAACCCAATATAATATGACTTTAGAACCAGTAACCAATATAATCTCTCTCTGTTTCTCAAAATTTTAAACATATAAACTGGGATTTAGAAAAAGGTATGAATTAAAAAAATTCCTAAGGACTATCATACTTATTCCAAAATACTACTGTTACACAGAAATTTGTCCCAATTAAAATAAATTGGGAGAAAGAAAGATAAGTGAAAACAATTCCTTATCTATTAAGCAGCTGACTTGTAGCAATTCATTATATTCAGTGGCAATATTCATTACAGTATTTGACTGAAATGATTGCTTTTTTATAATTATTGCTGTTATAGTGCTATTTAAACTGAAATTTCTGGTCAGTTTGTAAGCTGAAAAAACCCTTAAGTTTCTGATAATCAAATGATAACCTTTATTACTAATATGGGAATCAAACATCTAGTTCTAAAATATAAGATTTTTTATACAGACTCATATTTTCCTCCTATTTCCATCTATTTCCTTTAGGAGACTGACATGATTCTATAGAGATAGAAAAATTATTCCGTTATAATGCATGCATTATGTATGTCCACGCATATGCACACATATACACACACAGACATACAGTCATATTTCACATAATGGTGTTTCCTCCTGTGGTAGACCACATATGTGACTGTAATGGAGATGAAAAGTTCTGTTCACCTAGTATTTTTGCTGTACCTTTATATGTTTAGATATGTTTAAATACACAAAAACTAACAGTTGTCGTACCATTCTCTACCATAGTCAATACATCAAACTGCTGTTTGAGCTTGTAGCCTAGGAATAATAGACTACACTATATACCCCAGGTATGTAGGAGACTATACCAACCAAATTTATGTAAGTACATTTAAAGAGCACTGAAATTGCCTAATGACACAGTTCTTAAAATGTTTACCTATTATTAACACATGACTGCTTATATAGAGAGATTGATTTTGATTGCTGTAAAGAATCAAATTAAAGTACACAAGTCATAGCAATTACTAAACAGTTCTTTGTAAACAGGTCAGACCACAACATATTTGTGAAAAGGTAATATGTCCAAAACTAAAGTCATACACTGCACAAGTTTCAGTATAAGCAATGAAGTTCAAATAAACTAGAGCCCAATGAATGCTTAAACCTAAAATTTGTATTATTATCAACTTTCACTGAACAAGGAGGGTATGGTTTTGTGACCTGATCTGTTTTAGGTTATTAACAAGCCAAATTGTAACATGTTAAGATATATCACAGATACTAAACAATAATCCAGTCACTGTCTTATGGTTTATAGGTGCCAAGAGAAGACAACTACATTTTCTACCATCACACAGATGATGGCCAATTCTGGTCTACACCCTCAACTCCCCCAAACTCTCTGTGTTTTGTTGAAAAAGCAGCAGACCCACTGGTCTTCATTCTGAAAACAATCAAATATTCTAGGTTGTAGGGCCTTTGCACTGACTGCCACCTCTGTCTGGAATGGCTGGGCTCTTCTAGTCACTAAAGGCTCTGCTAATATGCACTTCCACATTCATCTTCCCAGATACTATTCAGCAACTCCCTTTTGGTGAAGATTTAAGATGGCATTATCTACCTATCTTCTTTAAATGAATCATCACACTTTATTTCTCTCAGTGATATTCTTAAATCTGAATCATTTATTTAAATTAGTCTGAAAGTATTCTTTGAAAATTGGAAATCAACATAAATATTAAGCACTTCTCTCACCTACTTTAATTCCACTTAAAGAAAATCCTTCCCATACCTTCATAAAATTCCTTCCTGTCCTGCATAAAATAAAAGACCATAGTGCATTATAAAATATATCAGTTTTGCAGAAGTTTAAGGTGTAACCTGTCCAACTAGATAACAGCGGTATTACAAAAATAGACATTTGAGTACAGAATCATTTGGCTATAAGTTTACAAACTGAATATATTAATTAGTCCCAAAACATTTTATTAATACTCTGTCCTGTTTCCATTAGATTTGTGTTGTGAATATTTTCACATACCAAGTTATTAAAAATAAATGCATCATATTTCTGCTTTGACCAAACAACCATTAATGCTCCTTGATGTGACTTGAAATCTAGCATGATTCTCCCCTTTTGTTGCTTTAAAAACTGCCATTTGTGTGCACTAACTGGTACATTTGAGTTTTACCATCGGCACGCTTTCTAACAGATCCTTGTTAGGATTTTAACTGAAATTGCACTGACTTACAAAACACATATAAAGTCCAGAAGAAATTCATACCACTGATATTTTGAGGCAGAGAATTGAATGCCTGGTAGTGCTGCCTGGATGGGAGACTTTACATTTTACTATATACTGTCATTTATTATAATTGTCACTATGTATCAAGCATCTATTTTTTAAAGAAAGCTATTTTAAAGACAGAAGTGTATAGACTAATTCTCAAAAAATAGCTTTTTAAAAGATGTAGTCTTCCTACTCATGAACACACAATTTCTCAAATCTGACTATGTTTTCTTGAATGTCTTTCAATAACCTTATTAGTGGGCTGGGGTTGTGGCTCAGCGGTAGAGCGCTTGCCTCGCATGTGTGAGGCCCTGGGTTCGATCCTCAGCACCACATACAGAGCATTGTGTCCATCTACAAAAAAATGTAAAAAAATAATAATAAAGTTAGCCCTGACTCACTAAAAAAATAAACAAATAAAAAAATAACCTTATTAGTAAAAGCATCTGCTGCTACTATATTTGCTATTGGTTTTTATTACATTTTGTGTTTCGTTATTTCTGATACAGCAACTCTTCTCATTTTTTACATTGTACAGCACTGACCTTGAACTAGCAATCCAGCTGAACTCCTCACCAGTTCATTTAGTTTCTTTACCCTTAAATTCTCTTGAATCTTATTGAATGTTCATGTCTTGGAATAGTGGCAAAGCCCTCCAAAGACAAAGTTCCTGACATTAAAGAAACTGTGTTTTAACTCCCCTCTTCTGTTCTTAGTTTAATAAAAGTTTCTACCTTGGAAGGGTACTGATTTTGCTTGAATGCTTTTCTTAATCCAGTGAGATGATCCTATTATTTTTTTCACTGAATCTCTTAACAGGATGACATTCACTAGTAGACTTTTTCCCTTTAACCATTCTTACATTCTGAAATCACCTCTACATTAAAAAAATTGGCTAATAACATATTAAAACTGTTGAAGTCCATCACTAGTCATATGAAAAAGTAGTAATACCATATCATTTTTCATCTCTGAGTTTGGCAAAATGTCTAAAGTCTGATAATATTTAGGGTTGGCAGGGATATAGGGAAAATGGATCTCACAGACCTGACTAGTGAAGCATAAAGATCATATCTACTACATGTTAGTTTGGTGTCTGAGGAAGCTGACTGGACAGTGGATAATCAGATAGAAAGATGTCTCCCATGTCTACAAAGCAACTTCATGTATTTTCTAGTCATCTAAAAATTAATTCTTACAAGGGTTTCTAATGTTATATCCATATTCATATTTGGGGATGTGTAGTAGAAAAAAATGTTAAGAAACAGGATCACTGATCTTTACAGGTCAATAATGTGGAAGAATTTTGATTTACTAATGGAATAATGAACAGAATGAGACTAAAAGCATGGTTTTTATTATGTTTTATCACCACTTGTTTGAGGTTTATTTTCCTTCTTGCAACATGTTAGGTTAAGTTGACACACAGATATTTTTTTCTACATTTTAATATCTTTCCAGGAAAAAAAGGACAATCACAATGAACTGAGTTTATAGCTCTGAACATAAAAAAGTCCCTAGAAAGCTGCTTGAATTCTTATTTTTTCTAATGCTTTAATATAGGGATGGGAAAATTCTAAATCCAAGGTCAGAACAATCTTGATTTCTTCTGTCTCAATCTTATTATCACACCAGTTAGAAACTTATCTTGGACCCATAATGACGAGAAAACACAATTGTCAGCACATGGTGAATTAGAGAGACACCAAGATGCACTTGTCTGCTGGGTTCCACACCTATCTTGTGCGTTTGGTTTAATTATACATCTCCTTTCTTGGACCACACTTGCATCACCAATGAACTCAATTTCCTGAGTCCTAATGCCCTTATCCTAACTTATGCTTAGATTTAAGGCTAAAATAGAGCAACAAGACTACCTAGAAAAACATTTCATCTTTCCCTATGAATACTGCTTCTTATTCCCTTCACCATTCCTCTCTCACTCAGACCTAAATGTATTTATTTCATTCTTCTCTTTGAATTGCTGTGCATAGGGATTGATTCACCCCTTCCATCTGTCTTTGCTTAATATCTCACTACGTGAATTCCCTATTCTGACATTTTACTTTAGATAATTTTAAAAATTACTGATACCCTTGGCATTCAAACTTTGCTTATTAAATTGTTTATCAAAAAATCCTATTTTTCTGCCTCCTTGTCAAAGAACATGGCCAATTAAATAATGCCTGAATTATTTATATGGGCTCTAAATAGCAAACTGAGGAGCAGAATTATTTCAAATTGATACTATTGTTAAAAGAAAAATTCATCCGTTTTTGTTCTTTATCTAAGAAAATTGTCTGCATAAAAATATCACAGAAGGGAAAAAATAGTATTAAATGTGAAGTGGTATTTGAATAACGTAAAAGTACACCTGTAATCATTTTCCCAACTAAATTTATTCTTCTCCTTGGATAAAAAGTATGCATTTATATTCAGGCAGTCTTAAATTAGCTATTTCACACTTCACATTTTGAATGCAGAAACATATCTCATGAAATTTCTATTGGCATTACTCATTGAAAAATAAAATTAAATAAGATATTTCAAAATTCCATTTGTTCAGAATAACTGAAACATTTAAATATAAATAATTAAAGCACTGAAGGTCATTCTTGGCTTACATTCTATAATGAATGATTTTAATTTTTGAGTGAAGGGCTCTAACCCTTCACTCGATATTTTGGGGTGCTCTAAGCACACCCCAAAATATCTATATTTTTCAAATTTACAAAGACACTGAGGAGTTATTTCCTAAATAAGGAAAGAATCCTTTCTGAAATATATATAAAATTATTAGAAACACTTTGCACAATAACGCTGTACTCTTTAATCACTCATTCATTCAGCTAAAAATAGTCTCAGGGATCAATTATGTGTGAGGCACTGTAGGAAATAAAAATAAAAGTAAAACATGATACTTTTCCTCTCAGAGCTTATAATATAACTAAATAGGGGGGGTGGGGACACATGTACATAAATAACCACAATGTAAAACAGAAAACTGAAATGTTCTAAGAGAGTAGTAAAGGCCCATTGGAATGGAGAAAGAGAGAAAAGGAGAAGGGAAAGAGGAAAATAAACATGACTGAGTAAGAAGGAATCAATGAGTGTTGGGCACTGGGGAACATTTGATTAAGATTTGTAAGAGCATGTCCCTCAGTGAATAGTTAGAAAACAGTAGAAAGGTACCTCAGAGAAAGGAAATTCCTGGATATTGGTTTGTGTGTATGTACCCAAGTATGTATCAATAATAACAATAACAGATAAACAACAAGCCTCACTTAAAAATACAGCTGTCAAGAAGTCAAAAAATACTAACTGAACGAGACAATTTTGGGGTGGGGGAGAAAATGAAATTGCTATTAACTCTTCATCAAGATACACTATGAATCCACAAGGTATGCTGGCCAGGAGTTTGGCTTAGTCCTGATCTTCTTAAGGGTAAATCATGGTTGATAGCCTCCCCTAGTTACCTCTCCGGAGAGCTGATACAGGCCTCTCCATTCCTTCCAAGGCAGAAGTATGTGGAGATTAAAATAGCTTCAGAACACTTCCTGCTCCGTTCTAGTTATGCTTTCATTTTATTTGACTTAGACCAACTGGAATGCTGAGGGAAAACCCCATGAGGCATCGAGCATGTGAGATAATGTGTCAGTCCCTCAAAAATGTTTGTCCAACCTATTGTGCATATCCATCATTGTTCCCCATCCATGAGAAAGCACAACATGTAGGGGAAATAGCTCTTTGCACACATTGCTGTTTCTTCTTTTTTAAAAATAGATCTGTCACCTCCATGAAATACTTCCTTCTCAACTATTGTAATAATTTGTCACAAATCTAGCCACTTGCCAGCACAATGAAGACTATGTATTCTAAACGTTTGTTAGAAACTACAGTTCTCCAGTCAACTAACAAAGGTGCTATTTGATCCATGATTTACATGAATCAAATACCTAACCCAAAGTAGGTATACAATAAATGCCTGTGTAATGAATACCGTATTTCTTGTCTCCTTAAAAAGTGTGTAATATTGCATTTATGAGAAGATGTTCTGACTTCCAACTTCAGCTGGTAACAATCTACTCCTCCCCTTCTTTTGTGGCCCCCAGGGAAGAGAAACTGTTGGTTTTGCTGAGCTACTAGCAAGCTCACATTGCTTGGAGAAAAAGCACGAGGTTAGAGCTAGAAGGAAGGACAAAGATAAACCTTTAGAAATAAGGAAAGCTAAGGGATTCAGAAAGGGCCTTTACTTACAATCAAGAACACTAAACTTAGACATAGACCTCCTGACTCCACTGTCTCTCTCTGGAAAACAGAAAACCTTGGATAACAGAGTTTCTCTGGCTCCATTACCTAACTACTGCTAAAAGCTTCCCTATCCCTTCCATAAGGCAGAGGTAACTAGAGATTAAAATAATTCCAGAATACTTTCTATTCTAACCCTGCTTTCACTCTGTTGGACTTAGACCAAATGGAATGCTGAGGGAAAGTTTACCTTTTTTTTTGGAAAAATGCCCTTCATGGTTTAGGCTTCCCAAACGGCTTCACTTAACTACCCTCGTTAACAGTGCCCCTGCTACCATCAATCACTTTCTATCCTACTGCCCTATTTTACCTTAGCACTTATTAATATTTAAAGTAGACTTATCCATCCATCATTCAATTGAAGAGCCAACCAGGTATTACTTTGTCTGGTTTCACAGTCATGTCCTCTGTGCCTAAAATAATACCTGGCAGTGGTTGGCTTTCAAATATTCTTGAGGGAAAAAAATGAACAGATGAATGATAATTTCACCTCAGCTCCAAACAATTTCATCGCCTCTGAAACCTCAACCTGATAATTACAAGAATGGACAAATGCACAGGTTATGCTGTTCCATCATCTATGTCTATGTCCATCCTCTGCACATATTTACACCTTGGTTTCTTTTAAGATGCACATTAATTGCCGTGTATTTCCTGTTTTTGTCTTTCATTTTGAAAATGCCTAATGGTCGATAGATTCTTTATATTGGGTACAAACAAAAATATTTATCTTTTAAGAAGACAATATGGCATTTTAGTAATGTTATTGTTCAGTTTATAAGAAATGATAAAATTATGAGTATTCCTAAAGAACCTTATTAGTTATCCCTTCTAAACCATTATAATTCATGAAATGTATTAACATATCATTTTAACATTTTGATCTCGTAATAACTTAACAATCAAGGAATATAAAATGAAAATCTTAACAGATTAAAATCAAAATTCTAATTTGAGAGCAAAGAACCAATTACTAAGATCTGACTTAAGCACACGTGAGGTAAACTAAGAAAAATTTTTCGTATATAAAACTGTGCATTTTATTGTATTTGGAAATAGTTTAGCAAGAGTTTGTTATACTAGAACAGAGGCTCATTCTTTTTTCATATGCTGAATATAGTGTGTCATTATTTAAATGATAAAATTAAATTAATACACTTTACTTATAATATATTTTACAACTGTTGTATATACTATTATAATGCTAGGTGCATTATAACATAATTAAATAATACGAAGGTATATTCACCTATTTTCCTACACCTTACAGTCAGCCTTTATATTCATTGTGCTTATAATGTATCAATTGTTTTTCAAGAACCATCTCTTAAACCCAGTCTTTACAGATTTAAAAAAAATTCTAAATCTATTTAAAGAAATTGAATAGAAGTTAGATTTCTTTATTTAAGAGTTATAATTTTTTAAAATAATAGAATCATTCTTGTGTGTGTTCCTACCCTCATGAAATGCTATAGTCACTAGAAGGGCCAACAGCCCCAAGGAGCCCTGTTTATGAGTGATAGTAACACCAAACAGAAAGCTTAGCAATGTCTGTTTCTAAAAATAACCCCATGTGTCTCTTGTTGTCATCATCAAGCACAGTCTCGTGTGCTTTGTGACAGAAAGCATCAAGGCCTCCTCTTTGCCTTTCAACAAGCATTGCTACCCACCTCCCCTTTCTCTCAAGGTGGCCAGGATAAAAAGAATTCTGCAATCGCCCTAAGCACTCATTAAACAACATTATTGCCCCTTAAGCAGACAGTTATCATGTTGTTTTGGCAGCAGGAAGGAATCTGTGGTTTCACTTGAATGTTATTCTTCTTTATTTAAACTACTAGAAATAACCCAAAAATGACAGAATGCTCTTTCTATAAATAATCATTCCAGTGTAGAGTTATATTAGGAGGTAACTCAGATGGCATGATAACGCCTAACAAGCTAATCTTAGACCTGCGATGCCATAAGATAGAAATACGAGGCTAAGAATAACTGACCCAAAGGAGTCAGCCTGCTAAAGAGAGGCACAGACATGTGGGCATCTGCAGGTTCTAATGCATATAATGATCTGAAAGTCTCTTTCCCCCAGGATAGCAATTAATTGTGTTGGTCATTAATATGATAATCAATAATGCTTTTATAACATATTGATTTATAAAGAGGGCTCAGGATTCTTCTTGCAGCAAATAAGAGTATGAAAATTGTTTGATGAACCAAAGAGTTGGTTCTTTTATAAAATTCATCACTATCTAATTAGGAACTTACATGCTTAAGTGACCTACAGAATATACAATTTCCATCCAAAAAAAGTAAAATTTAACTCAAGATAAGGTAAAATATAATATCATGATGATACATAAATATTACCACCCAATTTTCATCCAAAAAGTCCAAACTGGACCTAAATTAGACAAATAAAACATAATCTGAATTTAGTTAGATTAAACTTTTATTTTAGCTTAAGAATTTCATACTCCACATTGAAATTAGTATTTGAATGGGTACACAGACTTTATTAATCCCACATTTCTAGATAAAGGCCAAGGTGGGCATAATTTAAACATTTTGGCCAAAAGAAATTAATCCCATTATATAAATATTTCAAAAAAATGCTCTCCTACTAAAATGCATTAGTAATAATGTGCTGTTTTAAAGCTGGGAGAACCTTTGATCTATGTATTGTAAAACCTTGACAAACAAATGCCATATGCATTAGGAATGCTGGTTCTATCCACAGTATCTGCCCCAGGACAGAGGCCACTCTCATAGAATTTTGGAGGTTTCCCTAAACTCATCGCAGGCCTGGAATCTGTTAACTTCTTCCAATTTTAATTATCAAGCACTGAGAATGTGAAGTCTTCTAGCAAGACTTTTGATATGGTTTCCTGCTTGTACCTTAATTTTCCCAGGATGAAGAAGTCTGCATAGATGTTTGTTTATAAATATAGCTAATTAAACATTTTTAGTACGCAACAAATATGAACAAAATTGTCCTATGCTGATATTTTTCTTTCTGAGACAAAGTGACAGGAGTTGAAACCAGAGCCTGCCTTTTCCTACCCAGGGTAATCATCATTGTTTTAGTCAACTCTTTTGCTCCTGTCACCAAAAGATGTGACAAGAACAATTATAGGAGGAAACATTTATTTGGAGGCTCACGGTTTCAGAGGTCTTAGTCCACAGAAGACCAACTCCATTCTTTGGGGACTGAGGTGAGACAGAACATCATGGTATAAGAGTATGGTAGAGGAAACTGACTCAAGACATGGCAGAAAGAGAGCTCCCTTCACCACAGATAAAATATATACCCAAAGGCAGGCCCTACCTGCCACACCCTACCTGCCTACCGTTACCACCCAATTAATCCCTACCAGGGGTTTAATTCAATGATTAAATTAAGGCTCTCATAACCCAATCATTTCACCTCTAAACTTTCTTACATTGTCTCATATGTGAGCTTTTGGGGTACATCTCATATCTAAACCATAAAAATCAGTAAGTGCCTTACCTTTCTGAACCGTTTGCTCAGCTGTAAAATATGAATACTGCGGTAACTACTGCATATCTCACCAATAAGGCAATGCCTGGTACAGAGAAACTCCTGAAACATTAGCTTTTATATCAATAAGAAGACTGACTAAAAAAATGTCTGATCACTGACTTCCTAAATTTTCACTAAACAACTAGAAAAATCAGATGGGAGTAGAGCAGAAAAAATAAACATAAAAGGGAAACTGGTAGTGATACTTTTGGATTCAAAATATACACCTGAATTTTAATTATAAACAGATTTCAAAAGCATCATTAAGAATAAAGTTATAATGATGTTCAACTCATCAAGAGCTTTTCTTAGTTCACCCTACTTGGAATTCCCTGAAAAGTTTTGTGGTAAATGCTTTTACTAAACCAAGAACTCTCAAACTACAATGTCATTTGAAGAAAATTCAGTGAAATATTCTTGCTTTTGTGGGTTGGCTGTTTGTTTTATTTTATTGATTTTGATTCTGATTTTAGTTTCAAGTTTCAAATTTTGAAACAACTTCATTATATTCTCATATTTGAAGCCAGTTTGGAAATGCCATGCCTTAGACACTCATCAAAATTTACCTAAAACAAATCGCAGATAACATTCACATGACTGCAACTGGGTCAACAATGAACAAAAACTATGAATTTAAAAATTTATGACACAAGTGATAGACCATGAGGAGAATCAGGAAAATAAAGTTGTGGGTATTTCCAACATTATCAGCATGCAAAAGCCCAATCATAAGTAAATGACTAGTTACATTCTGTGGTCTGGTAAATTTCTTTCTTCCTTAAAAGTGGTTTCCATTGGATTTAATTATCAGGTATTTAAAAAACACTATGTATAAAAGACCCATCACTTACTTCATTGTGGAAAAGTTAACATTATGATAATGAATTGAAAGGATATTCTTATAAAAATAACTTTATAAGAATAGCTTTGTTTTGTATTCTTGAACCATAGCAGCTTAGAGTAACCTTAAACATATTGTGCTCTTAACACTTAAGAGGATAGATCATTTAGTGTTGTAAAAAAATGTTGTTTAAGTTAAGTTTGTTTTGTGTAATTGACTCAACTGAAAACGAATTGAACTACAAGAAACACAAGGTAATTTCTAGTTTTTCTGCCTCCTGATTGCCAACCTTCTGGGAATAGAAAACAGGAAAACTAACCAGACACAGTTATGCATGTCTGTTAACCCAACTACTTGGAAGGCTGAAGCAGGAGGATTACAAGTGTGATTTCAGTCTTAGCAACTTAGTGAGATCCTGTCGCAAAATGAAAAATAAATAGGGCTAGGGATGTAGTTCAGTGGAGAGTGCCCCAGGTACAATCCCTACTAGGAAGGAAGGGATGGAGGGAGGGAGGGAAGAAGGAGTGAAGGAGGGAGGGAGGGAAGCAGGGAAAGAAGGAAGGGAGGTGGAAGGAAGGAAGGAAGGAAGGAAGGAAGGGAGGGAGGGAGGGAGGGAGGAAGGGAGGGGAGGGAGGAAGGAAGGGAGGAAGGGATATGAGAAAGGGAGGGGAGGAGGGGGTGGAGAGAAGAGCTGCTAATAGCAAGGACATTTCCCACGCCCTGCATCCCAAGCTAACCACTGGTACTTCAACTTCCTTTTAAGAATAGGATATATCACAGCACAGCCCCGCTGACTGGAAGCACATGCCAATGTATTTGTATTTCAACTTTAAACTTTTAAAAAGCCATTTTATAAACTTTCATTTCAATTAAGTTGTTTCCAGTGCAGTCCAATTCAGAAAAAAGGTAAAATGTAGTTATCATTCCATAATGTAAAAATTGTTCATTATTCTAAAAATGCAATTATGACAATCTACTGGCAAAGAAATTGTGTTCTGAATATTTTAAATATCATCCTTCATATATTGAAAACAATTCATACATTATTAAATTTCTCTCAATTTTTTTCTGTATGCCTGAGAGCCAACCTTCAAAGAATACTCCATTTAAGTTCACAATAAATACGTGTGTATATCAGACAGCAATTTTGACTTTCTTCCTTTCTAAACGATTACAACCTAGACAACCCAGTTTTCCTCCACAATTATGTACTGCAATGTTTTATTAGGGGACCCTATCTAACAATAGACAGTTCTAAGAAACACAATCTACTCAATACTAGTAAAATGTCATGAAAATGAATTGAATTGAAGGTAAGTTAAAACCACAATTCAATTGAAGGTAAGTTAAAATCAGACTCTATCTGCTTTACTTATTTAGGTTTTCAGAAACTAAACACTAAGGAATAATGCAAAGAACAAATGTTCAATCCACCAATGTACACACAGTGGAAAATACTGCTCGTACCTAGCTAACATCTATTCCTGATCCTTCTTTCTTCTTCCCAACAGTACCTTGAATAGGTTCTTTTATCCATCATTCCCACATCATCCAGAGCAACTATTCTCTCAAAACTTGTTGACAAATGGGTCAGTGAGGATGGATACTATTTGGACCAATGAGTTATAAAGGATAATCTCCTTAGAAAGATCCAGTTAAAATTCTCTTCTTAAAAAGACACCTCAAAGAAGCAAAGTTTACCTTCTTTGTCTCTGGAATTTGTCCTGTACCAATAGCCGGATGCCTGGACCTCTACAGTGGGTTTGTGACCATTGGAGAACTGACCTTATGATCACAGAACCCAAAGCTAGAGCTAGTATAGTGGAGCTATATGAGGGAATTGAATGTGGTTGACAGTACTGAGTTCCTGGTAGTGCCTGACCACCCAACTTTATTAAATCATAAAAGTCCTTGTTTGTCGTTTTGACCAAAGTTTTCTTTTACTTTCAGTGGAAAACAACCTAATATACCTACTACTACAATTAATCACTGTTAGCATTCTGGTGTATTAGCTTTGTGTGTGAAGACAAATGGGACACTTTTTAGAAGATATATGCCTATTTATTATAAAAACTCACAAAATGCAGAAAAAATTTTTGATAAAAACAAAATTCCTTTCCCCTTCACCAAAGCACAAACACAAAATCTTTCCTGATTTCTTTCTATCCATACATGAATTTGTTGGGGACGTGAATGGATAGATAAAAATAATACCTTTATCAAAATAAGATCTTATTGATATTATTTTATAAAAAAACTGACTTTAAATTTAACTCAATTCAGCAGATTTAAAACTATATTTGAAGGAACTATAAACATGCTTCCCCATCATAAGAGATATTATTTCCAAAAATATGTAAGGTTAAATAAACTAAAAAAAATTTTTTAAATCAGTGTTTGGAATCTTTTCTTAAACTATGTGTTTCTATTTTAAGCAATAGAGAATCTGTTCCTGATCAGGAAAAAGAGGGATATCAACACATCTCACATCTTCCCAACACCTCACGTTGGTTTGTTTTATTAATATGTCTACAATGCCCTACTTTACAACATTTGCTTTCTTTCCTATAACTACAGTCACATATTATTTAAATGAATCCATCATCACCACCACCCCAAGACTTTCACAAAGTTTTCTCTCCTTCTGAATTTACCTTATGTTTTAGTCTCCTCTCTTCATTGGGTGGGTTTCATTGTCAAGCAGTCTCTCTCGTATTTGAGGATTCCTACTTTGTCCACCTATTTTCTCTGTATTTTAATAACATCTTAGCTGAGGGTAACACTGGGTTGCCTTTCTTTTAGAACTTCAGAAATTTTCTTCACTGTCCTCCATCATGGATTATTAAGGTTGATGCGTCTTCCTAGATTCCATGAAGTATCTTCCTCCCAATCTCCCTGTCCACAGGCTCTACTTTCCCAGCCTGAACACCTGAAGAATTACTTATCATTAGCCAATCAAAATATAACCCAGTACTAGCCTGGTGCAGTGGTGCATGCCTGTAATCCCAGCACTTTGGGAAGCTGAGACAGGAGAATCGCAAGTTCAAAGCCAGCCTCAGCAAGGGCGAGGAGCTAAGCAACTCACTGAGACCCTGTCTCTGCATAAAACACAAAATAGGGCTGGGGATATAGCTCAGTGGTCAAGTGCCCCTGAATTCAATCCCCGGTACCAAAAAAAAAAAAAAGAATATAACCCAGTACTGAGCACTTACATCAAATTTCCCTAAAATATAGGAAGTTCTTTCAATATGTACATTTCCCTTTTCTTTTTCAATGAAATCGGTTTTCTTCATTTTTATAGAGATTCCTTCTGTTTCATTGTTTTAGAATATCAACTTCTGGGAAACAATCTTTTCTGTCATTTGGCCTTTGTCTTTCAAATGTATTGACTTTTATATAACTGTGTTACCTCATTTTCCTTTTTTCCTGACAGTTTCAAGCATTTCCTCCTTGTCAGTAAAGATTTTCCATTAAAGTCTGTTCAGTTTTCTGCTATTTCTAAGAGTGATTTGTGTTCTATAATTATCATGTTTTTTTCATTCTCAAGTCATTTATTTAGATCTAAATCTCCCTTTTCATCTCATTTTATTGTTTCATTGTTCTCATCTTCAAGAGATTGTTTTGAGGAATTTATGTTCTTCCTAAGGGGTGCTACTGTGGGAAGCGATTATTAGACAACTTGGGGTTCAAGGAGTTAATGGTTTTCTTCTTGATGAGATCTCTAAGATTAGTGAAGAAAGGGGCATCTCATCCCAAAGTGCCAAGGTTCATCTCCTCAGTTAAAATGCTGCTTTGAAGCCTTCCCTTCTCCAGAGAGAGCATGTTTGTTCACCTTCCTCCATTTCACTAGTTTCTCTCCCAGAATCCTTTCTACTATTCCTCAGTCACAAGGGAAAACAAGAACAACCAAACATGCTGAGAGTATCCACCCTGTTTTCTTCTCTCCAGATTTGGAAATGTTATAATTCTCAGGAAGTTGTCAACTTGCCAGTAAAATCCAAAGAAGGCCCAGGAGACAAGTCTCTGTTCTGAAAACTCTTGCTTCCTTTCTTCCTTGGCTATTTGTGTCATGAGGTATGTTGTATTGGGTTGTATAGATTTCTTTCCTTTTATTATTGAATATTGGGGCAGGTAGAGCAGGTGTTTGCTGACTTATATCTGGGGGGTCACTTAAGTATCTATTGATGCTGAGAAATTATATGGTGTGTTTTCATATTTTTCATCTCCAAAATTGAAGTTACCTTTAGAATGTTTTTAGTATTTAATATCAGAATGTGAGATTCTTTTGGAATCTTCTGGGGTTTCATTGAATTTTCTTAACGAACATAAAAGTAATCACTTCACTTCTGCCATCTTCAGAAGAAAGAAATACTCATTCTTGCCCTCATTCTCAGTGGGCCTGTTTATAATTACTTTTTGATTGATATCTATCAATTACCCCAATTGGTCACAGACTTATAAGTGAAGAATCTGACTTAGAGAACAGCAAAACATTAATTACGGGGACTATTAGAAGTGATTCTCATCATGACAGTGGCATTTCTTAGACTTATATTTTCATAATTAGTGTGCTTTTCAAGTAGACATAAATGCCTACTGAATCCAATATGTTCCCTTCCTCTCAATACCACACACCAAGGAACAAAAGAATTTAAAAAAGTAAAGATACATTTTAATAAAAAATTTAGAATTTAGATTTAAATGTTTTAGTTTTATACACTAAAATGAGAATACATGGTGAAAATATGAGTTGTCCCTTATTATAACTGACATTAGTTCTGTACAAACTCTAGGAAATTCTTTTATAATAACCATTCCAGTGCCGTGTGGATAGCTCTACAGTCCAACATGTTAGGCAGCATGCCTGGGAACAGGAAAATACCCCTACTTCTGCCAGCGCCTGCTGAGAGACCTGAGTCAATATTTGTACATGCTTCAGTTTCTGCCACAGTTATCACTTACATTGGCCCACACTGACCACAAAATGGGAGATGTACTTGGAAAAAATTTGTCAATCATAGTGAATTCCAAGATTCAATATTACAGAAATTTTTAACTAAAAGACATTCACAGGCTATGTTATAGAACTCCATATACAACATCTGAGTCTTACCCAAGATATCTAGCCTGACTGGGTCCAAATTAGGAAAAGGCACAATCGTATACAACATTTGCAATCCAATAGAATATAAAGGATGCTGGCCAATAATACATATATGTGTGTGTACATATACATATAAATGCATATGTGTACATATACATATAAATACATATACATATGTATTTTATATATATATTAATGCATAATGGCCAATAGAATTAAAATAATAAGTGGAGACTCTGAAGTAACTGCTAATGACAATTCTACAAGAAAATTAACATTTTAAAATAATTAATCTCAAGAAAACTTCCATGGGGATTTCACTGTTTGATCACATCCTCTTCAACTTCTTTGTCTTTGATTATTACATGAGACATTTCATAGAAGACACATACACAGACACACACACACAAGATATCCAGAGGTACAGACACAATGTACATAAGGAAAAAACTAGTTTTATCAGACCAACATAGCCAAAGAAATAACTGATTTGTAAGATAACTAAAGAAACCTGGTATGGGAATAAAAATTTCCCCATGTGACCTACAATCTAACTCATCTGGTAGAACATGGTATTGAAGAGCCTGGATCCCAGGTTCATTCACTAAAAATAATAATAATAGTAGCATACATTTTAAAGGTATGTTGATATACTTGAACCTTAACAAGAATGCTAAGAGATAGGAGGTGAACATCATTATTCTTCAGTTTGAAGATGAAAGACCTATTATACAACTGGCTAGCAATGGAGCTCATGTAAGAACACGCTCCTAGAACAGGGCTCTCTCCAAAAGTCTGCACTCCTGCCAAATATCTTTTCTGTCTTTCAGATTCAAAGATTCCATCCACTTCTTAGCCTACATATCACAACCAGGCCATTGGTCCAAGATGAAAATGAACAAGATCGGTGGGTAAATTAAGACAAGCCAGCCCCTAATTTAGCAATGGATTCAAAGGGCAGACACTGCTGATGTTGGTTCACCAGCATCATCACCCATTCTCTAACTCCCAGCCAATTCTGCTGAAGTTTGCAAGATCTGGGGAGATTTAAAAACCCCAAAGTCCATACTATTGCTCTCACCAATGAAAATAGGTACGTACTTTAGGGATAGATTCCAGGCATCACATTTTGTAGAACATTCTTGAGGACTCTAAGTTTGAGAACCAGTGCCTCATAGAAAATATACAATATAGATTAAGTAAATTACATTTAAGGACATACTATATGAAATAAAATAAACTATTTTACAACATTATAGGAAGGATGCAGTTTATGTTTCAAATTTCAAAAGTAAGTAGAACACAGAGTTTTCTTATTTGTACCAGACAGGTTTGGGAGTTGATGTTAACCTACATCACTTTTCATTTAATAGCTAGAGCTTCAGTGTTCATAGCTAATAGCATGAACAGTCTCAAGCACTTCCCTGTTGAAAATCTTGTTGCTTTGCCTACAAATCACTAAGTGTCAGGGAAATGACACTTTCAGCTGAAACAGGAGTACAAGTGTGTGTGATGCTCAAAGATGTGGAGAACCAGCAAAACTTGTAACACCTGTGGCCAGCCTGGGTGGAAAGCAGAGCTGCGTTTCTGCCATATGAAAGAAATATCAAACTTGTACACAGAGGCAAAGACTAGAAAGATATAGTATAGTACTGAAAAAATATCAAAAAGAGTTAATTTCAACGAGTCCCTCAATATTTTAAAAATATAATTGAAATGTACATTAATATATTAACATACATTTTAATATTTAATCTAAGTGACCACTTCTATCTGAAATACACCTGCTGACCTGTTCCCAAGCTCACATCAGCTTTCACCCACGAAGATAATAAACTAATGTAATTCTGGCATACATTTATATTAAGCAGATACTACTTATTAATATAGTTCCTGTCAATGAAGTGTATAAATGCCAAATTGTATAAAATTGATGTTTTATTCTGATTTCATGAAAAGACTGGAGCAACAGAAGGATCTTAAAATCAATCTGACTAAGAGAGTTTAAAGAAAATTTGCTTCAAACAGGATGTGCATAGATGCGAAGGTGTGTTAGCGCCAAAGAAGTTGCCCTACCAACCTGTGGAATATTGATTGTTTTCATGCCCAGCCCCACAATGTAAAGGCTGCTTTATGTTACAATCTTATCATGGAAATCTAGACAGTGATCTATAATTACAATTAAACCAATATGGGAACTTAGGAGATCTGAGAAATAACTTTAAGCCAATTTAGGTAGAAGCATTCAGAAGAAAACAGAAACAGTCCCAAAAGCTGAATTAGTAATAAGAAATAAATGCAAAAAGCAATCATACAAGTAAATAACATTTCCTGGAAAATATGCTCTTTGACAAATATAAACTGATAAAGCTGACGAGATCCATCTCCCATCAGCACATCCTTAAGAGCACAAGCACACATACAGAGAAACAAGAAACTGGAATCTGTTCCTGTTATCCTTTAAAATGTTGCACCTGCTTCTAACACATTTATATGTGTGTATGCCACTGCATCTGCCTGACAATGCTAGACTTTCCAAATGTTTTTGACAAAAATTAAAATAAGCATCAACTAATAATAATTTTATTTCATCCTAAACTGTTTCATTTTGGGCTGAGGAGAAAAAGCCACATTGGGGAAAGAAGAAAAAAAAACTACCTTTGAAACTCTGTGACAAACACATTTCAGAAGGTAGGTCTATAAATAGATGTGCTCTGTATGCACACTGTAAATACAAAATCATCAGGCTGGCCGAGGCTACAATTTAAACTGAAGCTCCAATGTGAACTTACCTGATTTTCAAGTCCTATTAGCATATGCTTACAATCAGTTCGGGAATCTCCTTTTTCTAGTTGCATAGTAAGGCAAAACACCTTCCACTACATTTTACTTATCTCCCTCTCATCTTTCATCTGAAGCAATACTTTGCAATTTCATTCAGAAGCAGCCTCTTTAAACAGACTCGAGAATATGCACAGAAACAGTAATGGAAGGGATCTAAGTTAAAGCCTATAGCGGCACCAAGAAAACATCAACATCAAACCGAAAAAGCAGTAATTTCTTAAGAGAGATGCTTTTCTTAGCTGCATTTCTCAAGCCAGCCCTCTTTCAAACATAAAAGGTCTCAGTTACGAAAGAGGATCTTACCTGAGCTGATCATACTGTGCATTCTTTGCTGAGCCAAGAGCTGCTCCCGTCCAGCCACCCCATCTGAGGAAAAACAAGAGTCACTCTCGTAAATTGTCTGCAGCATATTCCAATCACTCTTACTTCAGCTACATGAAAGATTCATCACTGCTCAGTGCACTGGCCCCAGGAGCTACCCTGGCTGGTCCTCCCTCCTCCCTGAGGAGAAGCGGCAGAGGATCAACTTCGACAATGATTTCATTTCTGCTCAGACGGACACACACTTTTAAAAAGACCTGCACACTTTCCCCGCTACTAACCTGTGTGCAAAGCAGAAAAGACAGAGTGGATGCTATAGCTCTCAGGAGTTTTAGGTTATCCAGGAAACTAAAAGCAGGTGGGAAATAGGAATGTGCTTCGGGGTTATTTCTTTGTCAGAATAAGTAGCAAAATATTAACTCTACCCACGAGAAAGAGAAACCAATTAAACCTGGCTTATAGTTCTTCAGCCTGCTAGGGTTTCGTTGCAAGAACCCTCAGTCCTGCAAGTGGCTCCAGCCGGTGCCCTTCTATCTGTTTGTGTGTGTCTCTCTTCCCTTTCTCAGTCTCTCTCAGCTCAAGTTGGCTAAAGCTAGTGATAATCCATTTGCATATGAATCAACAACAGCATGGCCCACAGGCACAGAAATAGAACAATGGTCGGCCTGAGCCAAAAATAGGTCAAGCATGGCCGAGTGATTGGAGCCTGCATTAATGCATTTAAAAATACCCCAGCAAACCCAGCTGTCCAGCCTCTATCTTTCAAACCATAATTCTCTGTTGCAGGGCCTTAAAAGCAATTAACTCTTTCTTGCCTCCAAGCTTGCTTTACACACTGTTTTCATACTGGCAATTTGAGTCCAAAGGAAGGCAAGAAAAAAATTAAGAATCATAATTTGAAGAGGGCAAATGCACATACATTTAATTTCATTTTATTTTTGTAGTACGTGTTTTTGGAAGAGAGAGAGAAGTGCAGAGCTCTGTATTGGTTCTAAAATAATACTGGAAGCTTTTGCTCATAATGTGGTTTCTGCCTCACCCACGCACAGCAATCCTGGTGTTCTATTTTTGTTGCCTGTTTCTCTGGCTACACTGCAGTTGGCTGTAGCACTAGAAGCTTTTCTGCCTTCTAGTTTCAGCACTGACAGGAGATTTAGTAGAGGTAGTTTCAGAAAACAAGCACACTCTAGAATAAAATTTTTATGAAGGACTGGTTTGATTTTTTTTACTTGCTATTTATGTAAGGCAATTGTCCATTTCACGAATCCTAATATGGTCTTAGCACCACCTATCAATTTTATTGCATCCAGTTCCTACTCTATCTAAAAACCAAAAACATAAAACCATGGATGGCTTAGACCTGAAATTTCTCCGTCTTTCACTCTCTTAAGCTAAATCCAATTGACTTGAAAAAGGAAAAGAAAATGTTGATCCTTTCCTATGGATGCAGAATTATCGTGTTTGTGCACCTGTCACGATAAATAAGTAAGTATATTTAGTAACTAAATATGAATGATCTGAGTTTATCTATATATTGGTTTACTTAAACATAGATGCCACTGTTCTATAGATACATCATAGCATTTATGATAGTTAATAGATTTCCAGACCAGCACACATTGTGACATTCACCTGTAAAGTAAGTGCGCTTCGCTAGGTAGAATAAAAGTTCTATAGTCTCTGGTGTACATTCAGATCAGTCTCTGTGAGAAATAAATTCTGTATCCGCAAATGGAATGCCAGCATCTAACTGCTCCCAAGGGCCAACACAAAAGTATAATCCACTGGTTATGGAAGCTCTTCACCCTTTTCTAAACTAGATCAGCAAGAAAAATACAATTCCTAAGGCATTAGTAACAACAGGGAAAGAAAGAGGAAAAGCAGATTGTTGCAAGGTCCCCACAGCAATCTGAAAGAGGAGAAAACTTGGTCAATCCTAGGGTATGGGACAAGGAAAAGCAAAGAAGTATCCATAGTTTTGGCTAAAAAAAAAAAAATTAAATTATTTAATAGAAAACCCATTGCTGAATTCTTCTTTTACAGATAACTTCTGTTCAGTATCCCACTTCTTGAAAAATCACATTTGGACATGTGAATTATAAGAATTTTTTTAAAATACTTATTCCAAACTGCATTTGACTTAAGCTAAACAACAAAATCTTATGTTCCTAACAGTGGAAGAAATATTTGATTCCATCTGATATTACAAATAAGCTTTCCATCAAGAAATGTGAATATAAAATACAAGGGATAGATATAATGTGGATCTGAGAATTTTCCTTAAGGATGATGTATTTATACAGTAATCACACATAGCATTTTTTTAAAAAAATACTTTTAGTTGAAGATGGACACAATACCTTTATTTTCCCTATCTATCTATCTATCTATCTATCTATCTATCTACCTACCTACCTACTTACCTACCTACCTATCTGTTTTTATGTGGTGCTGAGGATCAAACCCAGTGCCTCCCACATGCTAGGCAATTGCTCTACAGCCCCATCCCCACACATAGCATTTTAAACCTGGAGTTGTGGATGGGATATTGTCCACAATAATCTTCAAATCCTGCCTAAGGAAACTACTGAAGGATATAAAGGTACCTGGAAGCTGCCCTCATTTTCCCCAGTTGAGGCTCTCCCCTTAACCAGGGCAGCTCCACTTTTATTTGTTTACATTTGGGGGTGCAAGACTTTTGTTTTTTTTATTTTACTTTAAAAAATCATTTTTATTGAAGTATATTTGACAAATGAAGATTGTATATATTTAAAGTACACAATCTGATGATTTGAGACAAACATACACCATGAAAAAAAAAATAACCAAAATCAAGCTTTTATCCATCTCCTCAGCTAATTACCACCCTTCCTTCCTTTCTTTCTTATTTCCTTTCTTCCTCCTTCCTTCCCTTTCAATCTTTTTCTCTAGTGGAGTCAGGCCTAAAGAGGCTTGCTAAAGGTAACCCAGGTAATTAACCATGCAGGTTACAAAAACCATGATAAATATATAATAAATGTAAATGTAAATATAATACAAAATAAATGTAAATATACACAAAATAAATAAATGTAAATATATACAAAAACCATATAAATATATACAGGATATCAAAATCATAATATATACCTACACATCTTTGCCATTTTGTTCAATTACACCATAAAACTACAAATGATAAAAAAAAAAAAAAGATTTCCAACCTGTTACAATCATAAACAAAAAATAATTGAAGAAAGCTCCAGAAGAATATCTCCTATTTCTCAGGAATTCTGGGAAAGGGCATTCCAATGTGTATTCTTCAAGTTTTTAACTTGAAGTTCATTAACATTTCATCCCTACATGCTTTCAGCATTTTTTCCATTAGCACTCTTGTATTTCACTTAACTCTTGATAATGAAAAATTACTTTAGTGTGAAAAGATATTGGACACATCATGCAATAGATCCACTTGTCTCTGGGAAGAAGAATAAACATCTTCAAAACAACCACCAAGGATACTGATTGCCCTAGTTCCATTATCCAAAGCTTAAATATTAAGAATGTTAATTCTTCTTATACCATCACAATATTGGTAAAGAAATATGATTAAGTTTATTATTAAACCAATTTCACTGATTTGGGAAAAAAGATATACATTTTCTTTCCTAACAAGCTAATATAAATGTCAAACTAAAATAGAAGGGTGGTATGATGGTTTACATACGGGGTGTCCTCCAAAAGCTCATTGTGTGAGACAATGTAAGAAAGTTTAAACATGAAATAATGGGGTTATGAGAGTTTTAATCTAATCAGTACATTAATTCATGGATAGGGATTGACTGTGGTAACTGTAGGCAGACAGGGTGTGGCTGGAGGAGGTGGGTCATTAGGGTTTTGCTTTTGGGGTATATATTTTATCCCTGGAAAGCAGAGCTGTCTCCCCCCTCCCCTTTCCTGGTTCCATGTCCTGAGCTATTTTCCTCCACTACACTCCTCTTCCTCCACAATGTTCTGCTTTGCCTTGGATCCTGAGGAATAGAGCTGGCCATCTATGGATTGAGACTTCTGAAACTGTGGGCCCCCAAATAAACTTTCCCTCCTCTAATTGTTCTGTCAGGTCTTTTGGTCACAGCAGCAAAAAAGCTGACTAATACAAGTGGCTTTAAAAATTTCAATATAATAAATTCTAATTCACTTTAATAAGCATTTTTGAAATTGATCTAAATATCATACTTTATATTCATACAGGTAAAAAAAAAAAGGCCAATAAGCACAAAAAAAAAAAAAAACCCTACATTCCCAGTTTAATAGAAAGTAGGAATGGGAATCAAATCCTAATTAAAATGTTACTCAAAATTATGATAATTACAATTCTTTTTATGCAAGTATATAGGCAAAAAAAACCCCAAAATGTCTTAAAATTTTTATTACAGAAATATCCTCAGATCTCTTTCTCAAATCAGTCTTAGTAAGACCTGAAGACCCCACTGTAGAAATCCAAAGCATGTAGTGTAATGTGATTTATACTACCACACAATATAGTCTGTTTGTGTGCGATAAAACAGACTTTTCATGAAGTGCCAAATCCTGTGATTCTTGACTCTAAGTTTTAAAATTTGTCTCCTTGAAATACTGAACTGTGCTTTACAAAAATGCTACAAATTATTCAGCAATAACTAGTATCCTCCATTCGCTCATTCACCAACACTCTCTCTTCCCGGGTCCTCACATTTCTCCAACAATTGTTACAGCAATAAAATTACACACATTTGTTCGCAATCAACAGGCTTAATTCTCTCAGACTCCCAAGGAACATGTAAAAGAAAATATAATATACTAACTTTTGATTGTTAATTAGCATATTTATCTGAATTTTCTCTTTCTTAAAAGGAAGAGCACCCATTCTTACTAAATACAAGATACTGCATTCACAAGTGATTCTTCCCCACTAAAGAAGCCTAATTGGTTACTAAATGACTTTCAGCTGAGAAAATCATGTCTGGTCCCATCAGCAGGTAGTTTGAGAAAACACATCTGCAGTGAAATTCCAGGGAGACTTTTTTATGTGGAAACAAAACAAATCAACAATAACAAAAAAATTTGAGTCATTGACCTTGCCTTGCTTGAAAAGAATTTCTTCTCTTACTCTACCCTTCAAATGTTCATCCATGACTTATTCTATTTTTAGGGGATTACACAGGATCAGGGTCACCTGGGAACTTGTTACAAATGCAATTTATTGGGCTGCACCCCAGAACTACTAAATCAGAATCTCTGGAAGGAATCTGTATTTTAACAAGCCCTCCAAGTGATTCTGATGCACAATGATGTTTGAGAACTACAAGATTAGATCATCTTTTCCAAAGCAATAATCAGATAGCTAAAAATATAGATGGATAAAATATCTTTTTTATGGTGCAATTTCAAATTAACAAGTATTATTGGAGAACAATTTTCTAAAAGAAAATGATTAAACTAGGTCAGAGACTAAAAAACAATGCCAATAATATTCAAAATATAATAAGACTGAGCAACACTGTCCAGAAAGTTATCTTTGCCTATTGTAAAATGAGACTAGCACTGTACACTCAGACAATGGGCATGCATCCACTGCTCTTCCCTGCTGATCCACTCTGTTCTAGATTCTATTTTTCTGAGTGTGTGCCAATCCATCAGCCCTTGGGCAATGCACAGCTCAAAGCAGCCAATGCAGGGGGAGAAATCAATATGGTAATTCATGGTTCTGTAATTAGAGGGACAGATAAAACTTAATGGTCCTTTGAGAGAATCAAGGGAAGTTTTTTTTTTTTTTTTCCCTAAGAAAATCAGTTGATCATATAGTGAACATCTACTTCATAACTACAGTATAAGCTCTGAAGTTATAGATGCATATAGGAATGGAACTGCCTCTAAATTCATAGAATTGTCAGATTTAGAAGAAATACTGAAGATTTTCAGATTTAGAGGATAACTACCATACAGTGTGATAAGAAACTCTGTAAGAGATTTTATTTCAATCTTCCTTAAATTTGAATTTATAACCATGGATTCAAAATAATAAACCTTGCAGGGTTGTTAGAAGGATCATAGAGAATGATATCATATATAACAAACAGGCATTCAATAAATGGTAACTATTATTACTATAACTAGTAACAATAAAAATGCCCTTCTATGAACCTTTAACTGAAGTCATTAAAATATTTGAGAAACTGTTACTCATCTCTTTTTGCAAGGAACTGTATAAATTCTAAAAAAATAAGTTATGTAATTGATTAAATATTGAGTCCCTTATTCATAGCTATAAAAGCTTCATTCATCAACTTGAAAAGCTAGTCTCTTTGCTTCCTGTTGTATCTGGCATGTAGTGTGTCACAAAATAAATACTTCCGTAATGACAAATTATCTCTTCTCCAGGGGATGCTATTAAGTGCCTACTGATCTGGAGTAAGTCCCTAATATGCTATTTGACAGCTAATATTTCCTTGTTGTTACGCATTTTATCATATTTTCTTATTAAAATACCAATTCAATGATAAGTAAATCACAATAAAAAGTTCATATCTGAAAAACAATCCTTTGTTGAAATCATGTAAAGTTTAATTATTCTTTCACTTACTGCCTTTCTCTTGTTTTATCGTCAACCCTGCACATAGAATATCCAGTGAAAGACTACAAGATAAATAACCTAACACGGTCTCCTCAACTATGACTGTCATCTTCTTGTACAATTTGAGTGAACCAAGTATTAAAATATCTTTCTCATGAGATATTTAAGACATTGACACTAAGAAACTAATATAAAAATGCATTCACAGCCCCACTTTATAATAATGTATCTAGTAACTGGGCGACAATGGCAGAGCTTCTAGAAAAGTCTGGTTGTCAGTTGCAATGGCTAGTGTCCATATGCTCTCCTTTCAACTGTTGAATTCCTTTGAGTTCACTATTTCCTTTCAATATTCTGGAGCTCAGACCCAATTTTCCCTCTCTTCAAAATTCACTTGAGAAATTTTTATCCTTTAATTTTTTTCAACATTTTGTATATACAATAATTCTGTAACTGTAAAACTAATATTTCACATAAGAAAACTAAGCAAATTATCATCATTTTGCATTAATGAATGTGGTACATATGCCTAAATGTAGGTGTACACAGGAAACAAATCCTTGCTTTTGCTTTAAATGGCATGTAATGGTTCACACTGATAATGAGATGTAAATTTTTTTTAGTGAACAATATCTACTTTGAAATACAAATCAACCTTGACTAACCTACCTATGTTGACTAGGTCTTGTATGCACAAGGCATCCATGGGATCAGAAACTCTTAAAGAGAATTTCAACTTCAACACAACACACTATTTTTGGCTGCAGGGCTATGAAAATAGAAATTCTTTAAGTCCAGTTAGGTAGTATTAGCACTTTGATCTCCACCAGTTGATATGAATCAAATGTGTAAGTTCATGTTAGTCTACAAAATAAGTTTCCTCTTAATACTTAGAATCTAAACAGGATTCTGAACACCAAAAACTAATTCAGTTGTGTGTAGAATATAGACAAATACTACCTTTTAGAACTGTGATAAGACTAGTTTTCTATGTGCTAATATAAGTATAGCAAGTATCAAAAAATCAGCCCAAAGTTTTTTGTGTATTTGTTACTATAATGGACAGGCTGATATTCACCATACCATACCATGACCTGACGCCAAGTTAAACTGACATAGTTCTAGAATGCTTTTCTCTGATACAGCAATATTTTTAATGTTGCAATTCAATTCTGACTTCATAATTCAATCTAGTCAGGTGGCAAATACTCAATCTAAGAAATAGAATGTACCTAAAACAGACTTTATTTGCTTTTTTGAGAGATTGAAAATATTGATGGTAAAGGCATATAACTAAATGATAAACATTTCCAATTGGCCATATCCCACGGTGATATGGTCATAGGTCTGGAATTGGTCCTATTTCAGGACTCTCATTTCAAGAGCAGAGAGGAAGATGCTCAAAAGCCATTCATGTTCTAACCACAGTCTGACTTAGCAGCTCAACCTCTTTCCTTTTCAAAAATCACACAACAGACATGATACATCAGTGGCCTCCCAACATGAATCCTTAGCTTCTGCTATTCTTAAAATCCAGGGTTTTCATCTCTTCTTTTCCATTTGGTCAACTCTTTTTCATTTTATTAGTATATAATATCCTTTTTGCCTCTTAAAATGCTTTTTGCCTAAAAAATTAGTAAAACACATTTTGGTTTTTTTTTTTTTCATTTTGTCTGGTAGATATCTCCCCATCCCTTTATTTTCATCCTTTCCATAGCTTTATTTTAGGCATGGCTCTCTCTTATAGGCAGCATATTCCAGGATTTCTTTCTCCTTTATCCAATATAAAAATCTCTTGCATTTGGTAAGTTCACAGAAGGTAGACAGCAGTCCTTGCTGGTACAGTCTTCTTGGGAACTAAAAGCAGTAAAATCTATTTATTATTCAAACCTCTGTCCAAAATACCTTTTGAAAATACTCCTTTGCAAAGCCTTCCCTAAACCTCAGTAACCATGAATGAGAAAACCTAACTCTGTTTTCCAATCATGACATAAATCACAGAATACATGAACAGTTTCATTACATGTCTATTCCCACAAAATACCTCAACAAATCACAGAGAAATGTCTTTTATTTATGTGCCTGTTCCACACTGCCTAGAAAACAATAAGCACTCAACTTGTGTTGACTGAAAAGATACACACAAATCTATATATGTATACATGATGCATTCGATATAAAATACACTTTCATTAATAGTTATTTTCAAAAATAAACATCAAACACACAATTTCTATCGTCTTCTGCATCGTCTCTCCCTGTTCCATCCACCACTCTGCCTCTAATCTCATCTCTGGACTTGTCTTCCTCCCAGAGAAGAGCTGACCTGCCATACCCACCACCATCACCGGATCACAAGGATGATGACTGTATTATACACAGCACTTTTCAGAACTATTTTATAACCATAATAAATTTTATGACATAAATATAAAACAGGGGGATTATAGATTCTTTATAATGCTTTACTTTCTCTAGGAGTTAACACAGCAATTAGAAATTCAATATTCCAGAGAATTCATTTAAAATATCTCTATTTCTACACTAAAAATATTTTTTGACTATTGTTTCTATGCTCTTAAGAGTCTCTGAGACTAATGGGCATGGCTCCTATTGCAGTTCCTCCACAGGACACATTGATCTACCTCTTCTGACACTATCAAAGCTCCAATTAAAAGGAGTTCCACCTTACAGTCCCATTGACTTGACGGGTCTCTTTGCAGTTTTTCAGATATGGAACTTAGCCTAAGCCTTTTGAAATAGACAAGTTATGTTGTTAAATTTTCTAGACCAAAGAGAAAGAGATTTTGGAAAATGTGGATGCTTTGGCTTCAGATACTAATTTAGATTTGATTCCTGAGAATTACTGCATCTCTTACATGAAAGACAATCCATAACCTTCCAAATAATGCAGCTTGTTGAATGCAGAAATGGTTCTGGATTCAGCAAAAAAAAGTATCTAACTTCTGTGTCTACCATTTATTAGCCAGTTATGAACTATACAACTTGGATAAATTATTTAACCTTTCTGAGTCACAACCTTCTCATCTTGTAAATGGGGTTTTAACATCTGCCTTGTGGTATAGCACTAATATTTAGAAACAGTAAATATAAAGTTTCTAGCATTATGATAAGAATATAATAGTACTCAATATACAGTAGTTTATTATTATTATTATTACCTAGTATTATTTGTAAATTAAGAACTGAATAATTGAGGGCCTACTTAGGTTTCTGAATTCTGAGCTAAGACAATTCCTATTTATCAAGATCATCTATAAACATCATAAAACATAATGTGAAAATCATTAGATTCCTCTATTAGAGGGAAAAAAGAAATTAGATAAGAAAGATTAGAATGGAAATTCTCACCTTATAACATTACTTGCCAGGCTGCTAAATAATCCCTGAGAATTCAACAACTCACTGATTCCTAACTGCAAAATAATAAATAAGAAAGCAATGGTATATGCTAGATTATTTGCTATGTTCTCTTTGTGAGGCCAAATCTGGCATTTTAACATGAGGAACAGAGCTGGATAACAACACTCATAAGAACCAGAACCTTCACGGTAAACACTAAATGACATCCATGTTTGTCATTTAATCATAATGTAGGAATATCTTCAATACACAGTCCCTTCCCCAGCTACTGTTTTCTTTACAGATAATGTAGGAATATCTTCAATACACAGTCCCTTCCCCAGCTACTGTTTTCTTTACAGATGACAGGAACAGTCTACTTAAAAATCAATACACTAACATTAGTTATTTCACTTTAAGTTCCTGTTCCTGTAATGAATCGGGGGGCTGTTGTCTTATTTTGGTCATGTTTGGAAGGACTTTTCCACAGTCCTGACTATAAGCAGAAGGAACCCTGTGGAGGCCAATTTCAGTTGCTTTATATTTCAAACCTTAATTGGACAAAAATGTAGTACTTTTCCACTATTTGAAATATTACATGTTGATTTCACAGAACCCAGTTCTGCCAAGGAAAGCTAATATCCAGGGGCAATTAATACTCTGAGGGGTAAATGATGAGGAATCAAAAAAAAAAATGAGTTAATGGTATCCCCTTTATAAACAAGGGGAAACATTGGTAGAAAACGACATTCCACAACCTCAGGAATTGGACTTCACTTAAAATATAAATTTCACTCAAAATAGGGTCAACTGTATACATAGCATTACCTGAAAAAGATGAAAGCTTAAATTAATATGGGGGAGTGAGAAAAAAGAACCCAGAATTATCTACAAGATCTATGATAAGGAAACTATCTCTGTATTTCACAGTGTAACGACTATATTTTAAAAATCCAGTCCTTACAGTAAATCTAAACTACTCTTTACTCTATTTTCAAATGGATCACAAATTATCTTTTAAAACATCTTGAGAAAGTGAGAATCATTAAACAGGATCTATTGGCTTTCAGACATTCAAAGATACAGGATTCAAATCCTTTGATAGGAAAGAGCAAGATTAAAGTGACACTCAAAATTTTGAATCTGTGCCATTAAAACAACGTATATACACAGTTATGATATCTGCTTTTCTGATAATAAAATCTGGTAACTTTGAATTTTGATAAATTATGTAGCATGAGTTTTAGAAAAATTGAAACCTAAAGACAGAATTAACTTGATTTGTATAAATTTTAATGATGGTATATTTCTGGTGGAAAAATTCTCCCAGAAATTGCTACATGTATCCAGAGGCAATTTTAAATTTTCCAGAGTTAAGCTTCTTCACATGGGGTGAATTGAATAAGAAGCCACAATAGAAGATGAAGCCACTCTTCATTCCATGCACATCCTTCTTTAGGATTTTCCTGTGATCATGACAATAATGTTGGCTGACACATTTTACAAATAACCACTTAAACACATCCATTATCAAACAAATTATTGGTCAAAATGATCTCTAATTTGCCTTTATATGTGGATTTTTTTTTCTTTATTTTGTCCTAAACTTGCCTTCATTTTTCTTTTGGTCCTTCAGAATCATTGTATCCAGACTGTATATCAAAGCTTTCTCAAATATCCTTTCCAGTTATTTAAAATATCATCTTCATTTTAGCAATCACTGCCTATTCCTTGAGACATTCATTCAAATACAACTGATGTTTTAGTTTTCTCACATAGAAATCAAAAGTCAAATTTCTTCTTGCCCTAAAGCTAAGAATATATTTCTTACCCATTAGTTTCCATAAAATTTTCTCCTTCTTTCATCTTTCTTTGTAGTATATATCAAATGCATAATTCAGTGTCTGGCTAATTTTCTTACTGGGAAAACTGCAGCAGGGACAAAAGTAACACTTGTGACCAATACACTTTAAAAAAAAATTGCCTTGTGAAGGAAGACATCAGCATTCGCTTTTTTTATTTTATTTTAAGAGTTTCCTCATTCAGCTGGACATGGTGGCACATGTCTATAATCCCAATGACTCAGGAGGCTGAGGCAGGAAAATTGCAAGTTCAAGAGCAGCCTCAGCAACTTAGCAAGGCCCTAAGCAATTTAGCAAGACCCTGTCTCAAATAAAACCTACAAAGGGCTGGGGATTGGCTAGGTGGGTAAGTGCTCCTGGGTTCCATCCCTAGTACCTACTCCCCCTCCCCAAATAGTTATAGGACACTGTCACGTGCCATATAGGGACAATTCAGTCAATAACAGACCATATTTTTTTTTGAGGGGAGGGTAGTGGGGATTGAACTCAGGGGCACTCAACCACTGAGCCACATCCCCAGCCCTGTTTTGTATTTTATTTAGAGACAAGGTCTCACTGAGTTGCTTAGTGCATAGCTTATGCTGAGGCTGCTTTGAACTAGTGATCCTCCTGCCTCAGCTTCCCAAACTGCTGGAATTACAAGTGTGTGCCACTGTGCCCGTCCAGACCATATTTTTGATGATGGTCCCATAACATAATAATAGAGGAAAAATTCCTATCACCATAGTGATATCACAGTGCAACACATTACTCACATGCTTGTAGTGATTGTGGCATAAACAAACATATCATACTGCCATTTGTATAAAAGTATAGCACACACAATTATGTACAGTACATAATACTTGATAGTGAAATACAGGTTTTTGTAAATTCAGTGAGTCCTAAGTGTACACTGTTAATAAATGAAGTCTATAGTGTTTTCCAGTCATGCCCTAGGCCTTCACGTTCACTCCCCCACCTGCTCAATGACTCACCCAGGTCAGTTTCCAGTCCTGGCCCACAAGCTCCATTCACAATCAGGGTCCTATACAGGTGCACCATTTTTTATCTTTTACTACATATTTTTATTGTAGCTTTTCTGTTTAGATACACAAATACCATCATGTATCTAATACCATTGCCTATGGTACTCAGTACCATAACAAGGTGTACAAGTTCATAGCCTAGAAGCAACAGGTTAGACCAAAGTGTGTAAAAGGCTATACTATCTAGGTTCATGCAAACACACTGTGATGTCTGGATAATGACAAAACCACCTAATGACACATTTCTGATAATGTGTTCCTGTTATAAAGGGACATGTTTAAGACCTAGCACTTAATGCAACCCACAGGCAATCAAAACATTTAAACAAGTATTGTTTGATTTGACAAATGGTGGTTCTTCCAAAGGCTTATAGATAGAAGTAAATTCAGTGTTCAAGCAGAGTGAGAACACTCAGACAGATCCATATGTGACTAGACAGGAAGTCCATGAGCTGTGGAGCCAGGTCTATCTGAGTGTTATAACTCCCTCAGTATCACTTTAACCTATGGCTTAGGAAGAAAAGTCACGTCCTTGGATTCCTAAAACTGTACTCTTAAAGACATACCTTGCTACTCCAGAAAAAAATTAAAAATAAGTAAATAAATAAGGGTATTGTTTGGGTGTGTTTCCTATCTTTGTGTCATATTCATTTCTAAGATTTCAGTAGTACAATAATATTGAAAATATTGCTGGAAAGTAGTTGATATTGACAAAAAATACAATCATATTCACATATTCCTACAGGGAAGCAGCCAGAGAGACCCTTTAACATGTGACAGGGCATACTGGGGAACCATGATCCTGTCCTCCTGTCCTTGTTTTTGGCTCAGAGCCCTTGTACCTCACCAGAAAGAACAGAATTAATTTTGCAGAGAAAATGCAGAGCAGTCATAAGTACAGAGGATCCTAGCTGAGGGCTCATCTCATGCTTCAGGAATATACAACTTACAACAGGTATTTGATGAAATATTAGAAGGAAACCAAGCCCTCTTAGAAAGGCAAGTGGCAAAGATTGGCACTTAAAGTGATCCATAGGCAATTACAGAATACAGATAATAATCATTTTTTTCTGCAAATAATAACAAGGATCTAGACATAATGAGGTAACAGGCAAAAGGCATCATGGCTAACTCAGAAGAGCAACCCTAGCATACTAGATTTTCCTAGCAAGGAAATCTAGACTGGATTTAACTCCAGGGAGGTAATAATTGAAGATTCATATCAGGATTTATCATTTGCATGTATGATTATGTTTTCTTTGTGCAAGAAAATAGGCAGTTTATTAAATTGACATTAAAATGTTTTATTATCTTCCTTTCAAACAGTTGAATTAAAAGGAAATTTCTAGCTATTGTAATGGATGCTGTGGCAACACAATTTGGCTACTGGAGACGAAAACTCTGGTACTCAATAAAGAGTAAAACAGTCCCAGAGCATCCAGCCATTTACAATAGTAGCACTGTAATTAAATATACCTACTTGACTAACCCAAAAGTAATATCTAAGTAAGTCAAGTCCATTATTTATGGTTTTTGAACTCCATGAAGAAAACTATAGACCAATCAATAACAACTCATGCACATAGCTATAACACAATAGCATTCCAGAGAAAACTCATATTCTGTTACTCATATACTCTGAATAACAACTTTCTGGGATGTTAAGTCTATTGGAAAACTGTTCAAAATCTGTTATGCTGTAACCATACTGCTATATTCATCATTATCACAATTATCTTATAATAATGTTAGTACAAATATTCATAATTATTAGTCAGGGAGTAAGTTTGATTTCCCCAACCCACTGCATACCCCCAAAAGCCCAACAGCTCAGCTTGGCCAGAGGTCCCACATGAAAGGACAAATGCACAAAACAGTAAATAACACAGATGAGGAGGAGCACTGGGGGATGAGACAATGTTGAGGAGCTCTATGGCAGGAGGCTGCACCTCACGTGGGCATTAGAAGTATATCCTGCCATGAGCCAACACCTTGGCCAGGCTGGGCATGTGCACCTGCATGAGAGACTCATTGAATACCGTGAGTTTTAATTTCTCATACATATTCATAACCGCTACTGCTGCAATGTAGCAGCCCATTGGTGCCCACTGGTCCTTTTAATTTCTTACTAAAGGTTATTATAGTATTTTTACTCTTCTGGTTTTCTCATGTTTACCAAAAATTCACATATGAACCAACAGCACTTTATACTTTCCTATCCCCTACTTACTAATCATTTTTATTTGATTTTTGTTATAGGAATGTATGTCCCAGTAAAACAGACTGATCATCTTTAAACTCTCTTTAAGGAGAGATTCAAGGTAATCAATTAGAGGCACCCAGCACTTGTCTGCTTCTCTATAAGACAGAATCAAAACAATTAGAGTGCAGCTGCTTACTGAGAGGGCAACAGGGGAGAACACTGGAGTTGAACAGTGGACAAAGACTTGAAGGAAGCAAGAAACTTCACTGTGGATAGTGGAATAGAGGGTGAAAGGGTGCCCCAGCACCAATCACATGGGAGCACACCAGGGAGTAGGGGGGTGCCCCCCAGGTAGGAGCAGAGGTGAAAGAGAGAATCAATAAATGCCACTGGCGCAGGATTCAGCACCCTCCAAAAATACAGTCTAAACAAATAAGAGACCTGGGATTTGCTTAGTTAACTGGCTCTGAAGAAGTTATCAGCACTTGCCAACATTTTCTCACAGCGCTATAAGTAGGAGCCATTTTCCAAAGGGCCTTATTGTCTAAGCTTACTTTTGTGGGATTCAAAGGCCCCTGTGCTTTCCTGTCTCTTGGATCCCATGGTAATATACCTGCACTGGCTGGCATGGGCAGCAGCCTTGAGAGTAAGGCCAGCCTATGGGAGAGACTGACACAACTTGCCAAGAGTTCTATGTGGATTATAACAGACTGTGGGGTATGGGAGAGTGAAAGACACTTCCCTTTGGAACTGGTGTTTCTGTAGGCTCGCCTTCAGAGTCTGGGAAATGAGCAGTTATGTGTGACTTCATGGAGAGTCAGGACTGGAAATACCAGAATCCTGTGTGCAGGAGCCTGGGAACCTGCTGCCATCCCCCACAGCACAGATCTTTGACATTCCATAGCCTCTCCCCACTCTAGGGAGCCTACAGAGTCCTACCACAGTGTTATCCCTACCCTATGAGGGTAAGAGTGTATATCACATTAAAATCTAAAGAGAATCTTTGGGGCGCTCCATATTCTGCCACAGCTCTGAGATCAGGGCTGAGTATGTAACTCAAATAATTCCAGAGAGAATCCTCAACTGGGGAGCTCCAGGTCTTTCCAGCATGGAAGCAGATGAGAGGTGAATACTGACTCCAGCTAGCAATCAATTCTGATAGTCACCTGACAAAAACCAAAAAGGAAGGAAGAGGAGTAAATAATTCTCAACCATTACGCTGTCCAAAGAGCCACAGCTTAAAAAGAGAGAAGGTTCAATTGACAGAGGCTACAAACATCCACAACTCTTACTCATTCACTGAAGCACCTTGGAGGCGATGAAACTTTTATTTTTTCTTAATACATTTTTAGTGTTGCTGTTTTGTGTTTGTTTCTCTTTCTCGTCTTACCATTTAAATATTTCATTTTCTTTTTCCCTTTTTCATTGTATTCCTGATTTCCGTTTTTTTTCTCTGTTCCTCTACAAAAATTTTTCTTCTTTTTCCTCTTTTTTACTTTTCTCCTGAAATCTTGTTTTTTTATTTTTAAAAGTTTATCAATTTAATTTTTAATAAATTTTAGCATTTTATATTATTTTTTCCTCCTCCTTCCCAGTGCTGGGGAACTTTGAATGTGTGGATTGGGTGCTCTGACACTGGGCTACAGCTCCAGTCCAGCTAGAAAGATCTATCTGTACATTGCTCCAGCCACATCCTAGTCCCTTGAACCTTGGTAGATACTTCAAGTTAAAGAACAGAGAATAAAAGCTCCCAGCCAACAACCTGTGCTCAAGTAGACATTGTTGGCTAGAGGAGTGAGTCCTTGTTGTTCATCTCTTTGGCAACAGTAGAAAGAAATGACACAATTTTTGCATGCCTTGCACCTACAAGTGACCTCACATTGGTCACACCCATACCCTATCAGATGACACATTGCTGAAAAGACAGAGGTTACTGCCACAAAGGGAAGGTCTGACACCAGCACCTCCCTCTAATTGTGAAAGAAATGGAGGTGCACCCATGTCTAAACAGGATAAAAGCTCCAGGCCCATCACCATGATCAGAATAGTCACTAGCAAAACTGTTTTCAAGTAACAGAGCCAATACCATCAGAGCACTAGGAAACCCCAATATCCTTTAATGGCTTCCATTCCCACTGTAGGAGAAACTCATGGGATGCACCCCACAGTCTCTAGTGTCTACACCATACCTGCCTGAATCACCAGAGAGTTTCCCTCTTTCTTTTTTCCCTCCCTCCCCCCAACCTTCCTTCCTTCCTGCTTGCCTTCCTTCCTTTCTTTCTTCCTTTTTCCTTATTTAGTACAGGGGATTGAACCCAGTGGCGCTTAACCACTGATCTACATCCCCAGGCCATTTTTATATTTTATTTGAAGGCAGGATCTCAGTAAATTGCTCAGGGCCTTGCTAAGTTGCCGAGGCTGGCTTTTAAACTCTCGATCCTCCTGCCTTAGCCTCCCAAGCTCCTGGGATTACAGGCGTGCGCCACTATACTTGGCAAATTTCCCATTCTTGCGAGACCTACCGACACAATGGGTTACTCAAGCTCTGACAAAATATTTTGTATCAAAATTCACTAATCATAGCCAAATAAGCCAAAAGGAAACTACGTTATGAAGTCCAGTTGGCATTAAAATTCAACACTAAATAACAGATTGATACCTCAGGAAACATCAGCAAGAGAAGGCCACGTACTAAAAAGGCATTCACATAAAAGTAGAAGAGAGATTCATCCCAATAGATGTGCAAATCTCAACCTAGAAACCCAAGAAACATGGAAAAAACAAGGCAATATGACACCTCCAAAAGCTCCTCTCCAGTAATGAATTTCAGAAATATGGGAGTAGATGACAGTCTAGGCGAAGAATTCAAAAGAATGATTTTTCCAAAGCTCACTGAAATCAAAGAGAATACCAAGGCGGACAGTGGAGGATATGAATGAGCACTTCAATAAAGAAATAGAGATTCTGAAAAAGAACCAAATAGAAATCTTTTAAATGAAAAGCTCAGTAAGTCAGATGAAAAATTCAGCTGAAAGCCTAAACAACAGACTAGATTAGGCAGAAGAAAGAAAATTTGAGCTTGAGGACAACTCTTTCAAAGTAGTACATTCAGACAGCAATAAAGAAAAACAAATTAAGAAGGAAGAGAACATACAGGATGTCTAGGACACCATTAAAAGATCAAAGAGCCGTATAATCAGCATACTGGAAGGAGGAGAGCTACATGCTGAAGGCATAGAAAACTTACTCAGTGTAATAATCGCAGAAAATTTCCTAAGTCTTGGGAACGACATGGATATCCACATATAGGAGGCATGCAAAATCCTAAATCCACGGAAACACAAAAGAACTTCCTCACAAACATATTATGGTTAAATTGCCAAAATACAGAACAAAGAAAGAATATTAAAAACTATAAGTGAGAAGCACAAAGTCACATTTAAAGTCAAACTCAAAAGAATATACTCCAAATGCCTGGAGGACATGGAACGATGTATTTCAAGTCCTGAAAGAAAATAACTGCCAACCAAGATTACTATACCTGGACAGATTATCCTTCAGAATTGAAAAAGAAATAAAGACCTTCCAAGATAAGCATAAACTAAGTGAATGCATTACCACTAGACCAGAATTAGAAAAAATACTTAAGGGAATCCAAATACCCAGAAGAGGAAAAAAGATTAAACCAACCGTGAGAGCATGGGAAAAGAGTAAATTTCACTAGAAGAGTAGACACTTAAATGAGAAATAGGAAAGAATCAAGCATCATGAATATAGTAAACCATCAAATATCCAAGATGAGTAAGACAGGAAGAAATGAACACAGAATATTTAAAACAACCTAACTAGAATGACAGAAACAGCTGCTTACCTCTTTATATAATAACCCTGAATATAAATGATCTTATTTCTCCAAATAGAAGACACAGACTGGCTGATTGGAATAAACAACAAGTCCCAACAATTTATTACATGCAAGGAACTCACCACACCTGAAAAGCCATACACAGTCTGAAAATGAAAGGATGAAAAATGATATTATAAGAAAATGAAAACTTAAAGCAGGGTAGGTGTAACCTTTTTTTATCTGACAAAATAGACGTTAAGCCAAAATCAGAAGAAAAAAGGTCACTACATATTGATCAAGGGAATAATTTATCAAGAAGATGTAAGGATTATAAATACATTTACACAGTGATTGTTGAAGCATTTGATTTTATAGGACAAATACTACTAGACATAAAAAGGGAGAGATAGGTCCCAATACAACAATGGTGAGTGACCTTAACACCCCATTCGCACTAATGGTTTGGTCAACCAAACAAAAAAGTCAATAAAGAAACATCAGAGTCAAATTACACTATAGATCAAATGGACTTAACAGACATCTACGGAATATTCCACCCAACAGCTACCGGATACACATATCACCTCTGATTAAACTTCAATTTAAGGTCCTTATTTGTATCAGAGGCAGGAGGTGCTGGGAGCAAAGTAAATGTGTGTGTACAGCTCTGACTCCAGGGCTTTCCAACATCAGGACCTGGGGCAAATTTTCCTCAGTTCTATCTACTCATGGCAACCATCATACAGAACTGATGCTGGAGTTGCTGTGATGACATAAAGTGTCTGACACAAACCTAAGAATGGTTTCGACTGAATGCATATCATTTTCACACCATCATAAAGTCAAAAAATCACAAGTCAAACTGTCATAAGTGGAGGACATCTATAGTAACAAATTAATTAGTATGTCTTGAGTATATACTCAAAATCTATTTATTTTTATTTTAGAAAAAAATTTAAAAAGTTAGCTGGCAACAGTGTAGGGGGAAGAAATAGAAAGGAGGAAAGGGTGCTGCTAGAAACAGGCAATGTTCCAGGAAAAAAAGTCAGAGATGAATTCATAAAATAAAGGACGAGCAAGAAAAGCTAAAATTAGCGAATTTTAGACCTTTCTAAATCTTGAAACCTAGAATAATCGAGTGTTGGCACACATAGGCTGACTTTTTGTAGGGAGCAGCTACCAGAGATTGAACTCAGGGGCACTCGACCACTGAGCCACATCCCCAGCCCTATTTTGTATTTTATTTAGAGACAGGGTCTCTCTGAGTTGTTTAGCACCTCCCTTTTGCTGAGGCTGCCTTTGAACTCATGATCCTCCTGCCTTAGCCTCCGGAGCCTCTAGGATTATAAGCATGCACCACCACACTCAGCTGTAGGCTTACTTTTGCACCTAAATATATGATATAATAATAAACTATTAGCATATTATGCAATGTTAAACTAATGTTAATAAAGATAGCCTGAGTGGTAGTTTAAAAAAGTGCCTCCAGTTGATGAGTTATAGATGAAAGAAAATACTAGATTATTTCCATGGTCAGAAAATAAGTCAATAATATTAATATCATCACCTATAAACTAATTCCAAAATTTACATGGAATAGCACAGCTCCAAGAAAAATCACAAAAATTTGAAAGAGATCACAATGAGAGTATATGCTACATCAGATTTCAAAAGTTATCTATTGTTATAATAACGTTATTCATTCAAATATAAACAAATGACTAAGGTAACAGTAAAATCAACTATGATTAGGCCCAAATATAGGTAGAATCTTTACAGATGTCAATAATAGTACAATAGCTAAGTATAGATCTTCAATAACTGGTACTACAATAATTGGTTTTCTCCGTTAAACTATTAGATCCATATATTAAACTACTCTCTCTCTCTCTCTCTCTCTCTCTCACACACACACACACACACACACACACACACACACACACACACACAAAATCCATTCCAAGTATATTAAACATCTGTTTACAAAGGTCAAATTTTATAAGTTTTAGAAGAAAAAATATAGAAGAATACATTGAAGTTTTCAGATTAGGGCAGACTTAAGTGAGAACAATACAAATCATAAAGGAAAACTTGATAAACTTAAGAATATAGTTTTTATGCAGTCACTTTTAAAAAGAAAAAGAATTCATGACAGATTTAAAAATAGTTTACAGTGCATCTAATCAATGAAGAATTTGCATTCAAAATATATGTCATCGATATTTACAAATAAGTTAGAAAAGACCCAATGTCAAATATATAAACAGGGAATTCTTTGAAAAAGAAATTCTAATGTGCAATCCATACATGAAAAATATTCAGCATACTACAATCAAGAAACAAAATGGTAAAACCACATGAGATACCATTTTAAATCTAGTGGATAGGCAAAAATTGAGTCTAATAGTGGCAAGTCAAATATCAGTAATAATGTTGAGTAATAAGGACCTTTATAGATTAATAACAAAAGTTTATTTTGTTACAGATATTTCATTTAACAAATACTAGGATTTCTCAAGAAATTTCCTTTTGAAGTGGCAACATTTTGTATTTTCTAAAACAACTAAGTATTCTGGGTAGAAGCCTAAATTGAATCTTGGCTAAGTTTACCGTCCTCTTTCTTTTTTGCTTAATTTAAACTAAATGTATTCTTTTGAAGATATTCTTATTGTAATTCTGCTATCAACAATGAGAAATCACTATAGCACTTGAAATAAAAGTTGATTTTAAAATTAAGTAATGTAACATAAAAGGAAAGAGCTAATGAGCAGCCCATCATCTTGATAGTGCAGTACAAAATTAGTAAATGCATAAATTGCACTTAAAAGCACAATTTCTTTTCTAAAGATGATTACTGCTTTAAGAAATGCTTCATGTCTGTTTATAGCCCTCAGGCAATTAAAGTATTGACTGATCTTTGTTTTCTAGTGTCAAATGCAAGAATTGTAAAATGCAGATGCAATTATGATAGGCAAATGCATTTTAAACTAAAATGGAAACTTCTGGAACTGTTATTAAGATACCTTAATAAATACACTACTGGCAGAAAGATCAGAAGGTAGTTATAGCCTGTGAAAGGTTAGTGTTAGATCAAAGACAATTTGTGATTGTTCTAAAGTTCTCTCCATTTTTTGTGAATATGTGTGATATATATATAATTTGCTATCATGACATATTTAAAGAATAAACATAATATTAAATCCTAGGAATATCACTTGTATAGTTGTTAAATGATAAGCTCCTCATCAGTTATAAGTTTCAAAGACTCATAAAAGCTAGGAAATATGATCAGAAATGAATTCTAAGACCATCTCAAAGCTCTTAAATTATAAAAATATGTTTTACTAGTAAAGAAGCATTTTCTCCATAAAGATACAATTTGACCTTTATATCTCAATAAATATCTCATCTCAATATCTCATCTCAATTTTATCCATCTCAAATATATTTTGTAAACAGTTTTCTGGTTTCTTAAATAAACAAATACATGTATATTGACATATAGATATAGTTATACATATGAAAATAATTACCTTCTCTGTCAGATTTGATTAAGGAATTTTCACACACTGGATACTAGGTTTCCCTTGGATAGCTTTTAGCTATCTATTGCCAATTATTAAACTGTCAGTACATGGAGTCCAGGTTAGTTTTCAAAGGTTATTAGTATCTCCCTTATTTTCCTGTTCTTGGGGAGCTAACTTGAATCAGAAGACATATAAGAGATTTCAGGTTAGTGTGAGGTAATTGTAATGTAATTAAATACTTTAACCTATTGAATTGAAGATCTATTCAAAGGAGTTTTAGCTTAGGAGTCAGAGACAATAGCATATAAAGGTGAACATTGTCAATGCCCACCCAAGTTCTCTGGGAAGAGGGTGTTCAATCCCAGAGACAGGTTAATTCTCATAATTACAAATAGGAAGTGTTATTTTTCTTAACAGCAGAATGTTTTCCTAAGATTATTAGGTGAAAACTTTGAAAACTTATTTAACATGGAAGGTGAGTTCTCCAGCAAGTACACTTACAAAAGAGAACTCTGCCCAGCAACTTGGGAGGCTGAGGCAGGAGGATTCCAAGTTTAAGGCCAGCCTTAGCAATTTAGCGAGGCTCTAAGCAACTTAGGAAGATCCTGTCTCAAAAAATAGAAAGGGCTGGGAATGTGGCTCAGTGGTTAAGTACCCCTGAGTTCAATCCTCAGTACCCAAAAAGGAAAAGAAAAAAGAAAACTACAAACAACAAAAAGAGTTTAGCTAATTTCAGGCTTTGTTTTTCTGTGTGGAAATAAATAACTGGAGCCAGAATTTAATTGTTCAAAAAAGTATATATTTTTGAGAGGCTACATAGAGAAAGAATAAAAAAAATAAAACAGAGATATCGAAATTAGGTTACTGGCTTCTAGGGAGAAATATTAGAGGGCAAGAACCAAGATATCTAATGAAAAACTTAAAAAATGGGTATCATTGTGTGGTAATCATCTTCCTTTCCTCTTACTCTCTGCAATAGTCACAAATACTCACCAATGCCTTAACTCTTAAAGTTTAAGCAATTAAAGTTACCTCTGAGAAATGCAACGAAGAGCCAGGTGTGGTGGCTCAAGCCTGTAATCCCAGCACTTAGGGAGGCTGAGACAGGAGAATCGCGAGTAGAATCGCGAGTTCAAAGCCAGCCTCAGCAATGGCGAGGTGCTAAGCAACTCAGTGAGACCCTGTCTCCACATAAAACACAAAATAGGGCTGGGGATGTGGCTCAGTGGTCAAGTACCCCTGAGTTCAATCCCCAGTACCAAAAAAAGAAAAAAGAAAAAAAAAGAAAAAAGAAATGCAACGAAGTCCAGAAACTTATTTCACATTCCGTCTTGGGCCAGATGTGAGGCTCTGTGTGGTGAGCAGGCCACATTTGGGTTCCTTAGAGGCCAATTCATCCAGCCATATTAACCTCATGCTACTAAACATTCAAGTCATATAACTAACAAGAATGGATTTGAGTCAAAATTTGGCCATCATACTTCTAATTATAATTTGTTTTTCCAGAATTCGCTGTTCAGAGTTCATGAGGGTATCATCGCTTTGATACTTTTCTTTACAAATATTCATTTTATATTAGGGTTGACTGTGTTAGTCTTTGTGAGCATCACTAATGTGAATTTGTTGAGCTAATGCCACCCTGTGGGGACTTTTGGCCATCATCCTTTAATCAGTGTTTTCTGAGACCTTTACTACCAACTCCCTCACCCCCTATAGAGTGATATTTAAATATCACAGTTGCTACTTCTATCCAAGTACAATAGTACTGTTTTGAATGTCATCTCCAAAACTCATGTTGAAATTTGTCACTGTAACAGTGTTAAGAGGTAGAAACCTTAAGAGGTGATCATTAGGTCAAGAGGGCAGAACCATCATGATGGATTTATGCTGTTATGGAGGGAGTGGGGTAGTTATCACAGGAAGGGTTCCTGATAAAAGGATGAGTTCAACCTGATTTTCTCACTCTGTCTTACTCTCCTTTTTCTATATAATGAAGCAGCACATAGGCCCTCACCAGATACCAGCTCCATGCCCTTGGACTTCCCAGCCTCCAGAACCATGAGCCAAATAAACTACTGTTGCTTGTAAATTATCCAGTTTGTGTCATTGTGTTCTAGCAGCAGAAAATAGACTAAGAAAATAGCAACTGAAGACAAAATTCAAAAAGTTCAAGTTTAAGAATGTAATAGAAAGTCTTGAGTCCAAAGAATTGGTATATCATCGGCAAAGGAAATCAAACATGAAATAGGAATTGTGCCTTTGAAATACATAGATGGTTCAAGAGAACTAATCCACACTGAGTTACGGAAAACACATATAAAAGGAGTATTACTTATCAGTTGTACCACAGAACATAACTAGGTATGCCATTTTAATCTTAAGATCTTACGCAGCTACGTGCAGAGTAAATAATACTGAAGTCACATTTGGAAGCTCTGGAATAGTAATGTTCTTAGCAGATTTTGCTGATATTTTGCTGTTTATTACTGACATTCACAGAAGCTAAAGCCTAACACAGTCATTCCAGAAGAAAATTTCCCTGAAATGAACAAAGCCCTTTTGTGCTTCTGGTAAAACATGACTCCACTAAGGCAATTAGCTGTTTTAAAAATAAACTAATTCATTTTGGAGATCTGATGTATAATTATGCAGCTGCATGGACTGGGAGGCATGGTGACTGGCTGGAGTGTTAGTAAATTGAGAAGAAAAAAAAGCATCTTCATGCTGACAGTTAAAGTACTGATTTATTGTCCAACTGCCACCTTTGCCTTCTTTGAGGCTACAGAATGAACCTCTTTGTACCATCAATAAATTTCTGATAGTGAGAGTAGCATATCTTCAGGGACAGAGGGACTGCAACTAAAAATCATGTATATAGATTCGTGCTTCTAAGAAGAATGGCACCCTCTATAAGATTAACTCATATCTCCATAAAAATATGACTTGAAGAATTTAATTCACTCATTCTTACAGGCAGAACAATTCCACACCGGTTCAAGAAACAGAATATTTGGTGACATGGAACTTTGTGTGGATTCAGGGAAATGGCCAAAAGATTAAATGGCACATATGCCATTTTCAGAGATTTGTTTCTTAGGCAGCAGCCGCCTCCAGTGAGAAGATCAGGCCTGGCTATTAACCACCTCAAGATCGTTCCAAGCTTTGTTGGGCAAAGGGCTACTACTACACCTGACCATGACACTACACCAGGCCTGGCTTGCAGCCTCAGTGTCCACAAAACCTACAGAGTAAATTCATACCACACAATAAACTTTAGCTGTAAATTATATTAACATATTTAGATTGTTTATCAATTGCATTATATTCTTCCTAATAAGTGAAGACAGCAACATCCACGTAATGTTTCTTTATAGCTACCTTTTCCCCTCCTCCATCCCTGTCTTCCTTCCTTCCCTTCTGCTCTTATCTTTTCTCTCTCCTCCCTTTTCCTCCCTCACTTTTTCCTTTCTTCTTACTTTCTCTCCTCTGTGTATTCCGGATTGGAGTTATGGATGGTTTTACATCTTGCTATTTTTGTGTGGCTGACTTTCAGATTTCTACTGCTGCATTTATTAAGAAGTAGTTCTCTAATATTCTGAAAACAGAGAATATGAGTTTCAGCTCAAGATAAACACATAAAATAATCATTATATATTTCAAGCTTGCTTTTAAATTATCTGAGAATGCCAAGGTTTATTAAAATTTGGTAATGAATCTGCCTTACTCCTCAAAAGGGGGGGTTCTATAGCTCAAAGGCAATAAAATACATACAAATAAAAGAGTATGTTAAAATCAATTGTTATAAAATGTTGCTTCCTTAGGACAGTTTTGATGCATTCTAAAACTTAGACACAAACTTTGTTTTCTCAAATTTCATTTTCCTATGTCTCTGATTTCATCAGCTAAGCAAAGCCTACCATGGAGGTTACTGGGGCCAGAGTCACCCAGGGAAAAACTGATGTGGCAGGATCAGCTATAGACAGCATGTCCACAATGGTAAAACACAAGTCCAACTGCCCTGGATGTTGCTTAGAGTTCATTAAACATTTCATAGATAATTGAAAATTTAGAAAAGAGGTGAAAGAATAGTGCAAAAACCTCCATACTACCTTTACCTAGATTTATCCATTTTTAACATTCTGCCATATTACATTGCTAATTCTAAACTTAATTAACTGACACTTCCATAAAATCCAAAAATTTGTGCATACACAGAAAAAGATGTGAGATATAACTGAGGCTTGACAGATATCAACTTGGGTAGAAAGACACAGAGAGCATTTTCAATAGAAGCATCATGATGCCATCTCTTTCCTCCATTACTTCTTAGATGATTTCCAATAACACAGATAAAAAGGAGAGATGTACAAGGACATAGTAAACTAAGAACTACTTTTTTATTTTTACATTTTAAGTGATTCATATGAAGCACCTTAAATTCATACAGGAGCCTACTTATAGCATCATTTACTATGCAGCTAATATAATATGAGGTTCCTCTTAAATTCTACCTAAAGAGATCAGAGGCCCTGATCTTTGAAGTATTTTAAGACCATTTAAAGCTGAAAGGTTGATATATCAGCATGACCCTCTCAGGAAAACATTATAACAAAGCTGTAGCCAGTGACAAGTGAACCAATTATATATTATTATAGCTCTGAATAATTAAGCATGTTCCAAGAAGAGTTACAGGGGCAAAAAAAAAAAAAAAATCAAGATTGCTAAAGACAGTCCAACATATCTTTTGTCTCTTGCATTTAACTTAAAAATTTCCAAAACAATCCCTCCTTTTATATACTCAGAAGTTGTTTTAGTGCCTTATGGTAATGGTTTGGTTTATGCCAACACTTCTTGGAGACACAGCACACTGTGTGTACATGCAAATGTTCATCTGGGCTATGGGTGCACATATAAATGGAAAATAAATATTGTTTCCTAGAGATTTGTGACACTGGTGTATACATAAGTACTGTTGCCCCAGCAGAAAATAGAAATGTTGGGTCTTCTAAAAGGGCAAACTAAAAATAAGTTCCCTGAGTTAATGTTAGAGTTAATGCCTTGTGTTAAAGTTCCATCATACCTACCACATGTAGCCTGGCAAAATTCTTTGCTGAGCTCTACAAACATGCTGGCAAAGATACTCAGAAGGGCAACATAAGAGCACGGGTATAAAAGTTGCTGCAAATCCCCAACACCTTTCTCTGAATGGGTGTTAAGTCACATTGGTGATCCCTGTGTTTTCATTTGTTTCTGGGAACAGAGATTCAGCAAGTCCAGTAATCCTAGCTTCCCAGAGTCTGAAAGGTACTGATTGCTGAACTTAGTTCTCCCTGGTTTTGATTTCACTCAGATAGGTGAGCTCATCTGGATTGCTGGGCATATGGAATATTGCTTATTACAGATGATTTGGAGATTGCCAAGAGGTTTTAGTCCATTCATTTCTACAGCAGAGCACCTAGTACACCAGCTACTGTTCTTACACCTGATGTAAACCAGAGGCAAGATCCCTTTTCTTACAGGACTTGAATTCTAGTAGGAGAATCAAACAGTGAATAAGCACACCTAGAAGTGAGATTCTAGATAGTAATCACTGCAACACTGAAATAAAGCAAGGTCATGGGATGTAGAGCAATTTGGGAGGCATAGACAATTTAGAAATGATGACCTCTTGCTAAATTAGTGATACTTGAGCTAACATCTAAAACACATGAGTCAGCCTTATAAATACTTGAGGAAGGCCCATTCCAGACAGAGGAACATCTGCAATATCTGCATTTTTCTACATCACATAAAGCAGTGGAAAGAGGTATACAAGGTGCTTTCAGAAAGGTTGGTACTCAGAATCTGCCAGGCTCTGCAGATGATAATAAAGAATAAGAGAGAGTTTGAAGAAGTTATGTGGGTGATGGGGTCTTAAATTGGGAAACAACTTCATTCTCTCTAAGGGACCTTACCCTGTGGAGCAGGCCCAGGACTATGCTAGGGCAGCACATGTCTGAGTGGCAGCTAAAGAAGGACAGTACCAGAGGTGAGTTGATTAGAGGCAATGGTCTGAATATTATCAGTGTATTTCATACCATGAGACTGGACTTAAAACTTGTCAGTAATAATCTTTTCGTAGACATAGGCAGGAATATGTATTGTAAGTAAATACAATCTGAAAGCAAAAACGGTACTCAAAATCAAATCTCCCAGCTAAAGGCAGCTAAAACAGAACACCAAATCAAATCATCAGGTTTAGAGGAAATCTATAACAATTACAGAAGAGGACCATTCACAGTGGAGAAGGAGACAGGGAGAGAGGTATTGGCATGGACTGCTGAGACTGGTTTCTATAAATAGAATTTAAAAACTGGGAATGGCTTTGGAAAATCAGAGTATAAACAGCCATTTACAAGTTTAAAGGGAAAAAGGGCATCAAAATCAACATATCTAAACTATTTGAGTCTTCCTACCATATCTTTCTTCCACATTTTTCTGGAATACTTGATTTTGCTTTTCACAAAGATGGTAATATTATGGGACCACAGAAGTACTAGCCAAGTAATTAAAGCATTTGGCCTTATCTGGGTTAATCTCAGTTTGAATTGCAGGAATTTAAAGTTAGCAGAGAACACAGTGTGTGCAAAGGCCTGGAGGTACGAAAAGGTAGAGTTCTATTACGTGAGGTTGCATTCTAGGGAGAATGTCCCAAGCCCAGGACACAGAGGTCTCACATAACACATTGTTCTAACAGATACTCTTAGGTTGGCCATACAATTTCTGTTGACTGTAGCCAAAACATCCTTAGCTAATATAATCATCAACGCTTATAAATGTTGCTTTGGAGCCATGAATATTTGAACGACACCCTCCTTGGCAAGATTCATAACCCCAAAATTACTCAAAAGAGATGGAACTTTGGATAAAAATTGAAAGATAAGGCATAAAAAGCAGAGAAGCTGTGCCTAGGGCTTGGTTGCTGCATATCAAAGAAGAGGACAATGAAGCCATTTGGATTTAGGGTTTCAGAGTATGCAGCAAGGGAAGCAATGTGAAAATCTGCATTTGTTCATTACACAAATCATTTCTCACAAGAGCTACACTATGTCAGGCCTGGTTTCAGGTACTAGAAATATACCAATAATCAAAGAAGAAAAGATTTTTTGCTTTCTTGTATTTTCATTTTTGGACTTCAACCCAGCAGAAAATTTTAACATCATATTTTCTCTGTCAATTATTTGAAACAGAAGTTCCATCTGATAAGGGTATCCTCCACACACTTCAAAGTGATTCTTCAAGCTAAATGGAAATGCCTCAGGGATATTGTAGAGACAAATTCTGACCTCAGTTATTGGGGTAGGTAAATGATACAGATGTTCTCAAACCTAAGGGTAAGAATAATAATATAGATAATTAGTTAAATATCCAATTCAAGGTGGTATAAGGACTTATTCTTTGCATTTTTATGAATGCCATAAGTCAGAGGTTGAGCAACCTACAGAAAATTTAAACTTCTGTCTGATTTTCTAGGTATTATTGGAATATACTTATTCCATGCATTTATTTACATATTATTGTTTTCTGCTAAAGCAGAGTTGAATCATTGTGACCATAAAGCCCTCAAAACCCACAATGTTTATTCTTCCCCTTTAGTGAAAAAGTTTGCCAATCTCTGCCTTAATTGATTCCCAAGTAGGCCGTCTAAATATCTGTAGTGAAAGTTTCTTTTGAACTCTGCATTTTAATGATTTTAAAATAATAATTATATTTTAATACTAAAAAAGAAAAGTCTACAGCCTTAGCTGCCATTAGCTGGGAGATTTGATTCTGACTCTGTTTTTGCTTTCAGATTGTATTTACTTATAATACAAATCCCTGCCTACATCTGAGCGTATGAATGTAAATACGAGGCACATTGAGATTATCCTTATAAAGTTTAGTAGCTTAAGATAAGTGGCTTTTCTGCTTTGGTTTGTTTTTTGTTTCTTAAATTCCAACAAGTATATTCTTGTTTTAGAAACCACGGAACACAGAGATCTCCTCATTAAGTCTCTGTCTTAATAAACACTATAAGTGTTTCCTTATAGTCCTTGTTGAATGTAATGTTTATCAAATACAAAAAGACATTCCAAGTGACATGATTTTACTCTCAAAGTCGATCTTACCTACAGTTCATGAGTTCTATTGTTAACAAGTGACTTAACTGTAAATCCCAAATTCCCACCACTAACTGAGCTAGATACAGGGAAGGATTGTAATTCATTCATTTTTATTATCACAGCAACCAAAATACTGCTTGCTACTTAGTAGGGACTCTAAAATGTTGATTGAATGATAGAGAAAGCTATTAGGTATGAGGTCCTATTTATGGGAACTTTGTGAATTGCTTCCATTCATGAAATACAATGTGGTACCATTAGGTTGTTACTATTGAACACCTACACACTTTCTCTTGCTCTTTTAAGTTCACTGTTAGATGTGTCACCATTTAAAATGTGCTCTTTTTTTTCTTCTTTATGTGAGTTTTGCAAGGTCAACCCAGTTTCCCAAAATAACACTGGGTCTGGTGTTTCCCAGAAATAGCATATATAAATATGACACTTAATGCTGTTCTTTGATTTATGATATCTGTATTTGATGTTGAAAAATAGTGAGTGTTCCCAAATTTAAAAAAAAGTGCTGCTCTTCCCCAAAGAGAAAGTGACAGAATATCATAAATAAGTTACCACTGTTCCTCTTTCCAGTGCACAGTCATTCTCTCTCTCTCTCTCTCTCTCTCTCTCTGTCATGTGCGCTCACACACACACACACACACACACACACACACATACCTGACATATACACATGTAGATCCCAAAACAAAAATCTTCTCAGCTCCTTTTGATAGATTTTGCTAGATTGTGACTTGATCACATTGGCGAACTCAGTAAAACTAGAAGTTATAAAAACTCAACAGCTAACTATGGGGAATCACAGAGGCAATCAACAATGCATGGGTCAGAATCAATATAGAGTAGATGATTATAAGACATAAAAGAATAGCAGGATGACAAAAAGCATAAATAAACAACTGGAATGAGACAGGCCTACTATTACATGATATCATCCTTGTAAACACAAGTCTAACATTACAGACATTTATTTTTCTTTTAAATTTATTTTTGTATCATTTGGTTTGTACCTATATAGTAGTCTGGAGGTTCAGAAAATACAAACAATAACTAAGTGATTAGAAATCGAAGGCACCTCAGGAATCACTCAACACTAAGTAAGCAGAATGCTATTTTCTTATCTTTACAGGTCCTATTAATTCATTCATGCATGCATTGATTTGAGCATGAAATATAAGTCAGGCCTTTCACTAAAATTTTTAAATAGAGCTGACATCTATTCTTCTAGAAGTTATATTCTAACCAAGAAAATATATTTTAAAATATTACACCTCCCAGTGATTAAGGCTATAAAAATTTGAGCAACAAAATCAAATAGTATTGAATTATAAGACAAAGAGTAAAATAAATGTTCATACGCCCATGTTGATAAAAGAGCACTGGATATAAATATGTGGTTAAATATATCAGTGGAAGAATTCAATTTTTATCATATAGAAAAATTCTGAATTATTTATGTAGATATGTTCTTGTCAAGTTGGGGAAGGAGTTCTTTTCAACCCCTTGATTACAAGCTGCATTTAGTGATTTGCTCCCAAAGATTGGGGTATGGAAAAGAAGAAAATAAAAGGTAACTCTACACTAGAGAAATCTAGCAAATGTTACCTCAGCCAGGTAATCATCTGGAATGAGTCATATGGATATGTTCCTGTGAGGGAAAGAACTTCACCTCTATGGTCTTCCTCCAAAAACCCATGAGAAAAATATCAGATAAAACCAAATTGGTGGGATTCCACAAAATACCCATCCAATATTTCTCAAAATAGTCAAAGTTATCAAAAATGAAGAAAGTCCGAGAAAATATTATGGACTAGTGGAAGCCAGGCAGACATGATGCTGAAATGCAAAACAGTTATCCTAAATGCCTAGATGGACTACCAGAAGAGGAAAAGAACAAAAAGGAAAGCCTATTGAAATCCAAAGAAACCATGGCATGTAGCTAATAGTAATGTACCATGGTGGGTTTCTTGATTTTGATGGATGTAGTACAGTAATGTGAGATATGAATAATATAAAAGACAAAAACGGTGAGGGACATACAGGGACTTAGAAGTATCTTCGTAATTTTTCTATAAATATAAGATGTTCCACAATAAAAAGTTCATTTTATAAAGTTATATAATTTATCAATCATTTACCATTGTAATGAGTCACAAGTGTAAGATGTTACAAAAGCTCTGGGATTCATGGAGAGTTTTCCTGAGAAAGCGGCATTTCTCTGAGATCTAAAGGATAAGCATATTATAGCCAGCAAAAAAAAAAAAAAAAAAATGCAGGCAGAGCAACAAAAGGAGTTGTTCCAGATAAAGAAAAGAGCAGAGTTCTGGAGTAAAATGAAGGCCTCACATGTTAGTGAGATCTAGCAGAAATATCCAAGGGATAGTTAATATAAAGAAGCAAAATATCAATGACTAAAGGAGGTGGAGTAGAAGGAGAGGGAGATAAAAGTAAATGATAACTAAGTTTCTGGTCTCCCTATCTTATTGGGATTGTGGGGTCATTACTAACAAAGAAATAAGTGGAGGAACTGCAGGTTTGGAATGGGTGAGTAGGACTGGAACATAGTAAGTTATTTTGGATTCATTAAAATCTATTTAACTGTCACACATCCAAGTAGAAGAGAGTCCAGTAGGTAGTTTTACCTTTTGGTCTGGCATTCAATAAAGAGATCTGAAGGTCGCTGGTATACAGATGGTCATTGAAGCTATCTGAAATAATAAAAGTACCCAGGAAAGACAAAGAAGTAGTCTAATCCTGAGAGTAAAGGACACTGAATAAAGGAGAAAGAGAGAGACTATCAATAGGGAAAACAAAGGAAATTTAGAACAATAAAGTTACCCTGAAACAATGTAAGAATCTTGGGAAAAGGAAGTGGGAGCATTTGGCACATGATGGTGGACTGAACACAAGCTGTAACAGGCAGAATTTTGGTCTCCATAATCTCTGGCTTGGTTTTACACCTATGAATATGATACATGGAAAAAGAATTAAAGATGCAGATGGGCTGGGCACGCTGGTGCGTGCCTGTAATCCCAGCACCTTGGGAGGTGAGATAGGAGAATTCCAAGTTCAAAGCCAGCCTCAGCAACAGCGAGGTGCTAAGCAACTCAGTGAGACACAGTCTGCATAAAACAGAAAATAGGGCTGGGGATGTGGCTCAGTGGTTGAGTGCCTCTGAGTTCAATCCCCAGTACAAAAATTTTTTTTTTCAATCAGCTATCTTTAAAATAGGGAGATTATCCTGGATATCTGGGTGGATCCAAATTAGTCATATGTGTCATCGAAACAGAAAAGGAACCAGACACCATGGCACATGCCTCTAATAGCAGCAGCTGAGGATCACCAAGTTCGAGGCCAGCCTCAGCAACTTAGCAAGGCCCAAGGACCTAAGCAACTTAGTGTGAACCTGTCTCAAAATAAAAAAACTTTTTAAAAGGGCTGAGGATGTGGCTCAGTGGTTAAGTGCCCCTGCGTTTGATCCTCAGTAACAAAAAGAGAAAGAAAGGAAAGGAAAATATAAGAGCATAAGAGTTGGTCAGAGAGGCACAATTAGGGTGCAACACATGCAAGATGTCTTCCAATGGCAGAGATCTAACTTCTACAGGGCAGAATGAGACCTGAATAAGAATAAGACCTTGAGATATAAGAGTTGTACTCACTGCTGCTGGCTTTCAAGATCGAGGAGAAAGGTCACGAGGTAGGAAAGGGGTGGCCTCAGGAAGTTTGGAATGGCACTCAGATGACAGCAAGAACACAGTACCTCAATCTTATGAACACAGGTCCATGGCCTGCTAGTTCCAAGGCAGAAACATGACAGAAGGCCATGACAGAGGAAAGCTGCTCAGCTCATGGCAGCTGGGAAGCAGGAAGAGAGATAGTGAGGAAGGGGTCAGGTCAAAGACACAGTTCCTAAGGACAGGCCCCCATTGATGTACTTTTTCCAACCATTCCCTACCTGCCTTACAGTTTCCACCTCCTCCCAGGAGTCCATTCAAATCATGAATCCATCAAATTCACTGATGAGATCAGACCCCTCCCGTTACAATCACTTCCTATAAGCCTCATTTCTGGACTTTGCTGCATTGGCGACCAAGCCTTCAAGTATATGAGCCTTTGAGAGACACTACAAATCCAAACCATAACAAAACCAAAACTCTTAGCCACTGGCATGGTTCAAAATGCAAAGACTGGAGACACCAAGTATCGACAAGGAAGTAGTGCAACTAGTGTTTTCATAGAGTGTCAGTAAGACTGTAAATTGACATAACTACTTGGGACAACTGTTTGATAGCGAGTATTAAATTTCATCATATTCATAGGCTACACAATAGCAATTTATAGGGAAAAGTGCATGAACAAGAGCATATTCATAATTAGTCAAAATTGTGATATAGTCAGGGAGTGGATACTATACAGCAGTGAAAAGCAGCAACAGAAGAATACATAGAGTATAATGGCAATTATGTATAGTATAGAAACAGGTAAAATGAAATGAAATTAAAAGAAATCAAGATGGGGAAAGAAGTTGGACTACAGATTGGAAGGGACCTCATTGCTATGAAGTACTGGCATAATTCTATTTCTTCATCTGGAAGGTAGTATATTCATTAAGCATTTTCACTGTGTAGACTTTATCACATTAAAAGAAAAAGGCCCAGGTCTTTAATAGTACTTTGTAATAACAGGATAATAATGTGAATCTGGTATTTGAGTAATAATATATGTAGTTATACAAAGCATGGATGAGAACAGGAAGCCTAGAGGCAAGAAAGATGAGAGACCCTAACAAACAATGATTCATTTATCAGAAATTAAGAACTAGGAAGGCAACTATTGAAATGGAATTCTTATAACATCATTACTTGAAAGGTTAACAGAAACACTTTTATATGACAGACTTATAATTTCCAGCCCATTCTGCTTTAAATGTCAAGACCACAAGCTTCAAACTTGGGTTTATAATTAATTAAAGGATACAGACAACACTAAACCATAAGAAGATGTACTTAGTCCAGCACAACCATTTACAAATTTATTGAGCATGAGCATGGTATTGAACTTCTTGGGTCTCAATTTTCTCATCCTAATAAAACATCTGGGAGGTGTCACTGAGATAATCTATGCAATGTTCAACAGAATGCCTGGCACACAATAAGCACCCTTACACGTAAGTTAAGATCAGCATTGTCGAATCATGTAAAAGTGACTAATGTCATATTAGTTGAAACACAATTTTAGAATCCTATCTTTAATCAAATAATTTTATTTATTCAAAATTTATTACCTTTGCTTAAAGAAAACAAAACAAAAACCTCATCTACATCCAAACTACAGTTGTATAAGCCCTTCAACCAGCTCCCATCTATACATTATAAGCAATAGATGGGTGAGGAGAGCCATTTTTTTCTAAAAGACTGCTGTTGCTAAAATCTTTTCACATTCCACTTCCATGGTTAGATAATACTGGTAAGTACCCCCCAACAAATAAACAAACAAACAAACATCACATAATTTGGTTTAGGATTTGATTTTGGTTGATTGTGAGAAAATATTAAATAAGAAAATCTATTACTTGGGGCTGGGGTTATGGCGTAGTGGTAGCGTGCTCGCCTAGGATGGGTTCAATCCTCAGCACCACATAAGAATAAAATAAAGATATTCTGCCCACCTACAACTAAAAAAAGAAAATCTATTACTTGTAAAACTTTACAGGAAATAAACCTAATAGTAATGCAGTGAAGCTGGTCTTAAAATTATTAGAGGAGATTTCTCTTCAAATGCTGACCTGGATCTATGGGTGGACAGCTTAACTCATAACAAAGTGATGATTTCAGTTCAAATTTGTCAGTAAAAGTTAAGGTGATTTTTAGAAAGCAAGTACTTTGCATACTGCCAATATAAGTGTTATTTCATATGATAAAAAATAGGAGTCCTATTATCAGAATGAAAATAACATAATGCTGCCACCAGCAAAAGCAGGTGCAAATGCTATACTACCAGTTTACAATTTTGTAGACATTTTTTGAGAAATATTGGATTTAAACAAAATCTTTAAAGATTAATCTTTTCTAAAGTTGAAAACAAAATATTTTAGAAGCCTTTAATTTTATAAGAAATACTTTCATTAAAATTCCTATTTTTATCACTTTAACTTAAACCTAATCTAACATTTCCAAATCTGCTTCAACATTGCATAACAGATTTTTATTTTTAAATTTCATGACTTTTATAATTTTATCATAGGATCAATCTGTCAGAAAGAACTAACTTTACACTTTAAAAATCAATCTGGCATTGGTTTCCAGCACTTAACCAAATACTTAGGATTCCAAATTGTTTTCTGACTGCTAAGTCCATGTATGTCTCATAGAAATATGTATGTATAAGTATTCAGTATACACATGGTACACACACACACACACACACACACACACACACACACGAGAGACTTTTTGCTAGATTCAATGCTGTTATTCCTTTCCCCAGTTAATAGGCTTCCCCACAGAAAGAGTGCTGCTAATTTAATTTTCTCTTTCTGGCTTTTCTAATCTTCCTTAGGAACCACTGTTTATTTTCCAGAGTCTATTAAACAGGTTGAGTTGCAAATGTTAGTCACAGTAGAACATTTGTTTTTATAGTTTTTCTGCTCCATCTACCTTACAGGAAAACAGTATTCTTTCCCTCCAAATATTTTCTATCTGAGTTCAGGAAAAATCCGCTCTTGATACCAAATAATGAATTTGAAATTCATAAAATATAGCAACTGCAAATTTTGGCCACCGAATGCAACTGTTCTATATCACTATTCCACAAAATTTTACATAATTGAATAAACAAACTGTTTACCCTGCCCTGATATCAAGCTTAGTTTCTGTCAAAAAGCTTTGAATTCTCCTTATAATTCCATAAAGGTTAAACACAAGTACTTATAATACCATAGTTATCATCGATATGGTGATGGGCTAGGAGTATATATTGTGCTCATGTAAAACTGCAATTACTAGGAACAAACATACAGTTGCCTTTCCCAATCACTTTAACTTCATCCACGGCAGTATACAAAATGAAGAAATATTCTAAAATCGGAAAAGCTTGAGGGTTTAAGATTATGTAGGTAGATGAATGCCTTTCTTAAACAGAAGAACTAGAAGGTATGCTGTAAGAAAACCAAAAGCCAATTTCCTTTCCCTTTAATAAGGAAGTTATATGATGTAGCCCAGGGGGGCACCCCATCCTTTGAGAACTTTACCAGGCTTCAGCACCATCCCCCCAATCTACACTCACAAATGTTAATTTGTAATTTGAATACCATGAAAATTAAATCATCACCCTAGGCAGGCTGAGTCACTGGCAAGGGAGCAAAAATTGGAGGCTAAGGGCTATTTTCTACGGTTGCCATTAGTCAATTATAGTCAGTAAAATGAAGTTTGTCTTACCTGTTTAAAAAAAAATGCCTCCCCACAAAACAGATCCCTCAAAGAAAAAAAATAAAGAAAAAATCAGGCATTTGAGCATAAGCATGAATATTACTAATATAGTATTTTATTTATTGACTCATAATTTTCATAAAAAATTTCTTTCATCCACTTCTACTATTTTAATATGATTTTATGCTTTTCTTATCCAATGCTTGCTTCACTCCAGTATCTTTTAAAACTTAAGCTATCCAGAAGGAGGAGAAGAATTAATTATTAGCATTTTAACTTCTGACTTAGCTATTAAAACTTAATAGGGGGCTGGAGATATAGCTCAGTTGGTAGAGTGCTTCCTCCTATGCACAAGGCCCTGGGTTCAATCCCCAGGATCACAAAAAAAAAAAAAAAAGAAAAGAAAAGAAAGAAAGAAAGAAAAGAAAAGAAAAATACACTTAATAGGAAATAAGAGCTTTGGGTACTGGTGGCTAAGAAGAGAAAGTGAGATATGGAACTGAGATAAGAGGCAAAAAAAAAAAAAAGTAAGAAAAAAAGTTAAAAAGTTGAAAAATCCAAAGATACACCCAATCAACCTGCAAGTTTTGCCCAGCTGGTAAACCTATTTGTCCAATTCATGCCAACTGCTAACAGCAACCTCTTGGTCAGTTGCCCATAGCAGAAATGGGTCAAGCATGCCTTGGCCAAAGTTGACACTGACCATATTTTTTGACCAATAGCATGGGAAAGGAGGTCACCCACTCATGTTCAGCTTACCACTAAGAAACCAAAGAAGCTGGGTGAGGTCTGGATCTACCAAGAAACTATAGTGGGCACAGAGCTTCACCCACAGTGCAAGGGTCCACGTGAAGACTGGTGGGGTAGGACAGTCAGGTTTAGGAAGGAAGGACCCTCCATGGGAGTTGAGTGGCAAACAAGAGCCACCACCTGTGGTTCTCTCTTCTTCACTGCTCTGGGGTTGAGTTCAAGAACTTAATATTGATGAATTTAAGGTCACAGCCAGACAAACAACACACAAAAGAGTTTTCATATAGAGATATTCTTTTGTGACCTTTACCTATGATGCAGAAGACTGCAATATAAAACTAAATATTCAGTAGTTAAAACACAACAGCATGGGCTATGAACTCTGAAGTAAATCCATTCTTTGCAAGGTGGTATCCAGTCTTTTAAAGGACAGTACATCTTCCCTTGGAAATAAACCATAAGGGTATGAAGAATATTAGTGGATTGGTTAGTACTGGTTTTAACACAAAATGATCTGAATTCTATATTTATTGGTATAGCTTGGAGGTCAGATAATTAGGGTGCTTTTCACAGTTTCCTAGGAACCATTTTCTTTTAGAAATATTAGCTGTATTTCACATATGCTCATGTAAGTTACCAAACCTAAAAAGAGCTCTTCTAAGAGATGACTCTGCCTAGTTAAGGTTTTTATTTCAATATATTCTTTCTGATGGTTTTCTCCTACAAATTGTGGTCAAATATCCACATTATAATTACCAGCACACGGATACTGACAGAGTGACTGCCTCTTTTGATGACACAATACTTCTCTGGGGCAAAATGCCAAGGTTTGTTTTGTTGTGACATGTGCTGCCTTGCCATCAAAGAGTAAGTGCCATTGTGCATGGCAAGGCAGCACATGTCACAACAAAACAAATGTGATTTAGCTCAACAATTTTACAAAAATCAACCCCACTTGAAGCATGCAAACTCATAAACAACTTCAAAGTGAGAGAAATAGGAAGAACATGGGTATCACATTCCTTAGTATTGGTATGTACATTTGCATATGCAGGTGTCCTTGACGCAACACATGCAAGATGTCTTCCAATGGCAGAGATCTAACTTCTACAGGGCAGAATAAGACCAATCTAATGGCAAGAAAAATCCATTTTAAAATGCTTATCATCCAAAAAACTGATTTCAAATACAGAGAAGCCAGTTTAAGACTACTTTTGACTAATCCACAAAATGGAACTCTATATAAACTTACTATTTTTGAAACTCATTAATGCCTCAACAAGGATGCCAAATCCAGTTGACATGAAGGAAAATTAATTAGAGCAGATTTTTATAACATATAATTACAAGACTATTAAGGTTCACACGCAGAAACCAACCAATCTGTAAATATGATGGGTCATCCACACAGAGACAGGCAATAACTAATAAGAAAGAAACTCCTAATTAAAAGTCTAAGAATGATGTGATTATTCTTTCTAAAATCATATTTTGTAATTAATTAACATTATATTAAAATTTTTAAAGAAAATACTTTTCTAATGTATCATAAATTTTATTTCTTAGTCAATATATCCCTGCAAAGACATTTTCCCTTTCAGTTACTAACAACAATTTATTTTATCCTAAATTAAGAGAGTAAGGCAATACAAATTCATGAGATGGACATTAAGTAGTAAACTCAAAATGCTGTAGGAAAAATGTAAACAGAACTACATGCCTATCTTCTGGGATCTGAAAAAAAAAACATTTTCTTCTTGTTTCTTAAGAAAGGGTTAATATCAGGAATGGACAGATGAACCAATCATAACCTCTGAGACTCAATGAACATATCTGGAGAGAATCCTGGGAAAGGCAATCTTGTATTTCCTACTAAGTTAAGATCTCAAAAATGTAAGCAGACTGCACTACCACCTTCCTATAATAAAACTGGAATATGAAGCCAGTGCACTAGATAGCAAAAGGGTGATGGACAAAATCATTTTGCAGTTCCTGAACAGAGCAGTATTTGAAGTTGGTTCGACCTCCTGAGACTTCATTTAAATCACACACTGCTTCATATTCAATTTAGTGTTGGAAAAATTGTTTGCCAACAGAAAGTTTGTTAATCATTCCCTTTAAGTAGACAAAGGGATTGTTGCCTCATTTGATAAGACCAGAAAGAGAGAAGGGTAGAAAAAATCAGAACCAGAGTAGAACAACTACATCTTAAATTTAGTGTAGTGTCATTCATAACTTTATTTACTACCATTTTATATCAACTGGTTATCAGACTCATGAATTTTATGAACGAAAGTAGTGAATATAAGTAAACCTAAGACTAAATGTGGCCCAATAATGCAAGTGGGTCAATGCATAGTGGAAGGAAATCATCATAAAATTTGTTCTAGTCTTCTATTATGATTATTTCATCAACAATAGATAACAACAGAGAAATGAAATGGGGGACTTATTCATTTAATATGTAATTACATTTCTATCCCAAGGAAATTTGGAATATAGAAACTTACAAACATTTCGTTATTAAGTTAAATTTATGTAGCAGATTAAAAAATTCTTTTCTTTCTTTTAGAAATCTTTCCCTTACTTCTTCTTTTTTTTTTAAAATATATATTTATTTATTTTTTAGTTGTAGGTGGACAGAATATCTTTGTTTTTATGTGGTGCTGGGGATCGAACCCAGTGCCTAACGCGTGCTAGGCGAGCACGCTACCACTGCGCCACAATCCCAGCCCCTTTCCCTTACTTCTTTATCCTTTGGTTTCAATGTTTTCCTGTTATAGATGATGTTTTCAAGGTTGACACTAATTGATGAAAAAGGAAAATTTTAAACAGCAAGGAAAACACTTTCCAAAGCTGCTTTATAGCTCTCAATAATCCAATTTGTGAAAAACGGAGAGAGGAGCACCACAAAGTGCTTTTCAATAATTTATGGTGGAGATTCATCTCCTAAGTTTAGAAACATAATTTGTGACCCAACTGTGCTGTGAATCTATTTGTGTAATTAGATGGTTGGCTACGTCCCCAACTCAGCTTATTCTTCTTGCACTCTCTTCTGGGTGTACAACAGATTTTGTACTTACATCTTTTGGGAAGTGGTAAAATAAAAACAATTATTTATAATATATTTTTAAAAATTCTGATTGTCTAACAGGTTCTCATTGTAAGAAATTTTCCCTCTATGTTTGGAAGAGATAGACATCAATACATATTTTTCCCCATTTAATTTAAATCCTTTAATTACACCGGAATTTTTGATTGTGTAATTAAATCAATGACCTGGTCAAAATTTCACTCAAAATGGTAAAAGCGGCCAACGATGTTACAGCTGTATTTCCAGTTGAAGTTTTACAGGATTCTTTGGGTTAGACTTAAGAAGTTAAAAACCCATTCTGAAGATCATCTTGAATGTCAAGTAAAAAAGAAGTCATTTTATCTTTTATTTACGTGACTATACCTGAGCTGCTGAGTATTAAGTTTCTTCGAAGAAACAAGAAAAGACCTGTCCTTTTGCTTATGCTTAACATCCATCACTCTGATTCTGATTTTTTTTTTTATCCCAATATCGGACTTTGAATGAAGCAAATAAACATTCAGTTAAAAAAAAAAAAGTAAAGGAAAATTTCAGACAACAGACAGCTGTGAATTATGTATGATCTTCATGCTCAGAGGCAATTAACTAATTAGAAACCAGCAGAGAAGAAAGGAAATTCTGACACTATCCTCCTCCATTTTTAGATAAAAGAAAACTTTTGTTTTAATACTTGTTCTTAGCAAGAATCAAGCTCTGCAAAGAAGATTAACTTATGATATTCTACTTTACACAGTTACAGAAAAATGATTATATTTAACCCAGTAATGAGAACACAAAATTGTTAAATAAAACTTGTTTAATTAGTTAATTATCATATGCCACTTTTTTTTAGGATAAATGCTGAAAATAACAGCTGTCTAATAACATAGAAGACACTTCTATTTAATTAGAAAACTAATAAAACAAATTTCCTGTTACCCACAGATTCTTAATTTAGCGAACATTAAGCAAATGAATAAAATTTTATTTTGCTTTATAATGATTTATATTTCAAACATTTTAAAAGAATATATTATGTTGGACTTAATGTAATATAAAGAAAGGACTTGGGGAAAAAACCCAATACTTGAGTTTGACTTCTAACTCCACCAGCTTTGTAAACTTGATTAACTCAACTCTGGATGCTTTATGTAGAAAATGGAAGAAGTACTTGACCTGTTTATATTAACAAGTAAATTATCTGCAAACACATCTCTTTGCAAACTGTAAAGTGTTATTCAAATACAAAATACTTCCATTATAAAATTTTCTAAAGCTTTAATTTAAAATTGGAGTGACCTACCTAAAATTAGAAGGTTAATTATATCATCCAAGAACTACAATTCACCAAATTGTTAATTAAAAGATTTTTGAGCTTAAAATTTTTAAAATTTCTGACTGTATAAAGCTCTAGTATTTTCATAAGATTAATAACTAGATCATACAAATCCTAGATCTTTTTTGCTCTAACTAAACTGACTTTTAATTTCATAATTAATATTTTAGAAATTTTAGTAATCTATAATTATTAATGTAGTCAATTATGCTTTCCGAATAATATGTCTGTTTTCATATTAGATTATGAGGCTCTTAGTGCATAATCTAATTCCAAGAATATCTTGGGACAACTAAAGTAAAAAGGAACAATTTCCCCCATTTCCTCAAGATTAATGAGTCCCCTTTTGTTTACAGGCAAGTCTGAATGGGAGTCTAGTTTTCATCTGCATTGTTTGGGCAAGTATATTATTTGAATTAGATCTTACTCACAAATGTAGAATTAACACACATTTCCTTTTTCTTCATGCTGACCTTATATATCAACATCACACCTAGATGTGATTATTAGAAATAATCCACTGTGAGAAATGCATAAAAAGCAGGTAATTACTTAGGCTATGTAAAAAGATACGCTATAAATTCCAGTCTTTGAGACCACAGCCAGACAAAAACCACATAGAGAAGTTCCTAAGGAAATTTCTGATCAGAAAATCTAAATTCATTCAAGGAGTACTTTATAACTTGTTCTATGAAAGGCGTCAGAATAATAGGAGAAAAGTGAAAGCATGGCACACTTGCATGGGACGTGAGGATAACACTTCTGTGAGATTCCTTAAGAAGGTGCCCAAGGGTATCTTACCTATTGATACAACTATGTCTCCTAACAACTCACATACTCTTTGTCTCTACATATGTAAGCAGCAGGCCTGTGTGGTGCCCCATAAATTTCCCTAGACAGATAAGCTCACGTTCCAACATTTTAGCTACAACTGTACAGCATGAGCCTCGAATTTCAAGATTCATTTCTGATACTCTGGTTGTTTTCTAAGGATGTCATACGTGTTCTTGGAGGCCTATGCTGCCCAATGTTCCTACTATCACTTCTACTTTATACTTGCCCACATTCCTTTGCTAATTTAGGCCTATTCCTGTTCTGACAACATTGCTTATTATGTGATGCTTAGTGGGTGTGCATCTACTACATTCAGCCCAGGACTCAGGTCATTGCCTGATACACTGCCCTCCCTCAGCGGCTGGCCTGTGCACTCTAATTTGATGACTTGATCCACAACCACTCGCACCACTGTTGACGACCACCTTCAGGCTGCTAAGTGAAGTTCAGAAGCTGGATCCCACAGCAAAGTTACTTGAGACATATACTATTGCTCAATCTCTCTTTTTGGCTCTAGGCAATCCTTAACATCCAGGGATAAGTATCTACCACAAAGATGGCTGAACTGGCACAGATTCAGGTAAAACTACCAGGCTGTTCCCAAATCCACAATCCTCCCTGTACCCAGGTCACCTCCATCCCAGGTCACTGTCCCAAGGGGCCACAAAGTCCTTCCCAACATTTACCTTCTGTTCTGCAAGTGACTTCAGCCAGCCTTGGGAAGGGATGATGATGAATAAGAATGAAGTATATCTGCTCTGTTAGAAATTCTTCTGCCACTGAAATAAAGCCATTGTTGGAAACATCTAACCTTCCATTTGCCAAAGCAAAGGCTCCTATCAGCATTAATTCTGCCAAATCTTCTATTTTTAAAATAATGGCAAAATTGATGAGTCAATATTGAACCATTGGAGTTGAATTAGTAATCACGGATGTAGATGTAAAGATCAGAATCAGGTGCTTTAGCCTCAGCAAACATTCCATAATACTCATAATACTCATTCATAATACATACTGAAGAGTCTAGTATTTTCTAAGCTCTATCATGCTCTGATTCCTTTCACTTGTCTTTTAAGTGGCCCCTCAGCCTCAGCTTCAATGTTTACAATAAAAAGAACAGGATTTTTTTGAGAAATTTGTTTCATTTGTTAATGTCTTTCTTAGACAGTAATTCCTCAATTGGAAATAACTTACATTCCTCCAAATAGGGTAATAGTAAATATATGTTGGCACTTTCGGTCAATGAAATATTTTTAATTGGAAATGTTGAATGTCATAGAAAATCGCATCAACAGAATGATAGGTGACACAAAACATATGACGGTTCTCATTTTCCTAAATAAAAAAGACAGGTATATATTGGAGGTATAAACTGAAGATTTTCATTATCTGAGATATTGCGACCATTAGTGCACTTAAAATCTCATAATAAACCATGGGGACATGGCCAGAAGGAGAAATACTTTCTCAAAATTTGATACATAAAACATAAAAATAAAGAAATGTAAATATGTATTTAATAAAATTTAAGTTGTTTTGTTTTGTTCATTCGTTTTCGACACTATGGAGTGAACTCAGGGCCTCAGGCATGCTAAGTAAGCACTCTACCACTTGCAACATCCCCAGCTCAGATTTAGTTTATTTTTATAACTCTGAGCTCCTTCCTAGAATGAATACAGAATGAATTGTTCTGGTTTTTGTGTGAGGGAGAGACAGGGCAGGGAAGCTTTTATAATATAAACATTTATTTAAATGCTGCATATTGCAGAAAAATAAGCAAACCACAGATGTAGATCTTAGTGTGGTAACACAAGCAAACACCGCCAAAAAACCAGCCAGATCAAGAAGGAAAAGGCTCTGAGAACCACAGAAGAGCTTCTCATTCCCTCTGAGACACAAACTCCCAGAACTAGCCAGACTTCTATCACCACAGATTAGGTTTGCCTAATTTTTAACTCTAAAAATTAAATCATACTCAAGGCACTCTTGTGTCTGTTTTTTTTTAATTTTTTTGTTTTAATTGTAGATGGACACAATATCTTTATTTTATTTATTTATTTTTATGTGGTGCTGAGGATTGAACCCAGTGCCTCTCGCATGCGAGGCAAGCGCTCTACCACTAAGCTACAATCCCAGCCCCTTGTGTCTGATATTTTTTAATCCTTTCAACATTTTATTTGTGAAGTTTGTCAATATTATTTCATGAAACGATACTTCGCTCATTTTCATTACTGTATGATATTCCCTTATATGAATATATCATAATTTACCCTTTTAAATTTTGAGGCATATTAGGTTATTTCCACATTTTTTACTATTATGAATAGACTTCTGCAAACATTGTTGTGCATGTATTTTTGGTAAATATATTTTTATTCAGATACATACCATTACTATTGAATATATATCTAAAGGTCTATGCTAGGTCTTAGGGCATATGGATGTTCAGATTTAGTATAAACTCTTTTGAATTTAGTATTACCAGAAAAACAGGTAAGAATTCCTAACACACACTTTAGCTCTGCTGAAATATTCCAGAGCTTATCAGTTTTTCCAAGAGCTTTTCTTACTCTTCGGACATGCAAATTATTCTCTTTGCAACCCAACCTCCAATTTCCTTTAAGCATGTAGCAGGCAACAAATCTTGTAGAGTTGGCCTTATTGAACTAGCAATGGGTCAAATTCTGCCAGAATTTCAGTTTTGCTCTCTAAATTTTTTGAGTGTTGCTTTCAGCAAGTTAATAAAATTCCAAATCTTAAAAAAAAACTGTAATGTGATTTTACAAATCTCTTTGCATTATTTTGCAACATATTTTTGAAGAGTCCCTTTCAAGTTGTAGCAAAAAAATCAACAAGAGACAGATCATAAATAGTGGTATTAAATAGGTGAAATATTTGAGTGGAAAAAAAATTGTTACGTTCAGATTATCATGAAATAGTTATAATAACCTTTTCTTCCCTCTGTGACTCTAATTACTACTAGAATTCTAATGAATATTCAATTAATTTGAATACAGAAAATATAACCAACTACTTCTTGGTAGTGGAAACAAAGGTGTTATTGTTTTGTTTCAATACTTTTCATTTTGTATAATAAATAAACACTATTGGTACAGAAAATATCCATAAGGATTAAACTACATTTAAACTGGTTCTCTGTCAGTATCTACTCATTGGTCTTAGTTTTGCTTTATGTAGCTACCCAGGATGAACTTGTTTCCAGTATGAGAGTCCTTGATATGTTTTATAATAGTTAGGGTTGTCTCTTGTGCACAAGATAAATACCTACAGATACCCCCACAGTTCTTTCTGACTTGTGCACAGGGTTTCATAACAATCTGCAATGTAGCTGTTTCCTTCACACACACCGTGCCTGTGTTCTTCCAAATATACATTCTTATAGGAATACACACACAATAGGAGCCAGTGGAGTTTCAAACAATCCAAATTGTGGATTTCACAAAGTGTATGCTGATGATTTTAGGTGTACACAATGTGTAATTATAAAGTTATTACTACAATATCCAGTCTGGATAATAAAACATAGATTATAAGAGCTACAAAGGCACATATTTTTGATAGTCATGAAAATAAACCTCAACTTTTATAAATTCAATTTGTACAACAAAGGCCATTACTCTGAGTTTACTTCTATGCATTTCAAATTCTAAGCTATAAATGAAAAAAAAATTGGTGATAGACATGGCAACATTTCCATTTTCTCATGTACTACTAATCTAAATGGTTCCAAAATAATGGTTGAGTTAGGCAAATCTTGATCTCTTCTGCTTTATAAGTAGCCTAAAATTATCAGTATTTATTTTTACCTCTGGAAAAGAAAAAGTAAAACACAGTTAATACTGGAGACTATCATTTTCACAAGGGGTATAGAAATATTTCACTAAAATACAGTAATCATTAAAATAAACACTATGAGGTGTTTTTACTCACATGGGGTTTATTTTACATGTCAATGTATTTCATCATAAATCATTTTAAACCCTTATTTTTATTTTCATACACTGACATCTAAATTTGGATTTTTTAAAAGGTCATTGATGTCATAGACTTACGAGGATCAATAAACATTTCCATTTTATTTTAAAGACATAGTAATTCTATATTAGTTTTATGGATGAAAGAAAGAATCTATCAACATGGGAATTTGACGACATTTACCTAAATATTCACAACTGTTTTTAAAAATGCAAAGCTCACATTGTCACAAGCATTCACCACTGACTAAAATATACAACAGCTTTTTTTTTTTTTCAATAGAGAAAAAGAACAGACTGACTAAATAACCAACAGTTAGGAAAAAGTTTGATCATGTCGCACCTACATTGTGAATAATGTGCAACTGTTAAAATATATTGAGAGCATTTATAGCATTTAACATAGAAGGCCATCCTTGATATGTCAGTGTTTTTCTTAAAAAGCATCTTGTACAAACACACACACATATACATATTAGTATACACACATATATATCATGTACATGTATATACATAATAATATGTGTATATATATATGTGTGTGTGTGTGTATATATATATATATATATATATATATATATATATATATATGGTGAGGGGGGACACATTTGTATTATCTGAAATTATAGGGAAAAAGAAAACCTGAAAGAACCACATTAACAGTTCTTCCCCAAGGAAGTAGAAATAGAGACAGAAAGGGAGCTTTAGTATTTTTAATTTTTAAAAATATTTTCAACAATTAACATGCTATTTTTGTCATTAAAATATCCGAGATATTTATATAATTAACACAAGGAGAATGTTTAAAGAAGATATGAGTCAAAAATATATCCATAAACTTTTTCCTTCTTTTGAAATTTATCAAATGTATTCTAAACATGGTCCGTCTCTTTTTTAAGCCCACCCGCCACAAGGCATATGAAAGAATAGTGACCAGTGCTGATGAATGGTGGAGTTTAAAGCAGTGATGTCATATACACTAACCTAGAAAACTGTGAATATAATCCGAATATCACAATAAACTATTTATTTTTGGCCATCTTCTGAATTCCAAATTAGACACAGTTCTGTAACTTTAGTGGGAGCTCTGTGTGTGTGTCTCAGAGTGTGGGAGCCAACAAAGGGTAGTGTTTGTCCCACTGAATTTAAATGTCTCCGCACATTATCCTCTTGGTTGGCCAGATGACAGAGGCCTTTGCCAGCCCTGCTCTCTTTAAATAGAGACCTACACTTTTTAAATAGAGCTTACTTGTTCCAGAGAAAGGTTCTCTTTCCTTGCACTTAAATTTTGTTCTTTAAGGAGCAAATGAGTCTCTACGCCATCAGCAGCTCGTGTACATACCAAGAAGTGTTTGACTGGTAAGCAGGTTTTTGTTAAAAAGGTTAAATTAAAGTCTTCTTTTTATTCTCTGCTTTTATTTCTAGCACCTAATGAAAAGGTCAAACCAACTTCAGGATAATTCCAAATATTGCTGTCAACTATCCAATTTAGCTATGCATAAAAAGAGGTATTTGATTCCAGCAAGCCAAAGTTTCAAAACAATGCTTTCATTGCTATCTGTAAACAGCTCTGCTTCTGGGCATTTAGGAATAGACGGGCCTGGTTATAACATACAGGAGAACAATTACAGGCACTGATGAACAGTATTTGATTTAAATTTTCATTAAAAATGGCTCAGAAAATTCCGTGAACATTGATTCATATTATCTTAGGTACTTCTTTCTCTCGATAATGACAAACACAATCTGAAACGCAATTATAGGGGTCACTCAGTCCTGTCATATTTTACCATTAATTATTTGTACCATGACAACTTAGGGAAATTCTTTAGTGAGCAGAAAATTAGCAGCTTCTCAACACATAGAGTTGATTACTACTATCATATAGAAAGTAATGTAAATATATAAACAAATTATATAACACATTCAAAAATAGTCTACAGTGAAAAAGTATTCATCAAAAAAGTTAAAATTAATCAATGTAATTGGATTTATATTATTATTTAAAGTTTTGACTTGATCTAATAGAACAAATTTTACCTTCATGATTAGTGAAAGCTGATTACAGTTGATTAAGAATGTAGTCTATTGCCATGATAAGATTATTGTCTTAAAAAATGCATAATTCATTTTCCACAGCTGTGAATTCTTGTATCATTGATATGGTAAATACATCCTCCTGCCTTTCTATAATACACACATTGGTAAGGGGACAGCGCCTTCTCAGGTCATAAAATGATTAAGGCCTCCAGTAATTTAAGAAACTCACATGTAGCTAACACACCCAGCTCTGATTCTACATCAGTTGTATATTCTGGAGAAATTTAGTCATTAAATGAAAGAGATGAGAAAGATAATGTTTTATATTCTATTACATACAAAATAAAATGATAGAAGTCTTATTATGACAAAATTATAAATAGCGCTTGATGTTAATGAGAAAGACTGGGATTAGCAAAACCCTACTTAGAGAAAAATGACAATATAACAGTGTTATCAGTCACCATTGAGACAAATTTAAGTTCTCATTCCAAACATTTATCAAAACATTATGGTTGGCACTATTTTATTGGTGTATTAATGAATATATGGTCATGGCCCAGTGTAAAAAACTATGAATTTGCAAGAGAAAAAAGAAATCTAGTGAAGTCAAATAACCAGACAACTTTATCAATAGGACATCATTATCTCATCCCATACACTTAAAAAAAAATGCATTTGGAAATAACAATTCAAATACTAAGATGGATATAGGACATGTAGTGTTTGGAGGATAAAGTATAATAATCTAACTTTCCCATTTTATTTATAAGATAAGCTAATGTATGTGAAAAATATGTATGAAGATGTCTATTATGAGACTTACTTCAATATTGCTGTTAATAGTAAGCATTATCCTTATTTGTAGTGGCTATCATGAAGCTTTTCTTCTCCAGATAGATAGGTAGGTAGATACTATACACACAGGGAGTATATCTCTGTATATGTGTGTACAAATTCAAGCTGAGTTCTATTGTCATTCAAAACATACTTTAACCTTTTGAATTCTATTTTATAAATGATGTGCAGTGCTTTTCTAGTTAACAGAAAGAGTTAAAACACTTTTAAAACCAATATATATTTTATATTATATATTTATATTTTATATGTATTTTAAAATATGTATACTGCATTGAGAGCTTAACTAATAATCATCTCCAAGGCTGTCATTACAAGAGTAAAACCTGTTTTTTAGAATGGACCATTACAAACACATGAATATCCAAGAATTAAAAGATTATCCATCTTTGTCTATTTGCACTTACTTCCTGTTTATTTAACTGTTTCCTTCTATGAGGTGTATGTATCTGTTTCCTCAAACATAACCAATTTCCAACCATTTATGAGCGAGGTGAGGCTATTTACCCATTGCTATTCTTTGGTTTAATTTTTTATCACAGAAGGTACACTGACATTAAATCACTAAATGATTTTCCCTGATTATCTTATCACAGTGCACATAATTAGTGTTAAAATATATCTTAACTTATAATTGTTGGATGCATAAACAAAAGCAAAGAGAGAAATTTTCTTCAGAAAAGAACCCAGTAAGCCACTTCAGGTAAATGTAGGACCTTGCCTTGGATCATGTGTGCTCACTGAGATTCTGTCTTAGTTCTGTGGAAGAGGTTTGTATCAGGACAGGGACTGCTATAAAAGCTGTTTCTGTCTGTGATATCTTAGTAAATCAGAGACCGCCACTGAGTTGCATTAGCTCAGGAGAATAATTCAGATATTAGCAACCAACCAGCTGTCAGTGTGTGCGCCTTAGCCAGCTACTATAGCTGAATTCCCAAGTACAGCCCCTTGTGAATTTAAGGCTGGAGTCTCAGTCACTTTCCCTGATTTGAAGCTGTGCATTTGTGGCTGAGCTGGGGCTGAATAAGCCTCTGGAGATGTAGACAAACTAGAAGCTAATTAGCCAGGCATTGTCTTGACTATCAAACCACTGAAAACCCCAGAGAGAAGGAAAAGAAGTGATGCTTTTCCATGGCACTACAACATAAAGAAATATAAATAGATATTGCAAAGTAGAAGAAGGGTGTAAACTCTTTCACTCTAAAGTACAAAACCTATTGCAGACATAGTTCAGTTCAGATTACTCTGAGAGCTATAATATTTCAGGTAATGTTTCCATTGGAAATCCAAGGAATTCAAATGATGGTAGGCACCTTTAATACAGATGAAATGAATGCATGGATACATTAAGCAAAGGTGGGGAAAGAGTGAATTAGATGCACCAAGACAGTATGGAGATCAGATCTCAACTTTGCAGGAAAATGAGTACATCAATTTGGAAATAATAGTATTTGGTCATATTGATTATTGAAAATTACCTATTTCCAACAATTCAGGGGAATCTTAAGGCTATATGAGTAATGTATATTATAAGAGTGATGAGTAAAAAAGAGAAAAAGTTTCAATTCTTCCTACCCACAACTAACATAGGAGTAGAAAAAGTTCAATGTTGATAGGAGAGACATCTTGTGTATAATGCTAATGTCATTAATGTTGTCATTGATGTTCTTCTATTGTCTTTAGGTTGCTCAGTCTTTGAATAGTCCTTACACTGGGATTTGAAAATCTTTGTGAAAACTAATTTCCCTGTGTGCTTAGCCCTTCTAACTATGTAAGTTCCTCTCTGGGTTGAAGATGGAGGTGAAAACAATGGGAATCTTTTATAATTTGTTTTCTTGTGTTTCCAGGTTTCCAAATAAAAGTCACCTGAGCTTCACCCTCAAACAGGTGAAGATTGAAAGAGGTCTTCAGAATGTATCATAACATGTAATCTATGTTATGCATGTATGAAAATAAAAGCTGATTTAAATCACAATACACTATTTCCAAGCAAGTGTTATACCACTACACAGAAAAAGTACAGATTTTAAATGTATATATATACACATGTGGATTTTATATATACTTCTAAATATATTTATTTAAAAATGTAATAGTTTAAATTGCCACACAAGTGCTAAAATATTAAAAATTCATTAAAATAAAAGATAATATGCCCAAGTAAAAGGTTTCAATAAGAGCTGACAAATGATATGGATAAAGTAATGGAACATAATTACAAAATAAAGGCCAGATGTCTACATAGCACTGGAAATGAAAGACCTCATGAAGTTGCCATAACAATAGAATTGAATGAAATGGCCTTAGAGAAATTCGTCAACTTGCTGAAGTCTCTAAGATCAGAGTGGTGAAGTTGAAACTAGAAGCCAGATCGCCTACCCTAATGCACTTAATATGGTAGATCCCATTAACTCCTTTTTTGGGGGGGTGTACCGGGCATTGGATTCAGGGGCACTCGACCACTGAGCCACATCCTCAGCCATATTCTGTATTTTATTTAGAGACAGGGTCTCACTGAACTGCTTAGCTGCTCGCTTTTGCTGAGGCTGGCTTTGAACTTGCAATCCTCCTGCCTCAGGCTCCAGAGCCTCTGGGATTATGAGCATGCACCACCACCCCAGGTCATTAACTCTTACCGTGGAATTTGGCTTTCAAAACATTAACATGAGAGCCTGGAAGTCGAGCAGCTTAATTTCCAGCTTTGAAGAAAAGATAGCATTTAAATTCAAATATGACAAACATAAAGGCTTTAATAAGAAGGAAAATCCCAGAGCTTTCCATGTTTTGTTGTATTTGTTTATTCTGACAAACATAGTAGCTATGCCATTTTAGACTCATCAGCACCTGTATGCTTCTTTTACTTTATTTGAGAAAAAAAGAAAGTATTTATTTTAAATAAAAGATTTCATTTATCTGTAAGGGTAAGGAAATACAAAGAAAAATAAGAACAGGACTATAAAATAATGCCAGATATAAGGAGAAGAAATAAGAATAGGGATAAAATGAAGCCAAAAATAAGACTAAATGAGTTGCCTTTATAATGTGTGTGTTGTCATATATATAAAGAAATGTTCAACGTCTTTAGCCATTAGAGAAATGCAAATCAAAACTACCCTCAGGTTTCATCTCACCCCAGTCAGAATGGCAGCTATCCAAAATACCAGCAACAATAAGTGCTGGCGAGGATGTGGAGAAAAAGGTACACTTAAACATTGCTGGTGGGATTGCAAATTGGTGCAACCAATCTGGAAAGCAGTATGGAGACTGCTTAAAAAACTTGGAATGGAACCACCATTTGACCCAGCTATCCCACTCCTTG